>QRFJ01000162.1:1317721-1615609 GCA_006176705.1 Cocos nucifera | reverse complement strand
GAGATAAGATCTCCCCGGGAAGGCTCGGCCGGGAGGATCTCCCCCGAGGGAACTCGGCGCTTCGAGTAGGAGATAAGATCTCTTTCGAGGAAAGCTCGACCGTAGGAGATAAGATCTCCCCGAGCGCTGCTGATCTCGACCGCAGGAGATAAGATTCTCCCAAGGAAGGCTCGATCAGAGATAAGATTTCTTCCGAGCGATCGTGGACAACTTCGCTATGGATCAGATCTCCCCGAGGGGACTGGGCCAACTTCGACTAGTAGGAGATGAGATCTCCCCGAGCGCCGGCATCACCTCAGCCAAGCGCCTGAGTAACCTTGGATAGAGTAAGGCCCGCGACGACCTCGGCCAGAGAGCTTCAACATGACTCGGCTAGAGAAGCTATCATGTCAACTCGACTGGGGAGCTTCAACATCGACCTTGGCTAGAGAAAGCAACTGTGTCAACCCCGGCTGGAAATGGGATCTTCGGCCAGGCTTCAACCTCGATATCAACTTCAGCTGGAGGCAGATCCCCCCAAGCTGACCTAGACCAGCATAGAGCTCGGGAAGACTCCGGCAGTCACCTTTTCTGCACTCTCTTTCTTGATTTGAACTCAGGAGTGGGGGCTAGTGTTGGGATAAATCCTGCTCCCGCCGAAGTCTATCGATGCTCAGCCTCAACAACTATAGCCGCGAAAGAGCTTCAACGGATCTCAACCGAACTCCTACAGCCGACCGGAACTACTAGCGCTCGGCTCCTTGGACTCAAGCAGTCGGGCTTGCGCCAACCCCCGGCGGCCGAGCTTATTCCAACCCGTTCAGCCACTGAGCTTCTTCGACTCCCAGCGTTAGGCCGAATCGCTCCAGTCGATCGAACTGCTTAGCGGCCGAGCTCCCCGAACTCTAGCGTCCGATTCTCGGATCCGTTCAGACGGTCGAACTGCTAAGCGGGCCTCCTCAAACTCCCAGCTGACGAGCCCTCAGTCGAAGTTCAACATCCGACCGAACTTCAACGGGTCAGCTTCGATTCCAGCTGGCCGGGACTCCTCAGCGGACGAGCCTTACTACATACCTCCGCTATGGGCCGAATCCTCCCAAGCTAAGAGTCGAGCTCCTCCAAATGGGCACCGACGAAGGCCAACTTCTCCGCGGCTCTGCAGCATCCCACCGGTCCACCAAGTGATAGCGACCCGTATGAGGCGATGGCTGTTCACCATCCCGTGAGACTGGCTCGTCGAACCTGAGCGGCCCGCCAGCACGGGTGCAGCTGCACCATCAGCCACCGCACACGGTACCTCCTGTGAGACTGGCTCCGCGAACCTCGAGCGGCCACCAGCACGCGACTCGCTGCCACCATCCAGTCCACTTATAAAAAAGGACCCCCCTATGCTAACTCTAATCTCTCTGATCTCTCCTCCTCCTTCTCTACTTCAAACTCATTCCGAGCAATTCTAGGCCAGAGCTGACTTGAGCGTCGGAGGTCCTGCCGGAGTCACCCCCACCGGCTCCAGACGGAACTTTATTTTGCAGGTCCCGACGGCGACCTCAGCGGCCTCGACTCCAGCGACCTCCGACGACGATCAGTTTCTACACCAACACGTACATATATGTATATACGTGCACGCACACACACACATATATATATATATATACATATATATATACATATGTACATATGGATACGTACATATAGATACGTACATGTATATATATACGTACATAGATATAGATACGTATATGTATATATATACGTGTATATATATATATATATACGTGTGTGTGTGTGTGTGTATATATATATATATATATGTATGTATGTATGTATGTATGTATGTATGTATGTACGTACGTACGTCTACATCTATATATGTATGTATGTATGTATATACGTACATCTATATATGTATGTATGTATGTATATACGTATATGTATATATGTGTGTATGTATGTATATACGTATATATATATATATATATATATATATGTATGTATGTATGTATGTATGTATGTATGTATGTACGTACATCTATATATGTATTTGTGTGTATGTATGTATATACGTATATGTATATATGTGTGTATGTATATATACGTATATGTATATATATATACATATATGTATAGATATATACTATATATGTATACATATATGTATACATATATTGTATATATACATCTATATATATATAGTATATATACATCTTTATATGTATACATATATATATATATACATACATACATACATACATACATACATACATACGTACATACATATATATATATATATATATATATATATATATATATATATATATATATATATATATATATATATATATATATATATATGTATATATATATATATATATATATATATATATATTGTATATGTATTCATTGACTTTTTTTAAGCATTTAACATCTTCTTGATTTTGAAAGACATGCATCAAGATATTCGCCGGAGAACTCATGTCAATTTAGGGTGATACTACTTATGTTACGGCCAACTTTGTGTGATACTACCTTTTTTAAGCATTTAATATCTTCTTGATTTTAAAAGGCATGAGTTCTTCTTGAACTAAGTCGTTCATTTGGTTTGGTTTAAATCAGTTTTTCTATAATTTTGTTTGGTCTCGATTCAAACAATTTTCAAACTAAAAAATTGGTTTGGTTTCGATTTAGATTTTTAAAATATCAATCCGAATCCAAAAAAAAAAAAAAAACAGCATATGTATATATAGCTATTACTAACAAGAATATCAAGTGAAGCTCATACAAGTGTAAGCCTATATACCTAGCTAACTTGTTTAATATTGGGCTCATACAATTGTAAGCCCATACAAAATTACATCAGTATTGTGAAAATTGACAGTATGTGGTTCAGGTCAATCTACCCTAAAGCAAAAATGGCATCTCCTAAACCCGATAAACCAAACCAAAATCGAAACTAATTTCTTAGTTCTTTTTCATTCAATTTTTATAAATCGTTAGTTTGGTATGAAGTCAATTTTAAGAAACTGATTTAAATCAGTTTGATTTCAATTCTACTCATCAACCAGACCAATCCAACCCATACACAACTCTAAGCTTGGATGGTTGTACTTTAGAGTCTGGCATTACCCTCCACTAGGATTTGGGGATCCTAGTGCTCCCTTGTTGGATCCCCCAAGGGTCCCCATAGTTTGGACTTGAGTAGGCCGAAACATGATGTACAATCTCAACAAGAATAATGTTCGGCAAAATATATGACTCATGCTCCATTAAGTTCAATGAGTAGAGTAGCTGCCGACATCAATGCAATCAATTATATCTTTCCCATAAGCTGGTCGGTGAATTCTCATTTTGTTCTAGGATTCTTCCTATTTGTAAAGCACTTATAGCATGCGGGAAAGACCCGTGCAGCCACAAGACCGTTTGAAACCTGAATGAATGATCCCAAATTTTGTTGACTCACCTGCAATATTAGCTTTGGAATACAAGATAATGTAGCGTGGCATGGCGTTCTTCTTTTTGCTGGCAAAAACTCTTCTCTTGATTCATTTCTTGATCTCATGTGGTCCTTGTGCTTTGCTAGGCAACTTACCATCTATTGGAGAGGTGTCCAATTAGGTAATGGACTTTAGGTAGAAATTGCTGTAAACTTGGTGGGGGGTGGTCCTTGAAACTTGAAAGGGAGTGCACATGGGCTGGGCCAATTTTGTTTAACAAACTTGTCCTTGTCACCATATATACATGCAAGCCTGATCATATCCCAATCTGTTTGTTGTTCAGCTTAGAGATCAACTAGAAACTCTGCTCATTGCCTCGGCATAGCCAATGGAAAGCCTTGACCTGTATTTTGTTTGCTATCGAGCACGTTGTACAAATATTAAAATTGGTTCTATCTCATGGGAAAAAGTTAGGCAGAGAGGACAATTTAATTGAAAACGTTTAACAATGTTTAAAACTTTTTAAGTTTGTCAGTATAGGACAGGGATGGTACTGGTGCCAATGAGTCAAGAATACGTGCTTGGAAGTCCAAAAGAAATAGGAGTGAAAGACGAAGGAGGCTTGCATGGAAACTTCAAGAAGTGATTCAAGAAAGTTTTCCAATTCAATATTGGCGGAAAAGCTTATTTCATGCAGTTAATCCTATAAGGATGTAATATGACATGTTCTTTATATCTATGTTTTATTTTTCATTTGGCATTTATTTATGGTCCAACCGATCAAAACAATAATTATTTCTATGAAACTTAGTTTTCTATATCGTATCAGAACGCAGATCGAGCTGCCATGGCCATTTGGAATCATATATTATCAAAGGCCTACTATATATATATTGTGGTTTTTTTTTTTTTTTTCCAATGAGCAATACCATATAGGCATTGTTAGCTGTAATGAAATATATAATCCAGTAACATGCTACCATGCATTAAGCTACATAAGTAATTCCATAGTTCAGCAAAAAAAATTCTTTATTGAGAGAGAGAGAGAGTTCATAAAAAAATCAGACTAAATGACTGAAAACTTTCAGCTTCCAGTTACCAAAGAAAAGAACATCTGTTGATGAAAAGGAGAGAGAGATTTTGAAAGAACTGTACTAGGACCATGGTCAAAGTTTGAATTCGGTGCTTCATAGAGCTTGGTGCTTTATTATTCTATTGCGCATGTGAAGAGCTAGGCTGTTTGAAGGATGGATCATGTGATATAGGGTGAATCAATCTTAAATTAGCTTTATTCCAAATTTTGACTCTTTATACTTTACTAACATGCACCTATTAAAGCTTTCTGTCTGAATATATGAAAAGAAGAGAGATTATTTATGGTACCTGCCCTAATTCTAGGCATATGATCAGCCACCTTGTTATTGTTAATTTAGAGGCATGATGGTCTGTTTGCCTTTGAGAGGAAGCTATTTCTTATCTCAATCATGATTGCGAGAATTTGGGTCACTCTAGCTTTGGGTTCCCATGGCTGTCAAGCTGTAATGCTTGAGCTACTACTTGTAGGCCATTGTTGGAGTGGTGAGGCACAAACTTTTTAATAGGAAAAAACCCTTCGTAGTACTTTGATTAAGAGCATTATGTGACAACTTATTCCTTTGGGTAAATTGAACTTGGAGTTGGGTTGCTTAAGATAATAGTAGCTGACTTGAGAAAGATAAAATAATCGGAAGCTTGTTTCGGTGCAAATTAATTATCATGAACTGCAATCTCAGATCAATGAAGCACCGTTAGTAAGACCAACCCCCATTTTTGTTTATCTTGAAATCAGAATCACATTAAGTTAAATAATACTCGAGTTCCACTGAAGGAGAGGTTTGGTGAAACTAAAATAAATGGACACAGTCCAATAGGCTCATTTCACAAACTTTCATCCAGAGAGCTGCTACCAAAGTTGTTCTTGTAAATACTTGATTAGCTACAGAAATATATATAAAAGAAAATGTAATTTGTTAATTGATCAGTCATAATAATTTTTCAGATATATAAGTTGGGTACGGTAACAAGCGTATAATTTTTTTTAAAATGTGAGTCAGCCATGAATTTAGGATGGACTAATGCTTGACAAGGGATCCTTTTCCTTGGGGTCTCAAGATCCTCACCAGAATGAGCTAATTGCTGTTGCAATAAGAGTGCCCACAGTAGCACAGTTGAAAAGGGAAACAAAATGGAGTAAGAAGAGAAGGTAGAGCAGAGGATAACAATATCAGCAAGGACAGGCTCTGGCATTACACAAATGTGGTTGGGGCCTAAACACATGGGTGTGCACTAGTTTTGTGCAGTGGAGCCAGTCAGGTACAGGATCTTTCTGGTAACATGTTGGCTGGAAGCATTGCAAACCTTGTTCCGGCTTTTACGAGGACCATACTTTTTATGATGGTTCTGTTCACAACTATGCAAAGGATTAATTCTCTTTCAAAAATATATTTGATTTTGAGGAATGTTTAATTCCTTCTTCTTTTCTTGAGAAGAAAGGTTTTGAAGAAGGTTAAAACTCCTTTATCATGGATTTGGATGGTTCCATCTTTTCTTGTGTTCTTTTTAATAATGCTCTCAACTCATGTGGAGCTTCCATTTCCAATTTTGTGTAACTAAGTGACTTTGAGAAAATAAGAGAAAAATGCACTTAAAAAACATGATGGTTCCCTCCCTCTCTCACACACACTCTCTCAAAAAAGAAAAAGAAAAGGGCTCTGTCAATTTGCTTGCTCTCTCAATGACAATTTTCTTTTTTATATGTACATCAAACTAACATCTTTATAAGCTCTGCTAATTTAATGGATCATAATCTCATGTGAGTTGAGTCTTCATGACCGTTGCAAATGTTTCATCTGGAATTCAATGTTGCTCTTGGACTTACGTGTCTCCAACATATGAAGCTTTTGGGTTTTCAATATTTTTTCTTTTTTTGTGGACTTTTTCCAAATTTAACGACCGTAGCTTAGATGACAATGCTAATAATGCAGTGCTGCATGTTACTAAAATCAGAATCTCGTTACATCTCTCTTTTTTAATTTGCATGGAAGAAAATATTATCTCTATCACTCTTTTTAATGCAGAGAGCTATTATTAGTTAGAATTGATTAAAAGGTGTTCTCGGAGTTTGATTGTGGATCTATTTTGTTGATGAGACAACTCTTGTTGGTTTAGATTAAGCATTGAGCTTCACAGCTGCTATTGGTCAATTTCTCCCTTTAAGGTATTCTAAATTCAACAATTTAGATCATCTATAATTGCACCTTTTAAATTGTGTATGGTGTCTCAAGCTCATACTATTGATATGGAGAAGTAGAATTTATCAATCCCTTCCAACAAAAACATGATCTTAGTTGTCTTTGCAAAAGATCTAATCATAATAGAACAAACAAACATCATAAATCTTAGATTCGATAGATTTTTAATTGTCAGCTCTATTAACGCTACATGTGAAAGAGATATTTTGCCATGAGACCACCATGTGCATGAACACGACACCAGCAGGCTGCTTTAAATCCTTTGCCTATAAAAAATCTCTATTTGAAAGGATCGAATTTTTTTTAAAAGAAATTAAGAAATAAGGAAAACACGAACAATATCCGGACTAGAAATATTAATTAATTTATCTTCTCAAAAGAAATTTCGTCACCTAATTGGCAGTCAAACTAAGTTGGCCCCCACCCATGTGATCAGTGTACGGTGGAAAGAATTGATGAGGTTTTAAACCAACAAGGGACAAACTATTGGAATTTGGGCTTCTGGGAAACCCCTCCCGTTTGGTTCCCCACCCTGGCCCCAGCCGGCCCGCCCACCCATCACCTTCGCTCCTTTATGGGGTTGGGAACCCGAGGCTGAACACCCGCACGTGTGACCGTGGGAGTCGACTCACGTGTACTCGTCACCTAGCTCCGGCCCCTTCTTCCTTGGTCTGCGTGCCAAAAGATCTCACCGGTCAATGTTGCATCCAAGCATGGGATAAGAGCTTGATGGAGGCCATTGTTTGTTACGTGGAAGGCAGAAGAAAATGGGGCCCCACCAGCTGCATGATGGTGAGATATCACGTCGGCACTTTAGAGCACCACAAAACTGGATGAGATGGGATGCCGGCTTAGTGGCTGGCGAAAGGTGAGAGCGAGCCCATCGTTTGTCCATTTGGCTCGGCCGATCTCTATGGATTAATTGCTTCCGTGATTTCAGGGAAAGGGGGCTGGACTTTGTTTGGTTTCTTGTTAGCTTCCGTGAGGTATCAGGGAAAGGGAACAAGGGGATGACTCGGTGATCTTTGGTGGGTGCAGTACTTTCTATAATCTTAATTTGGTGGGTGCACTTGCCGTTGCTTCTTTCAAAGAGCAAAAACTAGGAGGAATACAGATGATCAACCATAGCTAAGAAGATTAGCTGCCTTGCTTTCAATGCTGTGGAAGGTTTTATCACAAAATCTGGTCCTCCGTTTCATGATACGTTAGGCTTAGTGTATTACACTACTTTTATGTATTCCCAGTCTCACAGGTAACAAGCTATAGGATCTTTATCACATCTATATCATTACTTCTTGCGTGGCAATAGATTATATTATGGCAAAACCTTTTATATCTTACTCTATCCTTATATTAATGAAGCTGGCTATCGCTACTTGTAAAAAAAAAAGAAAGACAGAGAAGCAAAAACTATAAGTTTTAAAGATCAGTGGAGATGAAGGTTGTTTTATTTTTTCAGAAATGAGATGGTGGCTTAATTTGCAAAGTCTTGTAGTCGGTGTATTATGTTAGACAACCTTAGCCTTCTATTTTGCCATTCATTATAAAACTCTCACGCATCGTATGCACTCAATATCAGAATTTTTTAACAATGAATCAAATATTTTACCAACTCGGCTTACCGTTGCATGCATGCATGTTTCAGAAATACCACACCACCAAAACTTTCCCTTCTATTCTCTTGATTGGTCCGCACTTTTTATACATTCATGTTCTCATGCATTTGTTACAAATACATGAGCTTTTTTTTTTTTTTTTTTTTTCTGCCTATCGGAAACAGACACGCATTCTCTCTCTCTCTCTCTCTCTCTCTCTCTCTCTCTCTCTCTCTCTCTCTCGTGACTTATTAAAATGCATTAGATATGGAAAAGGAGAGGAACCCACATGGGCGAGGGAGGGAAGAAGAAGACAACAGAGAGGCCCTCGTGCAAATGAGCTGTGACTGATTGATTGGCCCACCCTCCTTTATTGAAGCCAAGGGCAAGCATGTGATGCGGTGGACATTCCTCCCTCGTGTACACGTACATCCTACTACCCTTTGTCTCTTTTTAAACAGTCATCTCCCCGTACCACCACGGTACAGTGTGTGGATCAGCCTTTCCGTCGTGCCCATTCTTGCACCCGTGTCTCTCTAGGACCTAATATTTCCTATCCTGCATGCCAACCATGGCACGGATCCAAGTCACTTAGCCTCTCGATCCGCTTTAATTAATGTGATTGGAACATTGATCATAATTGGATCATATTATTCGTTGAGGGAGAATATATAAAAAAAAAAAGAAGAGAATTTTTTTTTTTTTACTCTGATATTATATTAGGTTTGAAAATTCATGGTTAAAAGATTTATTTTCATTAGTTGTGACTATAGGTTCATGTGCATTTCATATAAAATCAATATTTCTATATCAAAAAAACTATACAAAAATTGATACGGTGCATACAAAAAAAATTCTGCATAAATATATATAATCTTAGAATGAAGCATGAAATGAAATTTGATTAAGCAATCAATATATCTTGATTGCACATGTAGTCACATCATATCCGATTATATCATCAAATTTGGTTGGATAATTTGCTGAAAGAATTAAGAAGCGATTTCTATCTTATAGCATTATATAGCCAATCATATATGATGAATTTGGTTGCATGATTTGCTAAAAGAATCAAGAAAAATTTTTGATCATATAAGATTGTATGATTTATATCGGTCAGCAAATGGGCCACTTGCGATGATTAGGAGGAGGACAAATGAGGCAGTGCTAGATCTTTATTGGTTGTTGGTCCCATTTGTGCGTAAATGATTCGCAAGTGCCAATCGAGCATGGAATCGATGCATAGCCTCTTGTGCGTGCTTGGCTGAGCGTGGAAATGAATCATGTATTCTTGTGCAAGCCTTTCATCAAGCAAAAAAGTTTTTGAGACAAATATCAGGGAAAAAGTTCTCCAATGCATGCCATGAATTTTGGAAGAAAATCAATACGGATCATGTTGTTTGTCATCATGTGATGATCTTGCGAGAGTTCAATCATTGAAGCAAATCAACAACTTAAAGAGGTTTCTATGATATTTTCTAAATTTTATATTAAATAAATATATATATATATCATAGCCATTCAATTTTTATGGGTATTTATGATTTTTTTTTGATAGCAGGTTACATACTGGCCTCTCATTTAAGACCCTCCTCAGCTCTTGATACTTGTACAGAAATTTGGAAGCACCATAGCAAAAAAATCCAAATTAAAAAAAATCTAAATTAACAACATCTAGATAACTATTTTATTTTCTTTATCTGGAGAAAGAATGGGACAGAGTGCTTCCCATAATATAATTATCTAGCTTTGAACATTTTAAAATGCATCATCCAAGGCTTGTACCTACAACTTCTAGTTGTTCATCAAAGAAGTGTGACAACTCACAAGCATCATAATATGATAAATTGAAGACAAGTTATAATAACTCATGTGTGTAAGGGGAGATGGAGCTAGAGCAATTGCAACGTCCATTTATGCTCTTTAGTTCATACAAATTTTTTTTAAGACTTGAGCATTTCAAGTTTAATTTCAAAAGATCATTGACAAAATAAAAGCTTAATATTATAAATCCATTAAATTTTTGTTGAGGGAAAAAAATTCCTTCGGTAACATGGGAAATATTGTTCTATTTTCTCTTTTCCGCATCCCACTTATAAGACAACATAAATTTTTATTTAGGAATAATGCTAGTGTAAGACAAAAATCTCATGTGAAAATGTCCTATTGCTGATGTATAACGTTATAGTACTTCTAATCTTCAGATAATATATATTGCTCTCTTTTAGCAGGCAGTACTGTACCAGATCGAAAAAGAATGCAAAGGTTTCATTTTAGTTTCATTACTTTTTTTTTTTTATGTAAGACCTCTGTGTTTATCAAATTAACTCCTTAAAGCCATCAATTAGATCATGGTTAATTCTGCCAAGATTACAAATTCAACTTATGAAAGAATGTATAACTATTACTAATTATGACTGTACTTCATCTTTACACTACAGACACTGAAAGCACCGGGCCATCCAAACAGTGAAAGTTCCATTAGGCTCCCTGCTTTCGGTCCTATTACATTGTTTTTCTATTGTTATCTTTAATGGGGTACGCACATTGAGCTAGTTTTTTTACCGTCCATATCTCTCTCTGTCATAAATATGTATAGTTAAATTAGGAAAAAGATAGGTGCCCATATGAGACAGAAGGCACAAGGTGAGGTGACCCTTGTTCGAAGGGACTTGATTGATAAGCCCATGTACCCCCATGCATTACCCAACATTTTCCCTTCAAAATTTTACGGACGCAGGCACGTGGGTCTGGGTCTGGGTCTTGGACATTCCTCCCTCGTGTACATGTACTTTTATCCTTTTCCTCTGACAGGGTATCTCTGATATCTACACTCCCTATTTTCGTAATATCTTGAGCACGGACTACATGTATCAAATCCCTTTTCCCAATTGCCTTCTCCTCCCTTGATGTATACATTGCGCGTATATACAAACTCTCATTCGCAACCATCTTACATTTGTCTCATGGGTTCTAATCCACAAGGATCCATTGTACCCATAATTAAGATGTGATTGGTACTAGATCATAATTAGTATTACATAATCACATAAAAAATCAAAGTCAGAGATAAATAAAAAAAATATCATCATGCCATTTGTCATGACTCCAAAATTGATAGATCATACAATAATAGACATCCGTGGATTGACAAGTCAAATGCTATGTCCATTTGTGACTAAACTTTAATCAATTCTATTAATATTTTTCATGCATGGGTCATAATCATGTTCCTGCTATGCTGATATGCTAAAATTTGCTGAACATGAAAAGATGGTGAACTTGTCATTTTATAGATCTTATTCAAAATTTAACCTAATTCTAAGCCAAGGATATTCTGTCTTTGTCATCCATCTAAAAGTCATTTTCTCAATGTTAATTCAATTTAATAATAATAATTCAATCATTACATATAACCATCAAATTAATCGATGTAAAGATATTTCATCCAAAAAAAAAAAAAAATTGAAGCAGAGATAAAACTTTAGCTTCCGCATTGGCATCAAAAGGGATCAAATCTACAGTAATATTCTCATTGATGACCTAGTCCTCACTCCAGAGGTTGCTTTTGTCTCCGCTGGATCTTTTCATACATAGGGACATGATTACAATATTTCTCCACCCCATGCCTACCCTTTCATACATTTTTTTTCTTTATATTCCATGTACAGTGTGATTAGCACACCCCATTGATCCGTACATGGGAGAGATGGTCCAATCCACGAAGTGCACTGCCTCAATTCGAAGGGTCAACAGGTCAAGCATGGATAAAACCGATAAAAATTCTGGCCATCCAACAACTTGATACATATATTAATAAATTGACGCATGTTACGTCCATTTCACTCCACGACCATGATCCAGAGCCACCCAAGCACTGGATTGTTCTAACGTCGCCCATGTCACAGTTACAAGTCTATCCTCTTCTTATTCCACACGCCCATGCTTACATGGATACCAACCATCTTGCTTTCATTCATATCCATCAGATAGGACTCTCTCTCCCCTTCTCACACGTATGAAGTCCTACATAGGCTCCGCCATAGCTCTGTGCCTAGGAGTCTACAGGCCTATTAATTCTCTTGGCAATAAAATATGATGAGGTCTGCAGAGAAAAGTAGAGCAATGGGCAACCGCGCGTTGGCTGTCAAATCAACATCTAAGGATCTCCTTGGGACCAATCCCAACTACTACTTTTTTTTTTTTTTTTTTAAGACGCTTCAAGGCAAGCAGTTCCCCCCAGCAAAGTCAAAAGATTGGCAAACCGGAGTATAATGGACCCTGTTAACCCAAGTTAAGGTCACCTTAATGCCTTAGTAACTCGGGTGTCTTCAATCCACAGACTACTCGGTTCCTTATTTAGCTTTGCTCTTTTTTTTAAAATTAGCATCGTGAAACGTGCCACCGAAAGAAACAATGAACACATTTAAATTAAGTGACTTTAAAATGAAATTTCTGACTTGGCATAGTTTCGAGATTATCTACAGGTGCGCTCTTTTTTAACACCTCAGCATGCCTTCACTCTTTATTTTTGAATGAGGGATTGCAGTTCTTTTCGTGGTCATCCAACCGAAACGGCGAGACGAGTAACACAGTTGGAGTGGAAAAGAAAGTCTGAAATCTTATATAATTTATTTAATTTTTTAATATTAAAATTTAAATATTAAAAATTAAAAATATATTTATAAACGTAATCAAAATTGGATGGATTGAAGTAGAAAGCAGAATAACCATATTGATTAATGACTAAAATAAAAAAAAATATTTTTAAAAATTTATTTTTTTAATGAATATAATGGAATGAAAAAAATGAGTTGAAATTAAATTTTAGAAGATTGAGATATTTTCATTTTCTCTTTTAAAATGAGAATGTGACTCAACAAACTAGAGTAAGAATTGCTCATTTTCATTTTTATTTCAAACCTCAATTCTTTCTAGCCAAACATATCCCAAAAGCAAGGAATGCTTGATGATTTATCCTTATGAAGGAATAGCTCTATCTCTTGAGGTTGAGGAAAAAATACTGTTAATTAATCAAGAGACAATTCTATAAGCATATACTTATGAAAAATATCTTGTCAGTGAATGATCTCGTAGAGAGCTAATGACATTTTTTTCTCAAAAAAACTCTCTCCCTTATACCATCCTCTCTATCTATTTTTTTTGTGGTAATTTACATCTCTTACTCTTTCCTTTTTACTTTTCATCTACCTATCTCTGTTCCTCTATACATAACACAAATATTTCTAAAAAAGCTCTTTACATATATCTATATATTTAAACAGGCTTCTAATAGAAATATTGTGCTCTTTTTTGCTCATGTAGGTTTTGCTTAGGCAACAACGAGACGTTACAATGAAGAAAAGACTTTTATCCAGGGAAGCTCAGAAGAACCTTTATTTTTTTTTAAAAAAAAAGTACAAGTAAGCATCCAACATTAATAGAAAAAAACAAAGAAATTATCTAATTATCTAGGAGGGAGGGATCCACTGTTGTTTATTGTAGTTCTAATTCAGATGTATCCAAAAGATAGGTTACTAGAGAATATCTTCTAATGGGATAAGCAGATCTACATGACAGGCATGTGAAGGCCTCTCCCTTTTTTTGTTACTGCTGTTTGATGGTACCATGCACAACTTTTTCCCCTGTGCTCCAATGGGGTGGTGACCATGTGCCACCTCAACTGCCTTTTAATTGCCGTCTATTCTTTATTCTTCTCACATCTGAGCGCCCCAACTCATTATTGAAAGGCTGTAGGTATAAACATCCAACCCTCCGACCATACATAAAGTTCTTATGTTATAAACTGTCATGTGATGTACCTAACAAAAACCCATCTAAAACAAAACACTGGCAACGTATGGAGATGCTTTCCCTAACTAACTCTTTGACCATCCATGCACAAGATTTAGGCTTGGAATTAGGGAGTGGAGGATACCACCCTTTGATCTGTGGTCTCCGAGGGTTCTTGTTCCTTGAAACAGGGGCCCTTTTTACCTGTTTTAACCTGTGGCTGTGTAACTGGGTTTTCACAGGAGGTAATCTATCTCGTGTGGTTTCTGAGGGCCTATATAGAGGCATGCTCGCTTCAGAGCAGGAGGAGCAGGAGCACCCATCTCATTTCTAGGACTCTTTGAGGTGGGTTGGGGAACTCCTGCCTGAGTGCAGAAATGGTGCTCTTGGGTTGGGTGCTTGGGTTGGCACTGGGCTTCCTGGTTGTCTGCAGTGGTTTGTTGAGATGGAATGAGGTGAGGTATAGGAAGAAGGGCCTCCCTCCAGGGACCATGGGATGGCCACTCTTTGGGGAGACAACAGAGTTTCTGAAGCAAGGGCCCAGCTTCATGAAAAACCAGAGACTTAGGTGAGCTTGGAGGGAGATGGACTGTCTTCCTTTGAGAAATTTGAGATGCTGAAACAAGAAAACCCTCAATGATAGGAAATATATTTCTCTCTATCAATGCATGAGATTTTGAACTCTTCTATCAATAACTTATGGCTTGATGGTAGGTTTTTTTCCTGGATGTTCTAAGAACCTTTTGGTATTGGACTATAAATCCCTTTTTTTCCCTTATGTCTCATGATACATGGTTGTAAATGAGATGCAACAATTTCTTTTCTCCTTCCCCTGTTCTTCAGAAAGTCTGATTTTTGGGAAGTGATGGCTTTTTAGTGGGTGTTCCTTGTCACTTAAAAGAAAGATGATTTTTATGCGACACGAAGCATTTGCAGAAGTAAGAAGGTAGATATTCTGAGTTCAGTGGCTTTTGCTGGAAAGTGGCCTGTGTCGCTTAAGCTTTTCTTGAACTCCATATCCAAGATTCATGTTCTGCTAAAAGGAATTTTCTCCACTGTTTTAACTGGTTCTGCAAGTACTTGCTATTTGATATTACATCACTGTCCTTTATGCATTTCCTTTCCTTTAGCTATT
The DNA here is from genome assembly GCA_006176705.1 of Cocos nucifera. Classification (NCBI taxonomy): domain Eukaryota; kingdom Viridiplantae; phylum Streptophyta; class Magnoliopsida; order Arecales; family Arecaceae; genus Cocos; species Cocos nucifera. The sequence continues at coordinate 1,600,386 of QRFJ01000162.1, read as the reverse complement.
TTGGTTCCCTTTTTTTAAGCGACAGAAATATTTTCTTTGGGTCTCCTTGGCAATCATCCCTGCTTTTTATAAATTCATAAAAGCTCCTGTTTTTAGCTACCTTAAGATGATTCCAGGGATAAATTGTCGGCATGACCATTCTCATATATTGCATTTTTTTGAAAGAAATCATATATTTTCTATTTTTATAAGGTGGAAGCTATTCATACTGCATGTCAGTAAAGTATTTAACTTCTGGTTTACATTTAAGTTAAACATGCTCGGGTTTTGAAGGTCTAGAAGAGATTTTTGGTCAGTAGCTGTTAAACATGATCTTTTTTATGCTCAAGTATGATTTCACTTATACAATTTTTTTTGGGGAAATTTATAGGTATGGGAGCTTGTTTAAGTCACATATACTGGGATGTCCTACGGTGGTATGCATGGATCCAGAACTTAATAGATTCATTCTCATGAATGATGGGAAGGGCTTTATTCCTGGCTATCCAAAGTCCATGCTGGATATATTGGGAAAATGCAACATTGCAGCCATTCATGGTTCCCTCCATAAGGCTATGAGAAGTGTCATGCTTGGTCTCATCAATCCTCCAGTGATCAGAGACCAACTCTTGCCCAAGATTGATGATTTCATGAGATCTCACCTTAGCGGTTGGAATGGGAGAATCATAGATATCCAAGAGAAAACCAAGGAGGTTTGTAGAATTTCCAACAGTCCAATGGGTTATTTAAACTCCAACCTTCACCTTTAAGTTTCTTTTGAGAAGAACCTTCATTTTTAATTGTCTCTTTTCCACTTTTTTTAAAAAAAAAAAAAAAAATTAGAAACTCTCTTCTCCAATAGTCAGTTGTTCTCTCCACAACACAGGGAAGGGAGGTAGGAGGAAGGGGGAAGTCCTGATTGCAGAAGCTTCTACAACAACATACACATATATAGTAATTACTAAGTACAATCCATCAGTAGGATTTCTACTTCTTTGCTAATTACAATTTGCAGTTCCCTGCCTTAAACAAACCTGAATTGAGAGAATCAATTTTTTATACTTTATATTTCGCTAATTAGCAAAAAATAACAAAATCTGCTATAATTGGCACAGAGGTGGCACCTTGAAAGATAATAACCTTGTAAGCTTTGAGAGAAATCCTATATTCTTGTTCCTTTCATCTACAAATCCCATGAAAGCAAAGACCACAATTTAAACATGCAGAACTTATACCTAGTTCAAATTGTTTTAAAGCTATAGGTTTCCTTTTTAAAATTTATAACAATTTAGTTCTTTTTCAGATGGCGTTGCTGTCAGCCCTCAAGCAGATAGCTAGCATTGAAAATGGTCCACTTTCTGTAGCTCTCAAAACTGAGATCTTCCAACTTGTTCTTGGTACCCTTTCCTTGCCTATCAACCTTCCAGGCACAAATTACCGCCGTGCATTTCAGGTAACTGCAAATTCTTGCAATCTTTTACCATCTCTTATTATTTATAAGATTTTGGTTCATTGCTAGAAGATTTCTTGTGCAGGCAAGGAAGAAACTAGTAGGCATGTTGAGAGAGATCATTGAGGACAGAAGAGCTTCACAGTTCTCTTATAATGACATGCTTGATTCCCTCCTAAAGAATGATGAAACCACAAAAGTAAAATTAACTGATGAACAGATCATTGATCTGATCATCGCTCTCGTCTATTCAGGCTATGAAACTGTTTCAACAACTTCAATGATGGCCGTAAAATATCTCCATGATCACCCAAGAGCTCTCGAGGAACTAAGGGTACAAAAAGTTCTCTTACACTAATTGAATTGAGCTTGTAACCAATTTTTGCATAATTTTTGATATCTCCTATTTGTTATCTTAATCTCTTGTAGAATGAACATTTGAAAATCCGAAAAGGGAAGTCAGCAAAAGATGCAATTGATTGGAATGATTACAAGTCCATGAGTTTTACCAGAGCGGTAAGTCGATCATTTCAGCAGGGAGTTTCAGTGGCTTTTTCCTATTAATCCAAAACATTTTCAATGGAATAGTCTTATAGAAAAATGCTGTTCCTGTTATAGGTAATTTTTGAAACTCTAAGAATAGCCACAGTTGTTAATGGGGTGCTCAGGAGAACAACCCAAGAGGTGGAAATGAAAGGTGGGTTCAGAGAAAAAATGGGAACATATTTTTGTGGTTCCTATCAATCCTATGTTAAGTTATCCTCTTGTTACCTCAGGAATTTAACAAAATTTGGGTCCTTAATGCTTGATATCTACTGTGTTTTCTTCAGGATTTATCATTCCAAAAGGGTGGAGAATTTATGTTTGCACTAGAGAGATCAATTATGACCCATTTCTGTATCCTGAACCTCTAACCTTCAATCCATGGAGATGGCTGGTGAGCGAGCATGAGGCTGAAACATGCCTAAATAATGGAAGTCTATCATGCTTCTTTCTAATTGAATGCAAATTTAGATCTCTAATCCACATTCTGATTCACTAACTACAGGAAAAGAACCTGGAGTCACACCAGCATGTCATGATGTTTGGAGGAGGAGGTAGGCTATGCCCAGGGAAAGAACTGGGGATAGCAGAAATTGCAACATTTCTTCACCACTTTGTAACCAGATACAGGTCTATCTCCCTGCCCTTTGATCTTCAAATAGATTTTTTCTCTCTTTTGGGAAAAAGATCAAGAAATATTCATAAAATTTTGGAATGAAGCATTAGCTCACACATCTCTGTTACTCGTCTTATAGTTCATGCAACTTGAGTTAAATGACCAGAGAAATAGGACACCTTCTATCTTGGGCATAGATTTCACTATAAATCCTCTCAAAAATAATTCTGATTGTTCTCGAAATGTTTCTGTTGCAGATGGGAAGAAGTTGGAGGAGATAAAATACTGAAATTTCCAAGAGTTGAAGCTCCCAATGGTCTACACATCCGAGTTTGGGACTACTGAAACTCATATTGTATACATGTGTAGATAGGCTTACTAACAAATGAACAAAGAAAAGTGTTTGTTTTCTACTATTAATTAGTGAGATATTAGAAATATCATAAGTCATCACAAAGAGTATGCATCACATCAGTCAAAAGTTTCTGTAAAGAGGTCTGATAAGTACTTGGGATGAGATGTAGGCTTACTAACAACCGATCAAAGGAAAAGTGCTTGCTTTAGTTGGTGTTTCAATTGGAAAGCAGCATCCTCTCGTTACAAAAGTTTCTAGCTTGATCTAATTTTGAATTTTCTTGGATTCCTATGTTTTATAAAGCGAGGATGTTAACTATTAGATGATTCACTAGCTAAATTTTATGCAGCACTGGCAACTTCGGCCACTTTTACGATCCATGAAATATAACGGTAGACCTCGCTCAACAAAAGAAAGAGCAAGAACAACAAAAAAAAATCCAGTAAATTCATACTAAACATTACAAGGAACAACAAACTGCGAACTGATGGATAACCTTCATAAAAGGAAAGTTTCATCAACTGCATGTACGTGTTTATGACACAAAGAATTCACTGACAGAAAAAGTTGAAGCTGAGATATATATTATGGAAGAACACCATACTCTGAGAACTGGTTGATATATTCAAAGAAATAGGCCGCTAAAATGTGCATAAGAACTAAGATAATTAACAAAAAGAAAGCTACGACTCAATATAATTCACTCAACCGCATTGCATCTTTGAAGATAAAAGCAATCCACTACAAGTGTCACAAAAGTGCAGCAACCAAGAAATGCCACGTACCTAGGAATACGTAAGTGAAGGCAAGGAATCAGGAGAGCTCCATGAACTTTCACTGGCATTTCGACAAACACCATCCGAGCGTAATTTTCATTGATCTCAGCAAACATCTTCAAAATTTTTGCAGATTAGGTGGCAGCAGCATGTCTCAGATGATACAGTATAAAAGCGAAGACGGGAAAGTCAAGAAGAGCAAAGATAACCATCCTCCTCTTGCTTACCTGAGCCCACTATTGTATAGATAGCCGAGTAGGCAGCCTGTCACCAAATTTCTGGTCTCTTCTGGGCTTTGAAGCACCAGGTCAGGTCCGTTAGAAAATAATCCTGAGCACAACCAGCCTGCGCTCTTTTGGTAAGGAAATGGTAGACATGTGTTCCTTGGCATAGCTTTAGACTCGCAAAACAAAATTATTAGATGCTCACCCGGTAATAAATTACTCGTGTTCAAGTACTTGGAGATGCACATCCAGAAGTTGAACTCAGAACCGTCTCTTCCTTGGAGGAGAGTGAACTGGTTCACAAATTATGAGCCTGTTTTGAGAACTATATTAAGTGAGCTTATGTGTGAGCTAGTCAACATCTCTTATGACATTTGGTCTCAAGCAAGTCTAGACCTCATACTGGTGGTGACGTGCTAAGTTGATCGCAGATCGAATTGAGGGTGGTTGGCTCAGGATTAGGAACCAGAGGGGAAAATTTGGAAGCATTATACGATACATGCATGCATCCATATGTTTACCGAGTTTGGGTTGTATCTTTCATGCATAAGAATGATTGACCTTATTGACTCTATGGTACTGGAGTTCTGATCATTGATGTGCCAAGATTGATGCTGACAAAATAGTATCCCCGTGAGGTGATTAGGCATGCATTATATAAACCGGCATCAAAATTTTAAGCACATATCCTACCATAAAGAAGTGTGTGGACGTCGTTCCAAGCCAGGCTAAAAGCAGCCTGACATCAGATCTGAGTGTGTTTCGGCCCAAGTTAACAAGGAAATCCCGACAGCCCACTCCCATCCAAATTGGCCCATTTACGGCCCTTATGCCCATTGAAGAGATCGTGATCAATTTTGACACGGAAGTAGATCTCACTCTCTATTATCATATGAGTACTGGAGACCAAAAAGTTCTATGCAAGTGACCATGCTGGAAAATTTTTTCTCAAGGCGATGGTTTCCGATTAACAAACATCCTATCCCATGGGCTTTCCGTCATATAAGTAGGTATATGAAGTTAGAAGTAGATAGATATATGTAGAATTATAGCTAAAGTGGATATATATCGGCATCAAAATTATAGTGCACATGGCTGTTAGGAAAGATTTTAGATTCTTCATCTTATATTTTCTATGGCTGATAAATCATTGAGTTTAAATTTTGAAGAATGTGGGATTTTTATTATGCAAATAAATCATTGAAGTTCTAAGTTTAGAAGGTTTTCTTCTATCGACTCGTTCTCGAAATCCGATCCTTTTTTTTTTGTTTTGTAGAACTATGGCATGGAGTCAACCTTTAAGAGGGAATCTAATAAAGAATATTTGGAAATTGGGGAGTTGAAAAATATTAGCGTGTTTATGTAATACTAAATACAATATACATATAATGTGCATGTGCATATGGCCCTTTAAGAAGATTTAAGCATCTATTAGACACTAATATTTCTTCTTTATCAATAATTTAAAATTAATCTGCTATTATATACTTCATTCAAATAAGCTTTTAACATTTGTTACGAGCGTAGGGCCGGTAGATCACCATGAATTTGGACTTGAAGGGTATGGAACTTTTACTACGCATATCATCAAAGTTATCCTAAGTTGAGGAAGGTTTTCCCCTTCAACTCAGAGTACATTAGAATCTTTTTTTTAAATTAAAATTTATCACGACTTAATTTTTAAGGGAGAAATATAATGAGTTCTATTGAATTTAAAAGTCAGAAAACACGGCAGCGTTAGGATTATATAGCACAGTGAGAGCCAAACACGATCACATTAGACTACATTTTGGTGTTGTATAGCCAATCGAATCAATGTGTAGCCGGGTTTTAGTCAAGCTTGCACTGATTCAGTCACAGAATTGCACCCAAATTAATGATGGCCGAGATGACGATGTAATGGCTTACAACTGATTATAGAGTCAAAATGTTGGAAATTTGGACTCCATGTAAGATTATACCGGACAATACAAGTGATTAAGCACATCAGAGTGTTCCTTCAAGAGAAAACATATATATCATACTAGACTTGATCAAAGCTATGTTAGGCTCTAGAGGATTGACCCCTCATGCATCTGTATGTCAGCCAGGCAAACTTACGTCAAGACAAGCTTAAGTGTTGATCAAGCCGAACCCTTTTGTAAGACCACGTCTAGCCTTCTTTGCTCAGCCCCCATGGTAAGAGCTAGTGCAATACATATTTGGCAATTGATTTAATCATTTAATCTAGTAATCTCTGCAGTCGAAGTTTGGGTATAGCGATTGAATGATTAAATAGATATATGGCAATTGATTTAATCATCTAGTCATGTATTTCTAAGATTACCGCATTGTAACCTCTCCCTTTATCTTTGAAAGTTTTATTATATGGTATATGGTAGTCGATATGGTTTCCTTTTGCGATCTCGGCATCTCATTCCACGAAAGTTTTATGATTTATTTTTTAAACTGATGCTCGATTATGCCGTAACTTCTATCATCATTTTTGATCTTCGTAAACTTCTATCTCTATCTCTAATATCAAATTTTATTTGACATACATATATACATACATACACACACACATATATATATATATATATATGTATGTATGTATGTATGTATGTATGTATATACACACACATATACATATGTATATATATATACATATATATATATATATATATATACATATATATATATATATATATATATATATATATATATGTATATATACATATACATATACATATATATATACATACATACATACATACATACATACATACATACATACATACATACATACATATATATATACATATATATATATACATACATACATACATACATACATACATACATACATACATACATACATACATATATATATATATATATATATATATATATATATATATATATATATATATACATACATACATACATACACACATATATATATATAGAAAAATATAAAAAATTATGATGGAAAAATATAAAAAAGGTTAAGCGAATGGGGTGAAAAATATAAAATATCCAAAGAATGAAAGTGGAAGGAATAAAAAAATAAAAAAAACTAAATTATTAATATGAATAGGATAAAAGATATTTAAGAAATAGATCATTAATATAGATAGGATAAGGTAGGCCAACTTTAGGTTAATTCTGGTGTTTCTGTTTTTTCCTTATGTATTTATTTCGGACGTTTTAGACTGTTTTGTATTTATTATAAATAGATTTATATTTATTTTATCCAAAGTTTATCTTTATCTTATATAGTTAGTATTTATTATAGAGAGATAGAAAGTGATTTATCCTACCATTAATATGGATGGGATATATCATTTTCTATCTTCCTATAATAAATACAAACTATATAAGATAAATATAAATTTTGGAATGAAATAAACATAAATTCTTTTAAAATAAATACAAATATATCTAGAATAAATATAAATATATCTAAAATAAATAGAAATATTTTAGAATAAATATAAATTTTATAAAATAAATAAAAATATTCTAAAATAAATATAAACTCATTCCCACTCGTGTCCTATCTCTATTAATGGTCTTTATTTTTATCTTTTTTGTCTCATCTGCATCAATGACTTGACTTTTTTATATTTGTTAATCTAAATGGATGGAGAAGTGGACGTCAATTTTTATTTTATTACATAAAAATTCATATGGGTTAGGAGATCGAATGGTGGAAAATTTGATCGGATTTGACTACAAATCCGATCATCCTTATTCTAGTTTACTTCTCTCTCTTTCTTTCTCTCTCTTTTTACACACGCACATATATATATATATGGAGAATTCATATCTATTATAATTTTGACATGAGGAATATATAAGTTTTAATAGAATTTGATCTCAATGAAAGGTCATAAATTATTCAGTAGATGATGGCATTCTTATGATTTAGAAAATAAAATTGGATAATAAAGAAATATTTGTAGGAAAAAAACTCACATATTTTTTCAATTTGTCAAAAACATATTTCTTTAACTTATTGCTGGGTAATATATCAAAGAAGCTTAAAATATGTATCAAAATTCATTAAGTATGTATCACTGGACATATACCATATAATGGTGGATACCGTAGAGAATTCTATTCCAATATCTTAATCCTCATAAATTTTTTTAAATGAGCTGTTTAAAAATAGTTTATGTTGGGGATAAATTTCGCTCCCGTAAAAGTTCAGTCCAATGCTTAGTCTAATGCAACTAGTAATCACGGAAGAGCTTCAATCGAAAATTCTTCCTCCAACGATCGAACCTCTTCAGCGGCCAGACCTTAGCTGAACTTCTACAGAAGCCAAACTTCTTCTGAACTTCTTCTTCAATGGGACTCCTACGGAAGCCAAACTTTCTCCAAACTTTTTCTTCAGTCGGACTCCTATGGGAGCCGAACTTCTTCTGAACTTCTCCTTCAGTCGGACTCCTTCTACAGTCAGAGTCGAACTCCTTCCGGACTTCTTCTATCGGATTCCTACGGGAGCCGAACTCCCTCTGCACTTCTCCTTCAGTCGAACTCCTACGGGAGCCGAAACTTTCTCTGTACTTCTCCTTCAGTCGGACTCCTATGGAAGCCGAACTCCTTTTGAACTTCTTCTTCAGTCGGACTCCTACGGGAGTTGAACTCCCTCTGCACTTCTTCTTCAGTCAGATTTCTATATGAGCCAAACTCCCTTCTGAACTCCTTCTGTCGAACTCCTACGAAAATCAAACTTTCTCCTTACTTCTCCTTCAGTCGGACTCCTATAGGAGCCAAACTTCTTTTTGAACTTCTCCTTCAGTCGGACTCCTATGGGAGCCAAACTTTCTCCGCACTTCTCCTTTAGTTGGACTCCTATGGGAGCCAAACTCTTTTTCGAACTTCTTCTTCAGTCAGACTCCTACGGGAGCCGAACCCCCCCCATACTTCTTCTTCAGTTGGGATTTCTACAGGAGCCAAACTTCTTTCGGACTTCTTCTGTCGGACTCTTATAGAAGCCGAACTTCTTTCAAATTTCTCCTTCTATCGAACTCCTATGGGAGCCGAACTTTCTCCATACTTCTCCTTCAGTCGAATTTCTATAGGATCCAAACTTCTTTCGGACTTCTTCTATCGAACTCCTACAGGAGCCGAACTTCTTTCGAACTTCTTCTTTGGTCGGACTTCTACGGAAGCCAAACTCCTTCCAGATCCCTCATTCAGTCGGACTCCTACAGGAGCCAAACTTCTTTCAGACTTCTTCTTCGATCGAACTCTTTCAGAAGTCGAACTCCTTCCAGATCTCTCCTTTAACTAGCATTCCTTTCGGATGATTCCCTCTAGCCGTATTTTCTTTGAAAGTCCGAACTCCTCTGAAATTGATATATGTCAGAGTTCTTTACCAACAATATCCTTCTCCATGATAGACTCCATCAGACCTCGAGCGGCCCGCTATTAGATGGTATAGTTGTCACTATCAGTTTGACGACACCTTCCTTTTCATACCAAATTCTACCAGACCTCGAGTAGCCCACTATCAGATAACTGTAGTTGTCACCATCAATCAAGCTCCGTCTATAAAAAGGGATCCTCCAGATATATTTTCTTTAAGTTTTAAGCTCTTTTCTCTTTTCTGAAATTCTGTCAAACTTTTGTCTGAGCACTTCATTTCTGTTGGCCAGAAGAGCTGACTTGATCATCGGAGGATCCTACAGGAGCCACCACCATCAGCTCCGAATGAAACTTTATTTTATAGATCATCGACGATGACCTCGTCCTCCTCCACTCTAGCTCATCCCGACGTCAACCAAATTCTGCACCAATAGAATTAGCGCTAGAAGGAGGGCCTCTGTCTATGAGATATTTTTGTTCTTAAAAAGTGCTTAATCGATCCTACCGACCTTCCTTCTCTAAGGTTCATCTCCATCCTCTTCCTCAATCCCAAGAAATATCTCAAAAAAAGATGACTACCCAAAGATCTACTGCTTCTACCATCGGATCTGAGTCAAATCCATCCACTCCTACTCCATCATCGGTACTTCAACCTCCACCTCCATCGGTAGCCATGGTAGATTCAGAGCAGTTTAACCTACTGATGTAGTGGGTTCAGGACCTCATCGAGATGGTGTAGGCCATGCAGTAGCCCTTGGTGGCGACTTCACTAAAAAATCCATCATCAGGATGTCGAAAATCAGTTCCAAGAAAGAGCACTTGGGCTAGCATACCCGTCACCCTTGGAAAGAAAAAATAGAGAGCAGAGGATCCATGTTCGAATCATAATTTTTCTCTGAAGGAGATCCTCCCCATCTGTAGTTGGAAGCCATCCAAGATCTACGATCGAGACAACGTTCTCGATCACAAACTACGAAAGATAGATCGGTGGATTGAGAAACTCCGCCATATCACTCGGCTCGCTGTGATGATGTCTACACCGATCCTTCTTTCTCTCTCCGAATTATGCAAAAGCCCATTCTGCCGAACTTCAAGCTTTCTCAATTTGAAAGCTACGATGGAACCTCTGATCTGATTGATCATCTGGAGGCCTTCTAGATCATGATGCTACTTCATAGTGCATCAGATGCTATATTATGCCGAGCTTTTCCATCTATCTTAAAGAAAGCAGTAAGAAACTGGTACTCGATATTAAAGTCAGGTATGATCTTCTCTTTTGATCAGATGAGCCATCAGTTCATGATTCACTTCGTCAGCAGCCAACATCTGCGCCAAGGTTTGGATTCCCTGATGAATGTCAAGCAAAAGAAGGAAGAATCCATCCGGACTTATGTCACCCAATTTAATGCTACAGCATTGGAGGTCCGAGATCTAGATCAATCTGTTGCAATAGCCGTACTCAAGGGTGACTTTTAGAAGAATGATTTACTGTTCTCTCTGAAGAAGAAGTATCTCAGAGACTTTACCGATCTACTAACTCAGGTCGAGGAATATGCCCGTATGAAAGAAGCCTTCAAGTTGAAGGATGAAGAAGTCGTAGAAGAGCGGCGGGCGAACGAGTCTAATAGACCCGCCATGTATATATATACATACATATATATATATATATATACATATATATATATACATATATATACATATATATACATATATATACATACATATACATACATACATATATATACATATATATACATACATATATATATACATATATATACATACATACATACATACATACATATACATATATATATATATATATATATATATATATATATATATATATATATATATATATATATATATATATAATATATATATATATATATATATATATATATATATATATGTTGGTGCAGAATCTGATCTACGCCGGATCGAGCTGGAGCTGAGGAAGAGGTCGCCATCGGTGACCTATAAAATAAAGTTTCATCCGGAGTCGATGGTGGTGGCTCTGGTAGGATCCTCCGACAATCAAGTCAGCTCTTCTAACCAAAAAAATGGAGTGCTTAAAAAAGAATTCAGTAGAGTTTCGAAAAGGAGAAGAGAGCTTAGAGAAAACGTATCTGAAGGATCTCTTTTATAGATGGAGCCCAGAGCAAACTGATAGTGACAGTCATAGCTGTTTGGTAGCTGGCCACTCAGAATCGCGTAGGATTTATTATGAAGAGGGGCACCGCCTATAGCAGACTAATAGTGACAGCCATAGCCGTCCGATAACTGGCCGCTCAAGGCCGCATGAGAGGGACGCTGCCTGCAGTAGATTAATAGTGACAGCCATAGCCATCCGATAGCTGACCGCTCAGGGCCGCATGAGCAGGATGCCGCCTACAGCAGACTGATGGTGATAGCCATAGCCGTCCGATACTGAGTCGCTCGAGATCACGTAGAGGAGTGAAGAGCTTTGACGTATGTCAATTCTAGAGGAGTTTGGACTTCTAAAGAAAATACGACTAGAGAGGATCATCCGGAAGGAATGCTACTTAAAATCTGAAAGTAATCCGTTGAAGAAATTCAGATGAAGTTTGACTGATGGAGAAGTTCAGAAGGAGTCTGATTGGTGGAGAAGTTTGGCTGAAGGAGTTTGACTAGCGGAGAAGTTCGACTGAAGGAGAAGTCTGGAAGGAGCTCGGCTCCTGGAGGAATTCGACCGAAGGAGAAGTCCAAAAATAGTTCAGCTCCTAGAGGAATCCGATTGAAGAAGAAGTTCGGAAGGAGTCTGACTGATGGAGAAGTTCAACCAAAGGAGAAGTCTGGGAGAAGTTCGGCCTCTGGAGGAGTTCAACTACTTGAAGAAGTTTGGCTGAGATTCGGCTGCTGGAGGGAGTTCGAAGGGTTCGACTGTTGGAGGAGTTCGGCTGCTAAAGAAGTTCGATCGGGGTTCGACTGCTGGAGGAAAAATTCTCAATCGAAGCTCTTCTATGATTATCAGTCGTATTAGGCTAAGCATCAGACTGAACTTCGATGGGAGTGGAATTTATCTCCAATAATAGTCCTCCCACTTTCAAGTTTGAAATTCGAAAGAAGGAAGTACAAAAAGACGACTGCCAAAGTTCTTTTTCAGGCTCTACACCCATTGAGGTTGAAGCTCAAGAGAGATCATCTTCTATCGGAATTGAAGGAGATCTTATCTTCTGTTGAGATTGACATTGAAGCTCGGAGGAGATCTTATCTCTAGTCAAGGTTGAAGAAGATCTTATCTCTTATTGAGGTTGATGTTGAAGCTCGGAAAGATCTTATCTCTAGCCGAGATTGAAATGAGATCTTATCTCCTGTTGAAGTTGACGTTGAAGCTCGGGGGAGATCTTATCTCTAGTCGAGATTGAAGGAGATCTATCTCCTATGAGTTGACGTTGAAGCTCGGGAGAGATCTAATCTTCAGTCGAGATTGAAAGAGATCTTATCTCCTATTGACACTGAAGTTGAAGCTTGGAAGAGATCTTATCTTCAGCCAAGATTGAAGGAGATCTTATCTCCTATTGACGTTGAAATTGAAGCTCGAGAGAGATTTTATCTCTAGTTGAGGTTGAAGGAGATCTTATCTCATGTTGAGATTGATGTTGAAGCTCGGGGGAGATCTTATCTCTAGTCGAGGTTGAAGGAGATCTTATCTCCTGTTGACATTGAAGTGGAAGCTCGAAAAAGATCTTATCTCCAGCCAAGGTTGAAGGAGCCATTGTTAGAGCCTTTTTCCTCATCTCATCTAAAATGAACGAGGTCTTCGACTTGCTCATGTTAGGACAAGGTTCTCCTCGTATTCCTATCATGGCCACTATTGATTGCTTCTTTCCTATCATCACATAGTTTTTGCATCAAGAAACAATAATATTGAAATGAAGGAGTTTTATTAAAAAAAAATTACTGATAGTACATCCTTCGATTTTTTGAATTCTAAGATTGTGGGAGCGTTGTTCCTCCGAGCTTCTTTAGGTGATAAGTTCTGAGCCGGACGATCTTCTCTATTTCATACTGGTCTTTCCAATTTGGGCAAGCTTTCCTTGGCTTTGAGGCTGAGAGATGGCGGCTCATCGAAGCACTAAGTCCCCCAGAGATAGTGTTGATAATACCAAGAGACGGCCGATCTCCTTGTTGTTCTTTCCTCATTGGTGGTTCTGACTGCGCTACGCCCTTGATCGATCTTCTCTCGCTTCGAATCGGTATCTGAGGAATTGACCCAATCGACCTCTCTTAATGAGCTCCCGAATTTTGTCTTGGAGCTGAATGCATTCTTCAGTATCATAGCCATGGTCACGATGGTAGAGGCAATACTTGCTTCGATTGCGCTGTTTTGAAGGAGATCATAATTCTTCTAGTCTTGGTAGCTGATTCTTAATTTTCATCAGAACTTGAGTTTTAGGAGCATTAAGGGGGACGTAGTTGTGGAACCTTCCGGGGGAAGATTTCTTCGTGTCCTTCTGTTGGAGCTTCTTTAGTGATGAGCTCGAGGAGGAGTTCGAGCTCGCTTGCACTCAAAAAGAATTCGTGAGCTTGACCGAATTTCATTCGGCCCTCCATTAGTGGTGGGTCTATTAGACTCGCCTACTCGCCGCTCTTCTATGGCTTCCTCATCCTTCAACTTGAAGGCTTCTTCCGTTCGGGCATATCCCTCAGCCCGAGCTAGTAGATCGACAAAATTCTTGGAGTACTTCTTCAGAAAGAACAATAAATTATTCTTCTGAAGGCCGCCCTTGAGTACGACCATTGCAACAGACTGGTCTAGGTTCTGGACCTTTAATGTAGCAGTATTAAACTGGATGACATAAGCTCAGATCGATTCTCCCTCCTTCTGCTTGATATTCATCAAGAAATTCGAACCTCAATGGGAGCACCGGCTGCTAACAAAATGAGCTACAAACTGATGGCTCATCTGATCAAAGAAGAAGATCGTACTCGACTTCAATATCGAGTATCAGTTTTTTGCTGATCTCTTTAAGATAGACGAAAAAGTTCGACATAAGATGGAGTCTGGTGCATTATGGAGCAGCATCATGGTCCGAAAGATCTTCAGATGATTGATCGGATTAGAGGTTCCATCGTAACTTTCAAATTAGGGGAGCTTGAAGTTCGGCGGAATGGACTCCTATATAATTTAGGGAGAGAAAGGAGGATCGGTGCAGATGTCATCATAGCGAATCGGGGCGACGCGATGGAGTTTCTCAATCCACTGGTCCATCTTTCATAATTTTTGATCGAGGATATCGTCTCGATCGCAGATCTTGAAAGGCTTCCGATTGTAGATGGGGAAGATCTCTTTCAGCGAAGAATCATGATTTGAACAAAGATCCTCTGCTCTCTATTTTTTCTTCCTAGGGGCGACGAGTATGCTAGCCCAAGTGCTCCTCCTTGGGATCGATTTCTGACATCCTGATGGTGGGTTTTCTAATAGAACAGCCACTAGATGCTGCCGCATGGTCTGCACCATTTCGATGAGGCCTTGAATCCGCTGTATCAACAGATTAAACTGCTTCGAATCTACCATGATCATCGATGAAGGAGGAGGTTAAAGCATCGATGATGGGTAGGTATGGATGGATCTAGCTCAGATCTGACGGCAGAAGCGGTAGATCTTCAGATAGTCACTTTCTTTGGAGGCATTTCTTGGGATTGAAGGAGAGGATGGAGATGAACCTTGAAGAAGAAGATCCATAGGATCAGCACTCCTTTAAGAACAAGGATACCTCAAAAATAGAGGACCTTTTCTTTAGCGCCACTCCTGTTAGTGCAGAATCTGATCGACGTCGGATCGAGCTGAAGCTGAGGAAGAGGTCACTGTTGGTGACCTGCAAAATAAAGTCCCATTTGGAGCCGATGGTGGTGGCTCCGGTAGAACCCTCCAACGATCAAGTCAGCTCTTCTGGCTAACAAGAATGGAGTCCTCAGGAAGACTTCAGCAGAGTTTCAAAAAGAAGAAGAGAGCTTAGAAAAAATATATCTAGAGGGTCTTTTTTATAGATGGAGCCCGGAGCAGACTGATAGTGACAGCCATAGCCATCCAGTAGTTGATCGCTCGAGGTTGCATAGGGTTTGTTATGGAGAGGGGCGCCGTCTGTAGCAGATTGATAGTGATGGCTGTAGCCATCCGGTAGTTGGCCACTCAAAGCCACATGAGAGGGATGCCGCTTATGATAGACTGATAGTGACAGCCGTAGCCGTCTAATAGCTGGCCACTTAGGCCTACATGAGTGGGGCACCGCCTGCAGTAGACTGATAGTGACAGCCATAGCCATTTGGTACTGAGCCGCTCAGGGCTACGTGGAGGGGTGAAGAGCTTTGATGTATGTCAATTTCAGAGAAATTCAAACTCCTAAAGAAAATACGGCTAGAGAAGATCATCTGAAAGGAATACTACTAGAAATCTGAAAGTAATTCGCTAGAAAAATTTGGATGAAGCTCGACTGATGGAGAAGTCTAGAAGGAGTTCGACTGATGGAGAAGCTCGACTGATGGAGAAGTTCAGAAAGAGTCAGACTGATGGAGAAGTTTGATTGAAGAAGTTCGATTGGTGGAGAAGTTCGATTGAAGGAGAAATCTAAAAGAAGTTCGGCTCTTGGAGGAATTCAGCTGAAGAAAAAGTCCGAAAAGAGTTTGGCTCTTGGAGGAATCCAATTGAAGTAGAGTCTGAAAGAAGTCTGACTGATGGAGAAGTCTGGCCGAAGGAGAAGTTTGAAAGAAGTTCAGTCTCTAAAGGATTTCTGCTGGGGTTCAACCGCTGGAGAGAGTTCGGAGGGTTCGGCAGCTGGAGGAGTTTGGCTGCTAGAGAAAAAATTTTCAATCGAAGCTTTCATGATTACAGTCGCATAGTCATCTAATAGCATTCAGATTGGATCTTCAAGGGAAGCAAAATTATCTTCTATATAAATATATTTATGTTATATTATTATAGTTAGATGATAGTAGGGACTAGGCTCCGATCGATTGGAGCCAATCTACATCCGATCGGATCCTCGATCGTTTGATTAGCGCGCATCTTCTAGCGTGCACTTGAAAAGACGTACCGACTAAAAAAATCAAGTGCTGAAAAAAAGGTGTGCCCAAAAAAATCTAGAAAAAATTATTCCTAAAAAAATCAAAAAAAAATTAATTATATTTTTATTATTGTTTTTAGATTTTTACGGAGAGGCACCTTCATGCATCCTAAAGGTGCTTCCGTGCAGAAAAAAAACTGATAGTTTGAAAAAAAAAAACATTTTTTTTTAGGCACTCTTCCAAAAAATTAAAACAAAAAATTCTTAAAAAATAAAAAATAAAAAAAAATTCCTAAAAAGAAGATAAGGAAGCCTTCTTTCAAAAAAGGCACTTCTTTTTTTATAATTTTTTTAATGAATTAAAAAATAAGATAAAAAAATGTTTTTTTGAATTTTAGATCTTTTTTAAAAAATTTCTTAATTTTTTATATTTTTTTATGATTCATATTTTCCTAAATTTTTTTTTATATGTACTTTTTTAGGCGTGCGCTTTAACTAAACATCTTCTTTAAGTAGTAAGTATTGCACGATAATCGATTATGATTTAGAATTTGACCGGATAAAAGCTGGACCGATATCAATTCGGAGCCCAGTCTACCTCTCTCTTCTATATATATATATATATGTGTGTGTGTTATTACATAATATTACATATAATACATGATATAATATATGTTATATAATTGATGTATATTTATATATTAATATATTATAATATTATTAATATATATTTTATATATTTTATATATTTACTATATATATATATTAATATATAATATATTTATTATTAATTTATATATATATATATCATATTATATATATATATATATATATGTATATTATATATATTAATATGTAATATATATTATTATATATCTTATATATTGTATTATATTGTATATTTTATTGTATATATGTATGTATGTATATATTTAATATGTATTATATATGTATTAGTATATATATATATGTATATATATATAATGTATATATGTATGTATATATGTATATATGTATATATGTATAGTATATATGTAAATGTATGTATGTATGTATATGCCTAATATATTATATAATACATACATACATACATACTATACATACATACATACATACATATATATAATACATACATACAATACATACATACATACATACATACATATATATATATATATATATATAATATATATATATATATATAATATTATATATATATATATATATATATATATATTATAATATATATATATATATTATATATATATTATATATATTATATATATATGATTATAAATATAATAATATATATATTAAATATATATATATATATATATATATATATATATATATATATTATATATATGTATATATATATATATGTATATATATATAATATGTATATAATATATATATATGTATACATATATAATATATAATATATATTATTATATGTATATATATAGTATATATAGGTATATATATATATAATATATATATATAATATATATATATATTATATACTATATATATATATATATATATATATATAATATATATATAATATATATATTATATATATATATAATATATTAATTTATATATATATTATATATAATTTAGTTATATATATTATATATATATAATAATTATATATATATTATTATATATATTATATATATATATATATATATATATTATATATAGCTGGAGAGTCGCGATAGATAGAAGAAATGTAAGAGATAATAAGATTACAATATAAGTTTACACAGGTAAAGAGATTATGGTATTAAAATAAAAGGTTAGTAAAGATGGTATAGAGTGAGTTAGGAATGAGAGGAGGTAATATAAGAGAATTGTAAAGAATTATAATATGCGACTATACTGATTAATAACAGAGAGATCAAGGGCATGGGGATTGTAGAACGAGGGAGAGCACACTGTAACACATACTATTAATATAATATAGATAACATACAATACATACATAACAGACAGGGGAACAATGTAAACACACACGGTCTATATTTGTATAGCAAAGATTATTTAGAAAAGAATGTAACAGTAGACATTATACACACGACACGATACTGGCAGGAACGAGGCTAGACAGACACTTAAGTCATACGCATCAAAGTGAATAGACTGGAAGGCCCACATACATACATATATCCATTATATCCACCATTATGGTTATCCATAACATATATTAAGCATATAATATTCGATATGTAGCTGGAAATCGAAAGATCAATTGTGTGTAATGTGTGATGGTGTGTGTCAAGAAGAGAGCGATACAGACACCCATATGTCACTAGTTCTAACACGGAGATCATAGAGGACTTCGATAATAAAATAAGAACTAACCACACACACACACACCGGATAGAGGGGAAGCACGAGCTATATCTATACCTATTATAATGTATGTACTGCATGCTATGAATTTATGTAGTTAGGTTGTATGTATAATGTGATATAAGATGAAAATAAGAAAATAAACGATAAATAAAATAATTGGGTAGAGGTATAACAGACACACGCCATTGTACAGAGTGCAAAGTAAATATAAATAGAAATATTCAGGGAACAATGCAAAGTGGAAGGAATAAACAGAGAAATAAGTAAAACTGATTATAATATGAATATGCGGATAAAAATTTATATGAAATAGATCCATTCAATTAAGATGGAGGGCTCTGGAAGTTCTTCTAATGTGTACGGTATATTGTACGTATTTTGGATATTTTAGTACTAGATTTGTATTATATAAATGGATTTATATTTTTTATTCAAAGTTTTCTTTATCTTAATAATAGTTAGTATTATTATAGAGGGAATAAGAAAAGTGATTTATCCCACATTAATAATGGATGGGATATACCCATTTCTATTCTTCAAAATACAAAAACGTGAGAACTATAGATATAAATAAAAAATTTTCGAAGATGAAATAAATAAATATTTCTAGAATAATACTCAAACAGTTCTAAATCAATATACATAGGATAGTAGGCTTAAAATAAATAAACAAAATTTAGAATAAAATATAATTTTAAAAATAATGAAATTACTTTAAATGATACATATACTATTCCCGAGTGTCCTTATCTCTATTAATGTCTTTGTTTTTATCTTTTTTTCTCTTCTCCCGCATCACATGACGCATGGCTTCTTTTATATTTGTTAACGACTCAAAGTGATGCGAAGATACGAGCACGATGATAAAAGAGAGATAGGATTATCGAATTTATTTTGTGTACGGAAACTGAATTCATATGGTAGAGAAGAGTGGGCTGGGATTAATGAGCAGATCTTATGATAAGTGAATATACCATTGTATAGAGGACCTAGACGCCGTCAGCTCTACATGCTCTCATTTGCTTAATTTCGCCATTTCAGACTGCGCACCGGGTTCTTGAGCGATACGCAAATATACAGTCTAGATATAGTCGGCGGCATTTAGAGAGAATATCAGTCACACATACATTTTACATTAGAGTGAACGTATGTTGGAGGCATAGGTGGGAATGTTAAGTTTACTAGAATTTGATCCTGCTCAGAAGAGCGGAGAGGACATAGTAGCGTGATTGCAGGAGCAACGGAAATCTCGACTGAAAGAATCTTGTAGGAAAAGAACAAACTCCGACATTATTCTCCAAACTTGTCAAACAATATTCTATTATACTGAGCATACATGAGGTACTAAAGTGATAAGAAGGCAGCATCTGAAGATGAATTACGAAAGCACTTATATATGCACTATTGATTAAATGTGAATCACGGCCATTATAGTCCATATAACAGGTGAAATACAATAATTTAAGAAATCCATAGTATCAATATTTTTTAAATATGTATGGTGAATTTTAGAATCGGTACATTGGATAATAATGATTGAGAATTTTCCAGAATTATGTATTAAAAAAAGCTAGATTAAAATATTAATTACAACACTGTGTGACGTGTGTAATTCGACCTTGATAACATATTGTAGTAGTATTTTGATGAGTATTGATTTTATGATTGGAAATTATATTGAATTGTTCTGATCTACACAGACGGAGATGAATTGAGTCATAAAAGATCTTTAGAAGAACATGATTACAAACTCATCAATTGTCTATTACCTGAACATGTGCAGTCTACTAGTAAACATCATGTTTTATAAACTACATATCAATTTGCCCAAAGGTATATAAGGATGGTTGGTCGGTTGGCTAATTTGTTATGTATGTATCATTTACTATATATTATGTACCGATGAATACAATCTATGGCTAGAAAGAAGAATGGACTTCATATTTTATAGGAGGAGAAAAAGACTTGGGAAGGAGAAGAAAGATCTCACATATTGATGAAAACAAAAGGATGGTTTAATGAGAAAGAAAAGGGGGATATGGGTGGACAACCTCATGGACAATGCTTCATATATTTTCTTTTTTTTTTTATGTCACTAGATGAATGAACTTTGTGGTAGGAGGAGTTCCATCTCATCTTAACTTCTTTGTTTGACTTTAAGATGGATATGCTAGGATACATGGCAAAAAAGAAAGATTGTTCCATACAATCTCTTTTGATATGTGCATCTAATAATTTTTATTCTTGCAACACACCAGATGAGCGACTTTGAGTTATACATCGAATCACTAAAATATTTTTTTAGTAAATAATATCTTATTATTTTTGTAGTCAGCTATAAAGACAATAATAGTATACAATCTTTCTAGCATTAAAATAGTAGAGATAGAGATATTTATTTTAATAACTCGTCAAGTGTCTATTACCATCCACTAGTAAACTACATATTTTAAAAACTACATATTGCTTGAAGGTATATGAGGATGGTTGGTTGACCAATTTGTTAGGTGCACATCACTTATTATATATTATGTATTGGTGAATACAGTCCAGGGCTATAGAGACTTGGAAATCGTCAGACCAATTCTTGACATATTATATCTTATATAGCAAGCACCAACATGGCCCTGCACAGCATCAATTAACTCATCTCCTTTCTGTGAGTCAATCACTAAGGCGAGCATGATAAATGGAGCATATAGAAAGAAGACAAGATGAATGGCATGGTATTTGGCTACATGGTGCATCTGGTATATGATATAATTTTTTTTCTAGTTCTTGGATTGCATATCCATTGTCAGCTGGACAAAAATCACCCACTGAAGATAAATGAAAATTTGGCATTCATGAAGCCTTGGTGTCTGATTCAAGGACACAAGTTCCTCTTGTGATAGACATCAGATGTCCCTTGTGAGTTGCACATGGTAAGGCTGTGTTTTGCTGGGTAACAGGATGAATGAAAAGCTTGTTAAGCCATTCATTCCACCTTCCCATTTATTTCTTCTTTGTTCTCACTCCTCATTTCAGAAGGACCTCGATTATATCATTTATCTGGCAATTTAAAAAAAAAATCTTTTAAAAATTAATATATAATGAGTACTTTATTTTTTTCTCCTCCCAGCCTAAATGATTAAAGCCATGGAATGGTTCCAGGTCTCTCGTTCGCCCTTTCTTAACTTATTCCCAGCACAGCCGCCGCGTGCGTTCACGAGCCGCCTCGACTTTAGCTCCAAAATTTGGCACAAATAAGGCTTACCCAATTAGTTAACAAGCCCACTTAGACCATGCTTACTCAAGCTCAACTCAATTCGACTCCACATATAAATATATAAATTATTTATAAATTATATATTATTTTAATTAATATTATTGTTATAATTTTTTTTATATTATTTATTATATTGCCTACGTAGAATAGAATGTATTTTAATCATAATTTTAAATTATAATTAAAATTAATAATTTCAATTATATAAATAAAAATCTTAAATATCTTAAAAAATGTATCCTCTATGATACTCATAGGATACCGGATACGGTACCCAGAGGCAATAAGTTGCATAATTCGTGAAGACAAATGAGATCTATCCCACACGCTATATGGCCTGTTTGACAGCACTCATAAGGTAAACCATCGTACATTTGGGGTGCTTTCTTATCGGATTTTACGATAACGGAGAGGATTTAAGCTGAAGAAGATCAAATTGGAAGGAGAACCCTGCAAGAGAAACTCCGAAGCTAATGATGGCATTCAAGCTGGCGCTTCACCATACGACCAAGGGGAAAGTTGCCCAATTTTGCTGGTTCCAAGCTCAACGCACACCGGCTGCTTTGGCATATGATTTTTTTGGTGGAATCTAAAACTAATATTTGCCCAATGAATACATTAGGTACGATGCACTCTTTTATTCAACAGCATTGAATGCTGGTCAAAGCATATGATTACCTAGCTGGTTGAATGCAATTAATGAGCACTTTCTAACGGTAGGTCCTGAAAGAATTTCTTGGTTCATCGTGCCGTTGATTAGGAAATTGAAGACCTCCTTTATTGATTCATGCAATCCTTGCGTGATCAAATGTCTTCTTCAACGGTAAATGATCCAGCTGGTCTCATACGTACTACCATGCATGCTGCCTCATATGGGGTTGCCGTGGCTTATCACCAAAGTTGTTGTGGGCCTTCACTTATCAATTGGGTTTCTTTGTCGATTTTATAATGTGCATACCGTATCAGCTTGCTCATATTCAGTACTACGGCAGTTACATGGTGCTGTTTGATTGGGAGCAATCATACATGCTCTTTCGGCTTCTAATATTATTTTTACCCTCTGTTCATGGTCTGTACCTTAATCCTTAGTCCTGGTTCTGAGTATTTCGTTGGGATCCTTTGCTTCCTTTTGTATTATATACACATTGTTAACATCCGTCGTTCTGCTACTAAGGTGAAAAGTTATCTAGGTTTATCTTGGAATATGTATACTCTGTTACTGCCCCTTGCTATAATATAAGTATATATATTTTTTAAAAAAAAAAATAAAAATAAGAATAGGTTCATCACCAACATTTCGAATGAAGTGATAACAAAAAGATTTATATCCAGGTCAATCAGTTGGGAGATACTGACAAAAATTAGAACGGCAGCCTCCTTGGCTGCATTAAAGAAAGGTTTGGTAGTCCTCAACAAGTCTTGCCTATGTTGAGCCTTGGCACGAGTTTTTTTAGGATGTTTGAAGTGGAATGCTCAACTAATATATTGCTTTCTTGGCCTGATTTTGACCCTCCAAACTTTGAGCCCAACATCAATTTGAGTCCTCGAATTGCGCACAAATGATGGCCCAAACCATGACGTATAACCGATTATAGAGTCAAAATGTTGGAAATTTGGACTCAATGTAAGATTAATTATACCAAGACAATACAAGCAATTAAGCACATCAGAGTGTCCCTTCTTAAGAAAAATATCAGAGTAGACTTGATCAAACCTACGTTAGCCTGTAGGGGATTGACCCATCCTTCATCTGTATGTCAGCTAGGCCCCGGTCTCCCCAAGATGATTAGAATTGCTCCATAAATTCTATATTTAAACCTACGTCAAGACGAGCTTAAGTATTGATCAAGCCAAACCTTTTTCCAAGACCAAGTCCAGCCTCCTTTGCTCACCACTCGTGGTAAATGCTGCTGCAATATATGGTGTTGGTGCAAAATTTGGTTGATGTCGAATCGAGAAAGACGAGATCGCCGTCGGTGATCTACAAAATAAAATTCCGTCCGGAGTTGGTGGCAGCAGCTCCGGTAGGATCCTCCGACGATCAAGTTAGCTCTTCTGGCCAACAGAAAAGGAGTGCTCAGAGAGGTGAAAGAAAAAGAGAGCTTAGAGAAAACGTATCTAGAAGGTCCCTTTTTATAGACGAAGCTTATTGTAACTATTCTGATAAATGACCGTCGTAACCATCCTGATAAATACCAATCGTAATCATTCTGATAAATGACAATCATAATTATCCTGATAAATGATAATTATAATCGTTCAGTAGTGGGATCACCTGTAGGAATTCGTCTGAAGGAACAGTCCGAAAGGAGTTCAACTCTTGTAGGAATTCGACTGCTGGAGGAATCCGAAAGGAGTTCAGCTCCCATAGAAGTCCGACTGAAGGAGAAATTCGAAAGAAATTCGACTTCCGTAGAAGTCCGACTGCTGGAGGAGTCCGGAAGAAGATCGGCTCCCGTAGAAGCCCAACTTAAGGAGGAATCTAGAAGAAGTTCGGCTCCCATAGAAGCTCGACTACTGAAGAAATCTGGAAGAAGTTCGACTCCCGTAGAAGCCTGACTGCTGGAGGAGTCCGGAAGAAGTTCGACTCCCATAGAAGTCCGACTGCTGGAGGAGTCCAGAAGAAGTTCGACTCCCGTAGAAGCCTGACTGCTGGAGGAATCCAGAAGGAGTTCGACTCCCGTTAGAAGTCCGACTGCTGGAGGAGTCCGGAAGAAGTTCGGCTCCCGTAGAAGCCCGACTGCTGGAGGAATCCAGAAGGAGTTTTGGCTCCCGTAGAAGTCCGACTGAAGGAGAAATCCGAAAGGAGTTCAGCTCCCATAGAAGCCCGACTGCTGGAGGAATTCGAAAGAAGTTTGGCTCCTATAGAAGCCCAATTGAAAGAGAAATTCGGGAAGGAGTTTGGCTCCTGTAGAAGTCCGACTGCTGGAGGAGTCCGGAAGGAGTTTGGCTCCCATAGAAGTCCGACTGAAGAAAAAATTCGGAAGAAGTTCGACCTCCGTAGAAGCCCGACTGCTGGAGGAGTCCGAAAGAAGTTCGACCACTGAAAAAGTTTGATTGGGTTCGAAGTCCAGTTGGAGGAGTTCGACCACTGAATAAGTTCGATCGTTGAAAAAGTTCGACTGCTGGAGAGAGAATTTTCGATCGAAGCTTTTCCGTGATTATCAGCTGCATTAGACTAAGTACAAGACTGAACTTCAGCGGGAGAAGAATTTATCCCTAACAATAGTTTCACTACTTTCGAGTTCGAAACTCAAAGGAAGGAAGTACAAAAAGGACGACTGTCGAAGTCTTCTTCAGAGCTCTATGCCAGTTCAGATTGAAGTTCAGAAAAGATCTTATCTCCAGCCAAGGTTAACGTCGAAGTTGAGGCTCGGGCATAATAGGGCCATTATTGGGGCCTCTCCTCTCACCTCATCTAAACTGAACGAGGTCTTCAACTTTACTTATGTTAGGACGAGGTTCTCCTCCTATTTCTAACGGGCTGTGGGGGCACATAAGGGCCGCTGTCAGAGCTTCTCCCCCCATTTCGTCTAAAATGAATGAGGTCTTTGACTTTGCTCACATTAGGATGAGGTTCTTCTTCTGTTCCTAACGGACTATGGGGACACATAAGGGCCATTGTTAGGACCTCTCCCCCCATCTCATTTAAACTCAATGAGGTCTTCGACTTTGCTCACATTAGAACAAGATTCTCCTCCTATTCCTAATGGACTGTGGAGCATATAAGGGCCATTGTCAGGGCCTCTCCCCCATCTCGTCTAAAATGAATAAGATTTTCGACTTTGCTCGCATTAGAATGAGATCCTCCTCCTGTTCCTAATGGGCTATAGGGGCACATAAGGACCGTTGTCGGGGCCTCTCCTCCCATCTCGTCTAAAATGAACGAGGCCTTCGACTTTGCTCACATAAGGATGAGGTTCTCCTCCTATTTCTAACGAGCTGTGGGGGCACATAAGGACCATTGTTAGGGCCTTTCTTCCTATCTCGTCTAAAATGAACGAGGTCTTCAACTTTGCTCACGTTAGGACGAGGTCCTCCTCCTGTTCTTAATGGGCTATGGAGGCACATAAGGGCCATTGTCAGGGCCTTTTTCCTTATCTTGTCTAAAATGAACAAGGCCTTCGACTTGCTTATGTTAGGATGAGGTTCTCCTCCTGTTCCTAACATGGTCACTATTGATTGATTCTTCTTTGCCATCAAGTAGTTTTTGCACAAAAAATAATAATATTAAAATGATGGAGTTTTATTGAAAAAAAATTATTGATAATATATTCTCAGACTTTCTGAGTCTCAAGTTCGTGGGGGCGTTGTTCCTCTGAGCTTCTTCATGCAGTAAGTTCCAGACCGGACGACCTCCTCTATTTCATATGGGCCTTTTCAATTGGGGTAAGCTTCCCCTGGATCTAAGGCTGAGAGATGACGACTCGCCGAAGTACTAGGCCCCCCTAAGATAGCGTCAATAATGTCGGAAGACGGCCGATCTCCTTATTGTTCCTCCCTTATTAGTGGTTTTAGCTGTGGTAGCGCCATTGGTTTGCTTCAAGTCGATGTCTGTGGAGCATTGAGGGGGGAGTAGTTATGAAATCTTATGAGGAAAACTTCTTCGCGCCCTTCCATCGAGGCTTCTTTGACGACAAGCTCGAGGAGGAGTTCGGCCTCGTTTGCACTCGGGGGAAGCCCGTAAGCATGGCCGAGCTTCATTCGGCCCTCCTGTGAAATCTCTTAGGGGGAGAACTTCGTGCCCTTTTATCGAGGCTCTTTTGATGACGAGCTCGAGGGGGAGTTCGGCCTTGTTTGCGCTCGGAGGGAGCCCATGAGCGTGGTCGAGCTTCATTCGGTCCTCCTGTGAAACCTCCTAGGGGGAGAACTTCGTGCCCTTTTGTCTGGGCTCCTTTGATGATGAGCTCGAGGGAGAGTTCAACCTCGTTTGTGCTCGGAGAAAGCCTGTGAGCGTGGCCGAGCTTCATTCGGCCCTCCTGTGAAACCTCTTGGGGGGAGAACTTCGTGCCCTTTTATCGAAGCTCCTTTGATGATGAGCTCAAGGGAGAGTTCGTCCTCATTTGCGCTCGAAGGGAGTCCGTGAGCACGGCCGAATTTCATTCGGCCCTCCATCAGCCATGGGTTTGCTAGACTCGTCCGCCTGCCACTCTCCTATGGCTTTTTTATCTTTCAACTTGAAGGCTTTTTCCGCACGGGCATATCCCTCGGTTCGAGCTAGCAAATCGGCAAAGTCTCTGGGGTACTTCTTCTCCAGAGAGAACAGCAAATCATTCTTTCGAAGGTCACCCTTGAGTGCGGCCATCGTAACTGACTGGTCTAGATTTCGGACCTCCAACATAGCAGCATTAAATTGGATGACATAAGTCCAGATGAATTTTCCCTCCTTCTGCTTGATGTTCATCAGGGAATCGAAACTTCGGCACGAACGTCGGCTATTGACGAAGTGAGCCACAAACGGATGGCTTATCTGATCAAAGGAGAAGATCGTATCCAACTTCAATATCGAGTACCAGTTTTTTGCTGCTCCCTTTAAGGTAGATAGGAAAGCTCGGCATAATATGGCGTCTGATGTGCCATGGAGTAGTATCATAGTTCGGAAGGCTTTTAGATGATAGACTGGATCAGAGGTTCCATCGTAGCTTTCAAATCGGGAAAACTTGAAGTTCGACGGAACAGGCTCTTACATAATTCAAAAAGAGAAAGGAAGATCGATGCGGACGTCATCATGGTGAGCTGGGGAGACGTGGCCAAGCTCTTCAATTTGCCAATCCATCCTCCATAGTTTCTAATCGAGGTCGTCAACTCGATCGCAGGTCTTGGGAGGATTCCGACCGTGGATGGGAAAGATCCCTTTCGGAGAAGAACCATGATCCAAGCAAGGATCCTCTGCTCTCTATTTCTCCTTCTCTGGGATGATGGGTATGCTAGCCCAAGTGCCCCTCCTTGGGACCGACTCCTGACATCTTGATGGTAGGTTTCCTGATAGAACCACCACCAGAGGCTGCCACATGGCCTGCCCCATTTCAGTGAGGCCCTGAACCTGCTGCATCAATAGGTTAAACTGCTTTGGATCTACCATGACCGTCGGTGGAGGTGGTGGTTGAAGCGCCGATAATGGGGCATGAACAGATTGATCTAGCTCAAACCTGGTGGTAGAAGCGATAGATCTTCGGATAGTCGCCTTCTTTGGAGGCATTTTTTGGGATCGAGAAAGAGGGTAGAGATGAACTTTGAAGGAGAAGATTGGCAGGGTCGACTGAGCACTCCTTTAAGAACAAGGGTACCTCAGAGACAGAGGCCTTTCCTTTAGCGCCAATTCTATTGGTGCAGAATTTGGTTGACGTCAGATCGAGCTGGAGTCGAGGAAGATGAGGTCGTTGTCGGTGACCTACAAAATAAAGTTCCATCCAAAGTTGGTGGTGGTGGCTCCAGTAGGATCCTCCGACGGTCAAGTTAGCTCTTTTGACCAACAGAAATGGAGTGCTCAAAGAAGAGTTCGGTAGAGCTTCGAAAAGAAAAAGGAAGCTTAAAGAAAACGTATCTGGAGGATCCCTTTTTATAGACGGAGCTTGTTGTAACTGTCTTGATAAATGACCATTGTAACCGTCCTGATAAACGCCAATCGTAATCATCCTGATAAATGACAATCATAATTATCCTGATAAATGATAATTGTAATCATTCAGTAGTAGGATCACCTCTAGGAATCTGTCTGAAGGAACGGTCTGGAAGGAGTTCGGCTCTTGTAGGAATCCAACTGCTGAAAAAATTTGGAAGGAGTTCGGCTTCCATAAAAGCCCGACTGAAGGAGAAATCTGAAAGGAGTTCGGCTCCCATAGAAGTCCGACTACTAGAGGAGTCCGAAAGAAGTTCGGCTCCCGTAGAAGCCCGATTAAAGGAGGAATCTGAAAGGAGTTCGGCTTCTGTAGAAGCCTGACTGCTGGAGGAATTCGGAAGGAGTTCGACTCCCGTAGAAGCCCGACTGAAAAAAGAATCTAGAAAGAGTTTGGCTCCCATAGAAGTCCGACTGCTGGAGGAGTTTGAAAGGGAGTTCGACTCCCATAGAAGTCCGACTGAAGAAGGAATCCAGAAGGAGTTCGGCTCCTGTAAAAGTCCGACTGCTGAAGAAGTTCGGCTCTCGTAGAAGTCCGACTGCTGGAGAAATCTGGAAGAAGTTCGGCTCCCATAGAAGCCCGATTGTTGGAGGAGTCCGAAAGGAGTTCGACCACTGGGGAAGTTCGATTGGATTCGGAGTCTAATTGGAGGAGTTCGGCCACTGAATAAGTTCGACCGTTGAAAAAGTTTGACTGCTGGGGAGAGAATTTTCGATCGAAGCTTTTCCATAATTACCGGCTGCATTAGGTTAAGTACCAAACTGGACTTCGATAGGAGTGAAATTTATCCCTAACAATAGTCCTCCTATTCTAGAGTTCGAAACTCGAAGGAAGAAAGTACAAAAAGGGCGACTATCGAAGTTCTCTTTAGAGCTCTACGCCAGTTCAGATTGACGTTCGGGGGAGATCTTATCTCCAGCCAAGGTTGACGTCGAAGTTGAGACTCGAGCATAATAGGACCGTTGTTGGAGCCTCTCCTCTCACCTCGTCTAAACTGAATGAGGCCTTCGACTTTGCTCACATTAGGACGAGGTTCTCCTCCTATTCCTAACAAGCTGTAGGGTACATAAGGACCGCTGTCAGGACTTCTCCCCTCATTTCGTCTAAAATGAATGAGGTCTTCGACTTTACTCACGTTAGGATGAGGTTCTTCTCCTATTTCTAACGAGCTGTGGGGGTACATAAGGACTGTTGTTAGGGGCTCTCCCTCCATCTTGTTTAAAATCAATGAGGTCTTCGATTTTGCTCACGTTAGGACGAGATTCTCCTTCTGTTCTTAATGGGCTGTGGGGACACATAAGGGCCATTGTCAGGGGCCTCTCCTCTATCTCGTCTAAAATGAATGAGATTTTTCGACTTTTACTCGCATTAGGATGAGGTCCTCCTCCTATTTCTAACGAGCTATGGGGTACATAAGGACCGTTGTCAGAGCCTCTCCCCCCATCTCATCTAAAATGAATGAGGCATTCGATTTTGCTCCATGTATGGATGAGGTTCTCCTCCTATTCCTAACAAGCTATGGGGACGCATTAAGGGTCGTTGTCAGGGCCTCTCCTCCCATCTCGTCTAAATATGAACGAGGTCTTCGGACTTTGGTCGCATTAGGATGAGGTCCTCCTCCTATTCCTAACGAGCTGTGGGGGCAATAAGGGTCATTGTCAGGGTCTCTCCCCCAATCTCATCTAAATGAACGAAATCTTCGACTTTGCTCACATGAAGATGAGGTTCTCCTGTTCTTAACGGACTGTAGGGGCACATAAGGGCTGTTGTCAGGGCATGTCCCCCCATCTCATCTAAAATGAATGAGGTCTTCGCCTTTGCTTGCGTTAGGACGAGGTCCTCTTTCTGTTCTTAACGGACTGTGGGGCACATAAGGACCGTTGTCAGGGCCTCTTCCTCCATCTCATTTAAAATGAACGAGGTCTTCGACTTTGCTCACTTTAGGACGAGGTTCTCTTCCTGTTCCTAACGTGCAATGGGGGCACATAAGGGCCGTTGTCAGGATCTCTTCCCTCATCTCGTCTAAAATAAACGAGACCTTCAACTTGCTCATGTTAGGGTGAGGTTCTCCTCCTGTTCCTAACATGGCCACTATTGATTGCTTCTTCCTTGTCATCAGGTAGTTTTTGCACTAAGAAATAATAATATTAAAATGAAGGAGTTTTATTGAAAAAAATTTATCGACAGTACATTCTCAGACTCTCTGAGTCTCAAATTCGTGGGGGCGTTGTTCCTCCGAGCTTCTTCATGCGGTAAGTCCTGGATCGGACAACCTCCTCTATTTCATATGGTCCTTCCTAATTCAGAGCAAGCTTTCCCTGAATTTGAGGCTGAGAAATGGTGACTCGCTAAAGTACTAGGCCCCCCAGAGATAGCATCGATGATGCCGGAAGGCGGTCGATCTTCTTATTGTTCCTCCCTCATTGGTGGTTCTAGCTGTGGTAGTACCATTGGCTTGCTTCAGGCTGACGTCTGTGGAGTATTGAGGAGGGCGTAGTTGTGAAACCTTCTAGAGAAAAACTTCTTTGCGCCCTTTCGTCTGGGTTTCTTTGATGATGAGCTCGAGGAGGAGTTCGGTCTCTGAGAAAGTTTGATTGGATTCGGAGTTTAGCTGGAGGAGTTCGACCACTGAAAAAGTTCGGCTACTGAGTAGAAAATTTTCGATCGAAGCTTTTTCGTGATTATCAGTTGTATTAGACTAAGTATTAAACTGGATTTCGATGGAAACGGAGTTTATCCCCAATATATGATAATTGATTTAGTCATTTAACCCAGTAATCTTTTCTGAGGTCGAAGTTTGTGTGTAGCAATTGATTCAACCAACCACACTTTGATGAAAACTTTGTTTATTAATGTCAAAATGTCGGTGTCAAACACGATTTTCGGGGAGCTGACAGCTAGTTATTTCCTAAAATTTTAAGAACATGCGTCGAAAACTAAAGGGAGAACAAAATGCAATTCCCCACCAAAGTTTTGAGTTGGAAAAACTATTACTCGGTCATTGCTAGCTATGGATACCTTCCTTCTTGTCGTCAGCCTGGGCTTTAAATGCACAGTTTCTTCTGGAAGTAATCGCTAATTATAAGAATACTAAGGGTTGACCCTCAGATCCCTTATAGCCCAATTCCGCCCGACTACTTAGATGTGCCTAATCTTTCTAATTGACCATCTCTTTCGTGCCGAGAAAGAGAGTATATATTCTGCACGTTCCTCGCTGCGGCAAGATTCCGGGGTCGCAGCGTGCATTGAAAACTGTAGCTGGTTATTTCTAAGCGGTGGCACCGCTGGCACGTAGCAGAAAAGAGAGATGACGATAAATAGAACAGAAGGCATGGTATAGAAGACAGAGTGGTTCATATGGATGCATTCCACCAACCTTTGACATCTCAACAACTCCATGGTCCACACGACCACCCCATTGGCTGCATGTGTGGAACCAAGTGGTGCACGGCTTCATAATTTTGTTTTTTTCAAAAAAAAATTTTTGAAAGGTTTGGCTGAGACTGCTGGCTTTATGTACGGGAAGCATGGGCTGGGATCCAATTTTGCTTGACATGTGCATCACGTTCGCTGCCAGCCTAAGTTTATTAAGAATTAGTGTGATTTTTACTGTTTAAATTATGCGAGCACCTCCGTTTTTTTTTCTTAAAGGAAGAAGGAGACTAAGGAATTGTCCCTTGGTCACCTAAATTTTATTGTAGAGTGAAAGAAAATTTACAAGGGAAAGAAGAGAAAAGAATATCCAGTATATGGTAAGTTAAAACAGCCCTATAGTGACAAAGAACCATAAGAGGAGCCAGCTCCGAAGGTTTCAATTTTCCCCAAGATCACCAGAAGAGCAGATGAGTAACAGAGCTGAAGCACCCATAGCACCACTCTTTTGAGTTTCCAGATAGTGTTCGCTGTAGAAACTCTGGAAACTCAAAAGATGGACTTCCAATTAATTGGAGGAGTCTGATAACTTTAAATTCCTCTAAAGTAAGTTCCAGAATTCTGTAAATCCTGCAAGCACCTGATGATGATGAAGAACAGAGCAATCGGATGTTTGAATAGAAGTTGCTGCAGATAAGGAGAACCTCAATTGAATGAGCTAATGTGTCTATCAAGTGGGATCCTTAGGCCACTTCAGGTCAAATCAAAGATAACTTTTGGGAGCTGTGGGAGAATTAGAATCAAATTTTGTGACTTCGCCAGTGTGATATTTCAGTGTTACTGAAGTATATCTCCATGAAAAAAAAAAAAAAAAAAAAAACAGGAGACAATAGAGGCATCTAAATCCCATCAGTACCTGACAACATAGATCTAAATATCATGCCCGTGACCTGATTTCACGGATGGTCAGTGGGTTGGTAAGAGAATTGAGGACCGAATGCCTGCTACGTTCACAGGGAGATTTCAAAGTTGGGTTGGCATTGTTAGAATTTTTCTTCCTCCCTTTCGTCTAAACTTTGCACGCCATAACATGCTACCAAGTGTCACATTGGTAGTCGTATGTCCAAACTAGCCGTTGGAATCACATGAGCCCGAGTTGCATAAAATGGCTCAACTAACTCGTCATGTTGTGACCCACTAATGCAAGTTAGGTCCCCACTTTACGAGCCAGTTGGAATACGGCAGCACATGAAATTAGTGCCGGATAACCAACCTACGCCTGAATTTGGAAGTGCACGGCTCATGTAGATAGCGTGGGTGCCATTAGATGCCCTAAATTAAGAATTTCTTCTTTCCCGAAAAAAAGAAGTCCAAGAAGAAATCTAGTGATATAATGATATTAAATTGTTAATTCTTGAAAACCATACCTTAGCAACCCATGATTAGGAGACTAAGTGAGAACGCATCGTATGTTCATAGGTTGATGTGGGATCATATGCTAATTGTTGCTATTTTCATTTTATTTGTGTGTGCGTGTCTAGGGCTGGCAAAGGTTGCAAACCCATCACCTATTAGAGTTGCAAGTGGATTAGATTGACCCCTTTCGGTTTGAAACTAATACAAAACTCAATCAGGATTTTTTTGATTAGGCTTGGAATTGGAAAGATAACCCATTATGGATATGGATTGGACCAGGATGCGTACATTTTTAAATTTGAATCTGAATCAAACCGACACAAAACTGGTATACTTTATATTTTAAAATGCTTTTTGAATATGAAAAATTGATCTTCTTTCCATGATATAACTTTTTGTTGACTTACGTCGGTGGTTATAATGATCAATCTCTATATGGAATATGTTTTCATCAATGTTTACATATTGCTCACTATTATTTTATTGCATAATATCTTTATGATAGAATCAAGTAATTAATCTCTATAAATGTTTGCTATATAATTCGACCTTGCCTTAAGTGGCAATGGGTACCACAATCCAAGTTAAAGTTCAATGATGGGCCTAACATTGAACATTGTGAGGGCTAATTTCAACGTAAATAATACTGGTATCACAAATATTGCGTTGAGGAATTCGTGGATGCGAGACTTGGCACACTAGCTAATGCTAGTTGGGTGACCACCCGTATAAGACTAGTCTCCATGGTTGTTTGCGTCAACACGTAACATTAAAAGTCTTCAACTAGTGGAAATCTGGGACCACATCCATATAGAATGTCCACATGTGGAGCCAATTTCTTGGATCTTGATCTATTAACCAAAAATGCAATAATGAAAAGGGGCGGTTGACCGTGCAAAGCATGAAAAGAAATGACAAGTGGAGTCTCTGTTATATGGGGAAATTAACAGGATATGTACATATATTTATATAAAAAATAAGATTTTTTTTTTTAAAAAAAAAAAATAAGAAAGAGGGCCTATTCATAGTATTGCTTCATTGGAGGCATATTCTTGTCTAAATTTCAAACCATTTCCTCCAGCGTTAGGGGAAAATATATTTTAATTGTTGATGTCTTTCAAACTTGATGTAAAGTTATACTATTGCTTGATCAGATGCATATTCTTTTCTGAAAATCCAAATCATTTCCTTTTCCTTCAGTGTGAAAGGGTAAAAGTATTTCTCCAACTTTAATGTCCAACTTTAATGTCCGCCAAACTTGGCTTAAACTTAAATTTCGTGTACTAGCGACGCCACATGATTCTTGAATGCAGCGATCAATATATTACTGCTTTTGGAATGTAAAGACATTAATAACCATAAAAAGTTGGAGACGTTCATGAAAATTTAAATGGTTCCGTAGCTTTTTTTTTTTTCCTTGTTCTTAAAGAAAAGAAAAAAAGAAAAAAAAAAAGAAAGAAAGCGGGTACGAGTTGCATTCCATTTGACGGCGAAATGGCTCTTCCTGCTTTATAGCCCATTCCTAATTGATGGACTAATTAATATATTGATACCATATAGCATAATAGAATAAATTATTAATGCATTATTCAAATATCGTTGTACATCAGCTTAAAATATCGTCGTGGCATGATGATGTAGATTCCAACAGCCTGCAATGGCCAGGTCGACCAGATACCAAATTGGCCGCAGTTGCTGGTGGACATGGTACCATCATCCCATGTGGCCGTCGGTGACGATGCCTGCCCTTTAAAAATGCCGGTGGCAAGTTTACTTTAGGTGGAATTACGAGACTACACGTCTCCAGTTTCTAGAGATTAATACCAATTTCGACATAAGATTATCGTGGATATATATAAAAGATGCTCAGCTGATTTTATTTATTTATTTTTTTTATTCTTCAAAATTTATCTTTATTTGATCTTGCTCGCTTCAGAAGATATTTTTAAAGGAGATAACCATTCGACGATCTACCATCTCTGCCATCAAACTTGAACCAAATCCACCTGCTTCATCCCCTCCTCCAATGATAATGATGGATCTAGAACAGTTCAATCTATTGGTGCAGCATATTTGAGGCATCATCGAAATGGTGTAGGCCATGCAGCGACCTCCGACAGCAGTCTAGCCAGAAAACCTCCCACCGAAGTTCTAAGAACCAATCCCGAAGAGGCACATTTGGGTCAGTAGACCCCACACCCCTGAAAAAAAAAAAATAAGGTAAAGGATCCCTACTCAGACCATGATTCTTCTTCAGAAGAGACATTTTCTATCTACAGTCGAAAACCCTCTAAGATCCATGATCGAGGTAATGCTCTTGATCAAAAGCTACAGGACATGGATCGGTGGATTGAAGAGCTCCGTCACGCCGCCCCGGCTCATCACGATGATATTTGTACCGACCTTTCTTTTTCTCAACGAATCATGTAGGAGTCAATCCCGCCGAATTCAAGAGCTACGACGGGATCACTAATTCGGTCGATCACTTGGAGGCCTTTCGGATCATGATGCTGCTCCATGGTACACCAGACGCCATCTTGTACCGAGTCTTCCCATCCACTTTGAAAGGAGCAGCAAGAAACTGGTACTTGATGTTGAAGTCGGGTATAATCTTCTTTTTTGACCAAATGAGCCATCAGTTTGCGGCTTATTTCGTCAGCAGCCGACATCCTAGATGAGATTCGGACACCCTCATTAACATTAAGCAGAAAGAAGGGGAGACCATCCGAGCCTACGTCAATCGCTTCAACGCCACTGCCTTGGAGGTCCGAAACTTGGACCAATTCATTGCCATGGCCACACTGAAGGACGGTCTTCAGAAGAATGACCTGCTGTTTTTTCTGAAGAAGAAGTACCCCAAGGATTTTACTGATCTGTTGACTTAGGCTAAAGAATATGCCCGAGCTGAAGAGGCCTTCAAGATGAAGGATGAGGAAGCCGTAAGAGAGCGGCAGACAGGCGAGTCTAGCAAGCCCGCGGTTGAAGAGAAGCTGAATGAAGCTCGGCCACACTCTCGAACTCCCCCTGAGCGTAGGCAAGCCCGAACCCCTCCTCAAGCTCGCCATCAAAGAAGCCCTGATGGAAGGGCATGGAAGAGCCCTTCCTCTAGAAGGTTCCATAACTATACTTTCCTCAATGCTCTAAAAACTCAAGTGCTGATGGAGATTAAGGAGCAGCTGCTGAGACCTAAGAGGATGCGCACTCATTTTGGCAAGTGCAATCCTAACAAATACTGTCTCTACTATCGTGACCACGATCATGATACTGAAAAATGCATTCAGCTCCAAGATGAGATTGAGGAGCTCATCAGGAGGGGTCGACTTGGCCAATTCTTGCGACGTCCGTCTGAGATAAGAGAAGAATGGCCGAGGGCACTGCCACAACTAGAACCGTCAAGAAGGGAGGAGCAACAAGAAGATCGATTATCTCTCAGCATCAACAATATCATTTCTGGAAGACTTTGGCGGCAGGAGGCCAGTAGGTCTGAGGGATTGGCTAAAAGACGGAGAACTAAGGAGCCCATCACTTTTACTGAGGAAGATGCACAAGGAGTTTAGTTTCCACACAACGACGCAGTTGTAATAACTTTAAATATTGTAGATTATGATGGACGTCGCATTCTTGTTGATAATGAAAGTTCGGCCGATGTTTTATTTTATGATGCTTTTTCCAAAATGTTTATACTTGATAACCAGCTCAGACCAATGAGTTCTCTATTAGTTGGCTTCACTGATAATGCAGTGCCAATCGAAGGGGTAATAACTTTAACTATGGCTGTAGGGTGATATCTAAGACAGTCCAGGGCATAAGTAAATTTTCTGATGATAAAAGCTTCATCCGCTTATAATACAATTCTTGGCCGACATGATTTAAATGCACTTTGGACAGTAGTATCGACCTACTATTTGAAGATGAAGTTTTCAACAAACTATGGAATCGGAGAAGTCAGAAAAGATCAAGCTTTGGCAAGATATTACTATTTGATTGCCTTGCAAAGGAGAGAACAATCAGACCCTTGTCCAGTTGATGGACTGGACATCCGAGATGACCTTACAGAAGAACGAGGAGAACTCATAGAGGATCTTGTCTTAGTTTCTTTGAATAATGAAAATAAAGAGCACATGGTATAGATCAACTTCAATCTGAAAGAATGGGTGTGAGAGCAACTCGTTGAATTCCTGTGGAAGAATGTAGATGTTTTTGCTTGGGTCTCCGTGGACATGCCCGAAATTGATGCCGAAGTT
This sequence comes from Cocos nucifera, assembly GCA_006176705.1. NCBI lineage: Eukaryota > Viridiplantae > Streptophyta > Magnoliopsida > Arecales > Arecaceae > Cocos > Cocos nucifera. The sequence continues at coordinate 1,562,779 of QRFJ01000162.1, read as the reverse complement.
ATGAAACATCGTCTAGCTGTTAATCCCAAACATCGATCGGTGAAAGAAAAAATGCGCAACCATATCCCAGAGAGATAGAAGGCAATTGCAGAAGAAGTTGACAAGCTTCTTAAGGTCGGGTTCATCCGAAAAGTGTTCTATCCGAACTACATCTCCAACATGGTTCTTATTAAGAAAGTAAATGAAAAATGAAGAATATGCATAGACTTCAAAAAATTGAATAAAGCCTGTCCAAAAGATAGCTATCTCTATCCAGAATTGATCAGCTGGTGGATACAACTTCGGACCATAAGCTTCTCATCTTCATGGATGCCTTCTCTGGCTATAACCAAATTTGGATGGCTCTAGAAGATGATGAGAAAACTGCTTTTATTACTGACTGTGGTCTTTATTGTTACAGGATTATGCCCTTTGGACTCAAAAATGCAGGAGTGACCTACCAACGCCTTATAAATAAGATCTTTAAGGAGCAGATCGACCGCAACATAAAAATTTATATAGATAATATGTTTGTTAAGAGTCAATCTTCGATAAATCATATAGCTGACCTCAAGAAGACCTTCAGTAGCTTTTGGAGATACAAGATTAAGTTGAATACGACCAAGTGCGCCTTTGGAGTAACCTAAGAAAAATTTTTGGGTTTCATGATATCGAGATGCGGAATCGAGGCAAATTCAGAAAAGATTCGGATCATTCAAGAGATGACTGTCCCAAAATCAATAAAAGAAGTCCAACATCTAATAGGAAAGATGGAAGCCCTAAACCACTTCGTCTTAAGGTCGGTCGAGAGATGCATGCCCTTTTTTCGAATCCTCAAATAATCGAAGAACTTCTGCTGGACCGCCGAATGTCAACAAGCATTTGAAGAACTTAAGAATTACCTCGGCTCACCTCTCCTATTGGCAAAATCTGAACTTGGAGAAGAACTATTTTTATATCTGGTGGTCTCCACGATGGCCCTTGCGGTAGTTCTAGTCAAAAACGAGGCGAAAATGCAGGGGCCAATTTACTACATAAGTCGAATCTTGAGAGATGCCAAAATCTAGTACACTAAGTTAGAAAAAACTAACTTATGCTCTACTGATCCGAGGGCACGTCGTAACCCTCCTTACTGATCAGCCAATCAAAATAGTTCTCCATCGAACAAAGGCCTCTAGAAGAATTGCAAAATGGACAATTGAACTTACAGAGTTCGACATCAACTTTCAGCCTCGGTCATCAATCAAAGCTCAAATATTGATAGATTTCATAGTGGAATGGACCATCTCGAATGAGACCGAGCTTGAACAGAATGAAACCAGTATCCCATAATTACAGTCGAGCTCCCATACAGAAAGTGCCGACCTTCCTGAAGGCTCTTGGGCCCTATATATGGATGGCTCATCTAATGCTTCGGGCACAAGTGCTGGGTTGATCTTGGTAAATCCTGAAGGAGTCATTGTCAAATATGTGCTGTGCTTCGAATTTTCTGTAATAAATAATAAGGCCAAATATGAAGCTCTGATTACAGGATTAAAGATAGCCAAAGAGTTGGAAGTGGATCGGCTCCAAGCTTATAGTGATTTTTAATTGATGATCGAATAAGTTAGTGGTAATTATGAAGCTCGAGAGAAAGGCATGATAAAATATCTCGAGAAAGTAAAGAACTTGACTCTAGCCTTCGATAATTTTAACATTCAATAGATTCTAAGAGCAAAATATACCAGAGCCGACCTTCTCTCTAAGCTAGCTACACTTGCACCGAATGAATTACCAAAAGAAGTCTTCTTTGAAGTTCTAAAATATCCAAGTTCGAAGGAGTCATGGTCTGTGATGCAGATCGATCATGAATCCTGTTGGATCGACCTACTAATTACTTATCTTAAGGATGAAATTTTTCTTATGATCCAAAAGAAGCTCAAAAACTAAGAAATCAGATCTTTCGATATGTTCTATATGAAAATAAGCTGTATAAAAGATCATACTCTTTACCACTGTTGAGATATCTTCGACCTTCTGAGATCGATTTTGTATTATGAAAGGTGCATGAAGAAATCTACGGAAGTCATATAGGGGCCAGATCTTTATCTCATAGACTACTTCGGTAGGACTATTATTATCGATAATGTATCATGATTTGATAAAATATGTCAAAAAATATGATCGATGTCAAAGGAACGCTAATATTTAGAGATAGCAGACTTCTGAGTTTACCCCTTGAGTGCCCCATGACCATTTGCATAATGAAAAATGGACATACTCGGATTCTTTTTCATGGCATTCAGATAGTGAAAATTTCTTTTAGTAGCAATCGATTACTTCATGAAGTGGATCGAGGTCGAGTCTCTAGTAAAGATCATCAAAGCCAAAGTATAGAACTTCATCTGGAAGTTAATTATTTGCAAGTTCGGTCTGTCTCAGACTCCCATAATAGATAATGGACGATAGTTTGTTGGAGCAAAATTTATCGAGTTCAATGAAGATCTGAATATATTTCATAAGTTTATATCAGTAGCTCATCCATAGGCAAACGATGAGGCCGAGGTAACCAATAGAACCCTGCAGCAAGGTATCAAAGTAAGGCTTGAGAGAGTAAAAGAAACTTGGATAGACAAACTCTACCATGTACTCCAGGCATATCAAACTATCCAAAGGCTGTCAATTGGAGAGACTCCATTTGTCTTGACCTTCGAAACAGAAGCAGTAATCCTGAAAGAGCTCAAACTTCCATCAGTATGAGTTGTGACGTTCAATGAGCAACAGAACTCACAGGATCTTAGGGTTAATCTTAACTTATTGAAAGAAAAAAGGAAAGAAACTCAAGTTCGAATGGCAGCCTATAAGTAAAAAGTAGTCCGCCACTACAACTCCAAGGCTAGAGGCAAAGTATTCAAAGTAGGGGACTTGGTACTCTGGCATGCAGCTATATCACAACCTTAGAACCAAAGAAAGCTCGTACTGAACTGAGAAAGCCCATATAAAGTTAAGAAGATCGTTCGATCCGAAACTTATTACTTGAAAAAGCTCGAAGAGGCAACACTTCCACGATTCTGGAATTCGATGAACTTACGAATGTATTACTAGTAATCTTACCTCAATAAAATTTTCTTATTTCAATATCTTTGTCCTTTGGCGCAAAATTGTATAATGACAGAAAATGGCTTCAACCAAACTTTGTTCCTGAACAAAGATGAAGACCTCTGATCATGTAAGACAGGAAGAGGAGAGAGGCCCTTTCAACAGTCTTTTTGTGCCCCTACTGCTCTATTAGGAATAGGAGGAGAATCTCATCCTAATATGAGCAAAATGAAGACCTCCGATCATGTAAGATAGGAGGAGATAGGAGGAGGAGAGAAGCTCTTTCAACGATCCTTTTACGCCCTTACTGTTCTGTTAGAAATAAAAAGAAAACCTCATCCTAACATGAGCAAAACGAAGACCTCCGGTCATATAAGATATGAGGAGGGGAGAGATCCTTTCAATGGCCTTTTTGCACCCCTACTGTCCTATTAGGAATAGAAGGAGAACCTCATCCTAACATGAGTGAAACAAAGACCTCCGCTCGTATAAGATAGGAGGGGAGAGGCTTTTGCGATGGCCCTTTGGGTGCCCCCACCAATCGTGTCAGAAATAGGAGGAGAAGCTCGTCCTGACATGAATGAAGACCTCGGATCACTTAAGATGGAAGGAAGACTTCATCCTAACAAAGAGACAAAAAAAACCAACCCCATCAGGAATATGAGGAAGACCTCATCCTAATAGGAAGAGAGGGACAAAGCCAACTATATCAGAAATAGGAGGAGAACCTCATCCTGATACAGATGAAGACCACCGATAGGAGAAGAACACCTACTAATGATTATTTCGTTAAAAGATGAGATGAAAAAAATAGCAAAAATAATAAACGACAAATCTATGCAAGACAAAGAGACAATTAAAGAAAACTTTATTCTATTAAAAGCTAGAGTTTGTTACAAAGGTTCGCAAGATCCTATACAAAAAAAAGAGAAGAGAGAGAAAAATAAATAAAGTCCTAAGAAGGCCTGGAATCCTCAAATTTTGGGCTACTGATCCCTGCCACCGTTAAAGATTGCTTCAAACTAATGATTTCTTCTTCAAGTTTTCTCCTTTTCAACAGACTCTCCATAAATAATCTATCGACCCACTAGAAATTATCCTTCGACTCCCACAGCTGCCTTCTTAAGACCTTTGACTCAACCTCCGCATCCTTAATGGCTTGATGCTCATATATCATTTGGATCTTCAGCCATTGAAGTTCAGCCTTATCCTTCTCATATGATGCTGAAAGATCACCAAAGAATTTCTTTAAAGAAGCAAGTTGCTCCGACTCTTTGCTAACACCGGCTTGCTGGCTATTGGCTAACTGCCTTCGAAGATGGGTTACTTCATCTCTAGCCACCTTAAGCTCGCACTCAAGTTTAGACATTTTCTATACCTAGCATACTCTGTAACTATTATGCCAAGCTTCGGTATCTTGAAGTTGCCTTCGAAGTTCCAAAAATTTCTTCGATCAATCCTAACCGTACCGCACCTTCTCAGAAGACCATGGTGAGCTTCCTTCCAATAGTAAAATTTTTTCTTTTGCTGTGTTAAGCTTAACTTCAAAGGAGTTGGCTTTGGTTGTTAAAGACCAAATCTTCTCACTGGTGCACTTTTTGATCTCTTCGAGCTCAATTTCAAAATCCTTTTTCTTTCTAATATAATCCATAGAATCTTTTTTGAGCACTTAGCATAAGCGAGTAACCTCGATTGTTAACTCTGAGCAGCTTTTTCTCAACTTTTGAAGTTCACCTTTAACCTTCTTTAACTTCTTTTTCAACTGATGAACTTTCTTTTTCAAGTTTTTAGCAATGGATCTTTAAGGGATGCCCTCGGGTAGCGATGCAGCTTCGACCGAAAAAGGAGGGTCAAGACTTTGCTCATCAAAGGAGTTTTGAATAACAAATACCACAATATGAGTATGAAATTTAATTCATTTTCATTGCATTAACGAAATGATTGAACACATTGAAAGGAAAAAAGAAAAAATACAAGTCATCAAAAGTTTTTGACCTCGATCGGTACAGTAGTGGATGAGGTTGGTATAGGAGTAGGCTCGGAGACCGCGGCTGCAGGTTCAGGAGCTTCAGGGGTAGGTTCGATGATGGGAGAGATAGTACCAGCATTGGAGGGACCAGCTTCTTCGCTGGGTTCGTCCATCAGAAGGTTGAGATCTACCTCGGGGAAGTTCTTTATGACCCTCCTCATGCAGATCTCGAATCCTTCCAAGAAAGCTTCTTTGGCGAAAGCAATCTTGATATCTTCCATGGCTTCGGAAGACTTGAAGGCCTCGATAGCAAACTCCTTCTCGGTGTCGACCTCCTCTTCAGCCTTCCTTCTCTTATCCTCAGAAAGGGTCAGGGCTGCCTTCAACCCCACCAAAGCCTCCTCCTCCCTCCACAATGCCTCCCGAAGGCGCGCGACCTCTGCGGCTTGTGTCTCGGAGGCCACCTTCAAGCTGTCGACCTCGGCTTGAACCCTTCCAATCTCTGCCTGAGGCTCCTAAAGAGTTTTGGAAGCCTTAGCTTGGTGAAGATCAGTTGCCCTCAAATGGGCAAACAAGTAATGCCCCAGTTATAGAACAGAAAGAGCTTAAGTCAGAACTTTAAAAGTACATCCTGCATTTGAATAAGTTTAGAGAAGTTGGTTACCTTCAGATAAGCAGCGAAGGATTCATCGAATCTCTCCACATTCTCGTTTTGGACCATTCTGTCGATAATGTGTGGGACAATGCTGTCCTGCATTCTCTAGATAAACCCTCACCTACCAAAGTCCAATAGAACGTTAGGTCTTGAGGTGACCTCATCCGGCGATAACAACCGCGATCGACTTCAACTAGTGAAGAATCCCTGCTTAGCGCCAAGACCGTAGATCTCCAACTTGGACTTGCAAGCCGACTTCGTCGGCTCTGATCGTCAGCTTTTTTAGAAGACTCTAGAACCTACAAGATGTTGTGGGTTTCACCTAGACGAGCTTGAACAGTGATGACAGCCCTCTAAGCAATTAAGTATTCGATCTCAGTGCAATATGGCCTGGCCGATCTTGAAGCTGCTTGAACTCCTCCCCAACTAGAACTTTCCTAGGTTGTTTGATCTTGATTTGCAGAGCTACACCTCAGACGAACTTCTGCAATATACAGTGAATGGTGGATCTTTGGATTCTCGCACCAAGATATGCAAGCAAAAGAACCTCAGCATCAATTCTTAGTTTCATGAATACCAGTCAACGCACAGACAATCTTGGAGACATCCGAACCTCTTTTGAACTGCTATCTCCTCCAAGTCAGACTCCTTCCGAACTCCTCTAGTCAGACTCCATTCGGACGATCTCTATCGGTTGCCCTCCTTTTGAATGACCTCCTCGAGTTAGATTTTCTTTCAGACGAACTCCTTCCAATAGCCAGGCAAGCTTCCTTTGGTCGACCTCCTTCCGACCATGCAGAAGGACCTCGTCGTCCACATAAATCTAACTACCAGCTCAGTACAAGCCAACCCACATATGGGCAACCTTAAAAGGAATCCAAACCTTTCTGAAAATGTTATGATTCGAAGTTCTTCACTGCCAACGTCTGCTTCCTCTAGACTTCAACTGTTAAATCCCAACAGACTGGCCAGTCGTAATAAAGGACACCACTCTCGGCTGGCACGTCACAATAATGAACACTATCTTTCATAACAAACTCCATATGATCTCGAACGGTCCACTACCAGATGGTTATGGCTGTCATCATCAGTTTGTTACAGACTCCATCTATAAAAAAATCTTTTAGATATGTTTTTCTCCAAGCTCCCATTCCCCTCTTCATTACTCTGCCTTTAAATTTTCTGAGCATTTTATTTCTATTGGCCAGAAGAGCTGACTTGATCGTCGGAGAGTTTCGTCAAAGCTACCACCTCCGATTTCGACCAGAATTTTTGTTTTGCTGGTTTTCGATAGCAATCTCGTCTTCTCCAGCTCCAGTATTATTTCAACGTCAACCAGATTCTGCACCAATATATATATAATAAAAATATATCTATATGAATTAAAAAATAAAATATAAAAAAATAGAAAGAATGTTTGACAATGCAGTCTATAAAATAGTTTCTATGCGATTGGTCACAAAAATTATCATCTAATAAGTAGCACTATCAGCTTTCCTAAAAATACATGCCATCTTATAAAAAGGTAGAGAGAAATCATTCCTTAGCTATCGCTTGTTAATGGATGGAAACGGATTTCATAACCATCTAATCACCGTCAGTGAGTTTTCTTTAAGAATAATATGACAAGTCTTTAGATGGTTTATTGTATATATCAAGTCTTTCCATATAATCCACTCGGTTATAGGAATTATATTCTAAAGTTGAACTCTTTCGCTGCTACCAATCTGCTTCTTGGACTTTTAAGGACATAATCGGCCCTCCAAACTTTCTTTTATAATTATATTGTACATTTCCATCAAGATTAATTTTAAGAAAAAATGATGGCTCCCAAAAGATATAAATTATTTGAAAAGATGCAATATTTATAATTAAATATTTATTTTTTAAGTAAACTTTTAGGAGGCTTTGATATATGTTATTTAAGCAAAGCAAAGAGCACGTGGGATGGAGAATCGCAAACAAATAAGATCTCCTTTTATGGCAATTTAACAGCTAAGATCGTTTGAATTATAATGAGAGTTTTGATAGATAAAACATTCAAACATTCCATGGACTTGGTCATCTTAAAAATAATGAAAGTTTCAATATGATTATTTCTATATTTATATACTTTTTAAGATCAATTAATTATTATATAGTAAAAAAATAAATTTATCAAACTAATTAACTCATTGCACCTTTAGTTGCCATAAGATGCAAATAAGTATCAGGGAAAACGTCCACAAAACTCTATACCAACAACTACATGAACGTATCTGAAGTATTTCAAACAAAACAAAGCTACAGATCACGAGCTACTGATCACCACTCGGTTTGATGGAATTGTAGAAGCCAATAATTGGTTAAGTGCAAGCAAGGCTTGCTTGATATTACGGCCCTACTGTGCTTGGCACTAATCCCCGACTGCCACATCATGGATCAACTGAAAAAAAAAAAATTATTAGAAGGATCTGATTTAGAATAATATGGCATGGAGCTCTTATATATATATATATATATAATTTTATCCTGAATTTACGGTGAATCTATCCTTCTAGTAACTTTTCACGGAAAAATAGCGGTACTCTTTGGGGAGTTGCATTACAGTACGGCTATTATAGGTGGGTTTTAGCCACTGTGATCCAAAACACGGTGAAAAAAGAAAAACTCAATAAATTCTAACTGTTTTTTTGGGTAAGAAGTTAAATTCTAACGGTTATAGGCGTTTCATAGCACTGTTTGACCGGACATGGAATTTTAGAACCCAAAAACATCCCCCCCGACTTGGATCCGCTCACCAGTCGGTAATTTCAGAACGCCTTGACGACCCGTCTGAAACGCTAACAAACGTCTACACGCGTACAGATACCGGTGACCGGCTGACCGCGACCGAGTCGCGCGTCCCGGATAAATCTCAAGTGCGGACGTCCGCATTATCCCCCACTAATCTCGTCAAAAGCCCGCGCCTTTCATGTAGCAAGATGATGACCCGTCCCCACGGGATACTGTGCGGACGCGATCACTTCGGAAATTCTTCCGTGCCGTGCCCGCCGTCCTCGCACGTGCTGACACGTGCCGTGCTCTTTTTATATGACGACCCGCTGCTCCAAGGCTCCTCCACTGCCTTCTGGTTCTTGGATCTTAAAAAAAGGAGGTTTTTTTTTTTTTTTTTTCCTTCCCTCTTTCTCTCCTCTCGTCCTCGTCTTCTCATCTCTCGATCTCGGAGGGAAGGACAGCAATGGCGGATTCCGCTTCGATCCCGAGCACACCATTGCTGAAGGACGAGCTCGACATCGTGATCCCGACGATCCGGAACCTGGACTTCTTGGAGATGTGGAGGCCCTACTTCCAGCCGTACCACTTAATCATCGTTCAGGATGGGGATCCCTCGAAGACGATTAAGGTCCCCGAGGGGTTTGACTACGAACTGTACAACCGGAACGACATCAACCGGATCTTGGGTCCCAAGGCCTCCTGTATCTCCTTCAAGGACTCGGCTTGCCGCTGCTTCGGCTACATGATCTCCAAGAAGAAGTACATCTACACCATCGACGATGACTGCTTCGTGAGTGATCTCTTCTCCTTCCTTGGTCGGTGAAGGGTTGTTGATTTCCTTTTTCTTCTTTTTGTTTTGTTGTGGGGTTTTGGGGCTGTGGTCTAGATTCGGGGTGGAGATTTGGGGGATGGTTGGGTTCGGCAGTTACAGATCTTTTGTTGGATTTGGCGGATCTATATTGTGGTCCCGTTTATCTTAATTTAGCTTAAAAAAGATCGGGTTTTGCCGAAGATTTCTCCTCCCTTCCGCCCTCCCCCTTCCCGCCCCATTTTTATTTTTGCTTACTAGATTTTATAATATCGATTATGATCGTGATGTTAGGTTTCAGGATTCGAAGAGCAACGTCTTTTTAAGGAATTTAAAATTATATTTTATTGCATGCCTCATTTACATCGAAACCTTTGCTAATGGGTATTGCTGTCACAGTTCCTTAGCTTTCTTCCTTTTTTTTTTTTCCTAATATAAAGTAAAGATCTTTGGCATCTTTGGCTCAATGATCTTCTTTGTTTTAAATTTTCCCTGTTTTTGTATTAAATCTTTACAACGGTTTTTCTTAGATTCGATTTTTAAGCGAGAATGATCTGCTCCTCTTAGTTTGAAATCTGAGGTTGCTGCTGTTTTTCCCTGGAATAAAAATGCGATCCAGAATAGTCTGATGGACCTCTTTGAAGGAGATTTGTTGACACTGCTTTTTACTGGTTTTACATCGTTCTTTCTGATCCGCATTGTGATCTCTATGAGATGTATCTGCATTAAATTTACCATGCAGTCTTAATAACCTTCCAAGCTCTTAGTTGCTTGCTTGATTCGTGGATTCTTTGGATCAAGTGTCTTCTTCCTAGCTTAAAGTGCTGCTAAGTTTGCAACGAGATGTATATGTTTTCATTATGAATTTTGGTCAGCATGGGTTTGTTAGTTGTTTTGGTTCCCTGAAATGTCGAAGAATTGGAGCGTTAGTCACTGTTAAACATTGATGTTTTGTCTTTTTTGTTTGGATTTTTTATGTTCATAATCCATGGTTAAGTATCTGCCTTGAAACTGACATCTCTTTCTTATAAATAATCATTGTACTTCATTTGTTCTCTCCTTGTGTTTTTTTCTCTTTGTATATTGAAAGTTAGTGTGCATTATTTGGCTGTTTGATCCATTTTTTGTTTGATTTTTGTAAGCTTTTACTAACATTTAACTTCATGCTTTTTTTTTTCCCCATAAAACCTTTGTCTTTGTTCATGTTGTGCACCCTAAAGTTCCTACCAAAGCGATGTTACATCCCCTTCAAATGGCCCGTCAGTAAATAGACCAAATCTGTGTCATGAAAAAACTAATTCGGGTGGACTAGCAGTGTCACTTGACTGCATGGACCGTAAATTGACTCCTGACCTTATGGTTACATCTTGATTTATATGTCTGGCAACTACCAATTAGATTTTAGACTCTTGTCAGCATTATCTTTTTTGAAAACTGTGTCTGGCTCCTGTTTTGATGTGTTAGTTGAAACGTTTTTAATTGGTAATTGACTGATAACATTGCAGTTTTTTGCCTGAACATGGAAACTTAAAAATTATAGTAATTGCTTTGTGGATCTGAAATTACAAGCCAGTTTAACCGCATATCCTTGGTTTTCATTTTCAGTATTGCTGATTTTGATATAATTACAATTCATTGGTACATATATTAGTAATAAGTGAATGCTGGTTGCATGTTTAACTCACGTGGCTTTCATATATCTATTTTGCCTGGATATCCTGTCTGTATTTTTAAAATAGCAACATGGTTAAGTTATGCGTCTTCTTACAATAATTTGTTGGCCTAGCACACTAGATATAAACAACTGTATTATCTTTCTACAGGTTGCTAAGGATCCATCTGGCAAAGAGATCAATGCACTTGAGCAGCACATAAAGAATCTCCTCTGCCCTTCAACTCCCTTCTTCTTTAACACCCTTTATGATCCCTTCAGGGAGGGTGCAGACTTTGTTCGTGGATACCCTTTCAGCCTTCGAGAAGGTGTTCCAACTGCTGTTTCTCATGGACTTTGGCTCAACATTCCTGACTATGATGCTCCCACTCAGCTTGTCAAGCCTCGTGAGAGGAACACCAGGTAGCAAAGCATATAATGCGGAGGAGCCATTGATGTATAATTGGTTGTTTAATCCAAACTTAATTGTTAAGCTGCTGTCTTCTGTCCATCAGGTACGTGGATGCAGTTCTCACAGTCCCCAAGGGGACTTTGTTTCCCATGTGTGGGATGAATCTGGGTTTCAACCGTGAACTGATCGGCCCTGCAATGTACTTTGGACTTATGGGCGATGGCCAGCCTATCGGGCGTTACGATGATATGTGGGCTGGTTGGTGTACCAAGGTCGGTTGCTCTATGTGTAATGCATCCCTCCTGTTTTTCTTTGCCAGTTTTGTAGAATCTTGCTCATCGAGGTGCTGTTTGGTTAACAATTTTAGTAAACATGTTTGCCAAAAAAAAAATATAAGCTTTTTACAAAAATAGCCGTTTGGTTTTTATCCTTAAACCTGTTTTGCCAAAATTGATGTTATAGAACCTGAAAAATGAGTTGTATGAAAAAACAACTCGCCCTCCATTTTTCATCAAACAAGTGTTACAAGAAATCATGTTTTCTATCTAAACAGCTCTCTGAAGTTGTTAGAAATATCGGCATTTCTTCATCCTGCTTAAGGGGAAAAAACAAAAACAATGCAGGTGTTTGTGCCTCTAACCTCAAATTGGTTATATTGCAGGTGATCTGTGACCACTTGGGTTTGGGTGTGAAGACTGGACTACCCTACATCTGGCACAGCAAGGCCAGCAATCCTTTTGTGAACTTGAAAAAAGAGTACAAGGGTATCTTCTGGCAAGAAGAGCTGATTCCATTCTTCCAGTCTGTTGTCCTTCCAAAGGATTGCACCACCGTTCAGAAATGCTACATTGAGTTGTCCAAGCAGGTAAAGGAAAAGCTCGGGAAGATTGATCCTTACTTCGACAAGCTTGCAGATGCCATGGTTACATGGATTGAGGCTTGGGACGAGCACAACCCATCTGGAGCTGCTGCTGAAAAACCCAATGGCACAGCCAAGTGAAACAAAGTAGGCAATATGGACATCTCTAGCATTCCCTTATCTTATTAGTATTTATGGACGTAAACCTTAGATTCTTATTGTTTTTTACACATTACTTATTCTCTAAGCTTCATTGTGAGGCTTGGGTTGTTTTTGCAGTTGGATATTGTAATCTTTTTCATACTTGGAGACAATAAAGTATTTGATGCTGTGTTTTTAAAGTGAGCGAGGGGTTTTCGTCAGCATGGCAGGGTGGTTTCTGAAATGAGTTCCTGCTATTGGTGCGTGATAGGTCATTTTGTTTTACCTGTCATAAACTTGGCATCGCGTTCCGTTGAGGTAGGTATGGGACTGCACCTGGGTCTGCCATTGTGGCTTTGTGATCAATACCAGCTTTCAAATGGTTACTGGGTGAATGAATTAGATGATGGTGTAGGGAAGGGGAGAAGATCAACGGGGCACGTTGGCTCCAGGGGCAGTCCTTCGCTCTTTGTTTTGAGGATTGTGGGGGAATGACTCCCCTTCTGCTGGTGATTCGCTGGCTGTCGAATGTTTATGGGAGCTGCTAGCCTCTGCCGGGTGCCTTCGTTTCAGGTTCTGATGAGCAAACTTGATCAAATACTTTTCCGGGGGAAAAAAATGGGGGGGAAGTTTATGGCATGTTATATGACCATGTGCATCTGACGGGCCTGCGTCATGAATGGTTGTGATCACATGGTTACTGCCAACATTTTTGTTTGTATGGTAAAATGCATGCTTTTGTTGCTACAATCAAGATTTAACGCACAGGTTGTGATGCAAATGGAGCTAAGCTTGGTTCCACCATGTAGAGCTGTTGTGCAGAGTAAAATGCGGCGCTGGAATCGGGCAGGGTTGGGCCGTCTCCCTGCGGAGCCTGGCCCGAAATCCTTTTGTGGGGCTTAGTTCGGCCTGAAATCCAAATGGGGACCGGAATTAGCCCGTCGCCAAAGCGGACCACCCAACCCATCCTCATTTCCCTCCTCGCCTCCTACTAATTTTGAGCTCGGCCCTCCTCCGCTAGACCCTCGAGGATGCCCAAAATGTCGCCATCTTCTCTTTGTTCTTGTAATTAGGAGTTGATCTCGGCGGGCGAGCTTCCTATATTCCATGTACATACTGGAGCTTGTAGAAGTCATTTTCACTGCAGAGATTCTCCTCAACGTTGAGGACGGTCTCTTTGAAGGAGAATGGCGAGGCAGAAAACGAAATTGACCTGATCTTAGCCTGGATTCGGGAGGCGTGGCCCCTCTGCTGGTCCGCAGGCTCGATGAGGTGCTTAAACTCAGGCAGGAGAATTTGGATCTAAGCTCGATGTCATTACGATCAAGCTCAAGCAGTGGTTCGAATAGTTTTTTTGAGTAAGTAACAAAATACTCGACTGTAAGACCTACAAGCCTCTAGTCGAGCACATATATTTTTACCAACATTATATTTTATTTAATATATATTATTAATTTAATATTTTAAAATATAATATTACGTGATTTTTGTCTTAATTTTTTTAAAAAAAATTATGATGGAGGTTCAAATTTAAACTCAGAGCTCGAACTCGAATATGATTTGGTTAATATCTGAGTTGAGTCAAGTTTATTTCTTAAAGGAGGGGTAAATTGGATTTCTTAAAAATTTGATTACAAAGTTATACCCAAAAATAAGTCTAATAGAGATTGTAGAGTGATAAGTAGAAAATTTAAAATGCTATAGAAATAACTAAAGAAGTAAAATAACATAATCACAAATATAATATTTCATAATGATTCGATGAGTTTTATTTCATAATGATTCGATGCTACCTACATCCACTAAGTAAACACACTCAAAAATTTCAACTATAATCTCTTAAGATTATAGTCCAATTATTTTTTCAAGTTTACAATTCAATCTAGTTGATTTTCATGCTTACAATCGATCATTTTATCCCGAACTTATGATCAACCCCTATTGATTTTTTCAGAGATATCAATCAAAATCATACACCGTCCAACTTTGGATTTAAACTAATCCAAAGTTTCTATACCCAAAAAACTTGTTATAATGAAACAAATCAAGATATATAAAGAAAATTGAGTTTAGAAACAATAAAACTCTTTTAAGCACCAAAAAGTCGAGGTAGAAGAGCTAATAATTGCTTGAATTTTTTCCTTTAATGCTTGAAAGGATTGCGAAAGTTTTCAATACTTTTACTCAAAAATAGTTAGCTCAATTTAATGCTCCTTTCTTCTTTTGCTTAGAGTTGGGCATCGGACCGGGCTAGCAATGCCCCGGGCCACCCATGGGCCATCCCAGCTTGGCATGAATTTGGTCATGCTTAGCATGGCCAGCGGGCCATACCGTGGCATGGCCCAAATCTAAGGATCAGACTAGGCTGGGGGTTTGGTGGCCCACAGCCTAGGTCCGACATAGCCCATAAGGTCAAGCACAGCACGGCATGTGCCTAGGCTTGGCACAGTCTACGTGCCAGCTCATATAAACCGTGCCAACGCACGGCCCATATGAACTTTTGCATGGCCTATTTGGCATGATATATTTTTAAAATTTTTATTTAAAAAATAATTTTTATAAAATAAAATTGGTTAGGGGATAAATGAAAAAAGATAAGAGATATTAATTTTTTTTGTAAAAATAAAAATCATCTTATAATGATGAAGGGTTTGGCATGGATCCCTATCGATTTATTAATATAAATCAAAATTATACAAAAGAGAGAGTGGGCTGGGCCTAACCTCCAGAATACAAAGAGGAAGAGAGAAGAAAATAGAGATGACTCATCTCAAGAAATAAAAAATAAAAATATATAATTTTAAAAAATTAAGAATTAAAAATAAATCTTACTAATTATCTGTTATGTTTATGTCGTCCTTATCATCTGATCTAATATCACGTCATTCTTTATTCTGAAGTCTCGCCTTCATATTTAGCCAATTTTTAAAGTAGAGCAGCATCTCAATTATCTCACCTATCATTTTGCTCCTTTCATTCAGAATGTGCCAACCTGCATTAAAAGCTGATTTTGATACTACTGTAGATATTAGCACAGTTAAAATATCATGTGCAATTGCAGACATAACATGTATTGATTTTTCATACTCTTTTACTAGACCAATACATCAAGATTTTTTATTTGATTTTCATCTAATGCAGAAGAGATTTCATTTTATAAATAAAATTCTAATTCGTTGCTTAAAGATGAAGATGTATGTAAATGTCTCCTATGTGCAAGAAATGAAAAACAAATAATGAACGAGAGGTACTAAAAATGGGTTGTGAAGATGATGTAGACTGTCTTGATCCATGAATCTTTTCATCATATAATATAAAAATATCATAAAGTAGTTGAGTTACCTCAGCTTTAGATGCTTTGGAATCATAATTCATATATTTATCAATTTCATCAAGTAAAATATGTACGTCACTTAATTTGATCCGTGGATCAAATATAATAGATAAGTTATGCATGGGATATACCATGTCCCAATATTGATCTCATTTTTTTTATTTTATAAATAATAGATATTAAAATATCATCATATCTATATTATACAAATTGAGTATAAATTATATATGCTTGATGTAAAAATGTACAAGAGATTGAAAAATAAATACCAAAAAGAGTATTTATAGCATTATAAAAACTAACTAAAAAAATTTCTAAATTTTTTTTTCAATCATTTTCAGTCAAAGTAAAACCTAATTCATGATCATTTATATATGCATTTAATAAATTTTTATATAGATACGCATAATAAATCATTGTATATGTAGAGTTCCAACAGGTACCTACATCAAGTTTAAATTTTTTGAAATACTTACTGTGGTCTAGACATAATTATTTAAATTCTTGTAATCGTGCTCTTGAAGTATGAATAAAAAATACTGCATTCTTAATTTTTATAATTATATCTTGAATCATACCTATTCCAGCTTGAACAAAAAAATTCAAAATATGACATGCACATCTAATATGAAATAATTTTTTGTTAATAATAGAATAAAAAAAATCTTCAATAATTAGATAGCTACATTATTATTAGATGCATTATCAAATGTAACAGACATAATTTTGTTCCTAATATCATATATAGCTGTAGTTTGATAAATAGTATTGAAAATTTATTGGCTAGAATGGGGATAATCAAATGAATGAAAAATAAGAATAAGCTTATTTAATTGCTAATCATTATCTATATAATGAGCAGTGATAGAAATAAAAAGCATACTATCTATAGATGCAGTATATATATCAGAAGTTAATGATATTTTTGTATTTAAGATAGAAAGAGTTTCAATTAAATTATCCTTCATTGCTAAGTAATTAGTCATAGTTGCCTTCTAAATATATGTCTACTGGTTCTTCTATAAGCATGTTATAAAGCTAATTGAATATACTCTTCAAAATTAAAATATTCATATAATCTAAAAAATAATTTATTCATAACTATCTATTTTATAAGTATCTTTTTTTTATTTTCATAATTATAAGCAAAAATTCCTACAAGACCACTCCCTTGTGTATTAAGGATGCTTTGAAGATAAAAATTACTTATTCTATGAGACTCTTGAAGTCTCTTCAAATGGTCAATTCCTCCAGTACTTGCACAACTATATAATTTAGCATATTTTTTATATTTTGCTTTATAGATTTCATCAACTAAAACTTTATTGAAATCATTCCACACAATGCTAGTCCTTTTATGGAAAGAGAATCCAGCTTTACCAGAAGGAGATTCAAAAGGAGTAGAAAGAGTTTCTTCCTTCTCAGAAATAAGAGACATGCCTACATGCCTAGCAACAATACTCTCATCATCATAACTTGCAATCTAAATTGAGTAAATGCAAAAAAATAAAAACTAACCAGTAATCAGCAAAAAAAAATTGAGTAGAGGCTGTAGAGCCAAAAAGAAAGAAAAAGTAAAGCGGAGAGTTGGATAACTGAAAGAGGAGGATGGGGCCACCAGAGAGTCGGATAGTCAGAGAGCCGGATTTGTAGCGCTGCCCTTAAACTCTGAAATCCAAAAGAGGGATGCTTCCTCCTCTTATATAACTCTTGAATTGCTAAATTATAATTGCTGCGTACTTACTAAATATTAATGTAAGAGAGAAAAATTGCTAGAAGAGAGAACAAATAGAAGTAGAAAATTAAAGAGAGAGAGAGAATTGATTTGATGAATTGATGCGATGAGAATGAAAGAGGAGGGCACTATTTATAGAAATCCCAAAACTTTCATTTTTCTAAAATATCCCTCAATCTAGCTATTTTTTAACTATTGGAGGGGTCAAAATAATAAAAATAAGAAAAATAATCGATAGAAATCTTAAAAAATTTAAAAAAATCTAATTTAACTATTATGGGTTGTATCTGATCCATTTTGAATCATTATGGGCCGTGCCAGGCATGGCCCATTTGAGGCCATTATGGACCGTGCCAGGCACCATCCGTTTGAAGTCGTTGCGGGCCGTGCCATACACGACCCATCAGATTTCTGGCCTAGGACCGTGTTGGGCAGAGGATTTAGACTTTCTATGCCATGTCGGCACAGCCTGTTTAGCAGATGAGCCGTGCCTAGCATGGCCTACTACAGTGTATGGCCCGATGGATCTGGGTTGGGTCGGACCAGGCATGGCCCAATGCTCAAGTCTACTTTTGCTAATTAGAATGAATGTGGAAAGAATTGAAATTAATGCACTCTTGAATTCCTTCCACTCTCTCTTTTAATTCCACCTACTGGTTTGAAGAAGGATAGCTCAATAAAACTCCAAAAACTCTCACTCTTCAAATCTCTTATATTTTTACTTAAATTTTCTTCATTTATGGCTTCAAAAATATTTTCATTTAATGCTCGGACCGTTCTTGAAAATAGCCGTCAGAAATATTTTTGATATGTTTTGAAAATTCTGGAAAACTAGCCGCTATTCTATCAGAAAATATGGCTCATCCAGGCTCTTAGTCGGCTAACCTTCAACTTTAAGTCAGCTAAGTAAATATCTAAAATAACTCAATACCAGATGCCAAGAATCCATCTTTTTGTTTGTTCTGTCTGCCGAGAGTGGGTCAGCTCAAATCTCTTCTTAGTCAGCTAACTTAATGACTTAATCGATTAACTATTTTTTTGGGTCAGCTCAGAAAACTTGCTAATTTACATTGCTTTTTGTGTTCTTCTATCTCTGAGACTGAGTCAGCTATCTTTCTTTGTAAGTCCAATAAGCTCCATTCTTAATCGGCTAAATTGATCATAGGATTGGCTCAGAAAAAAATTGCTTGAATATTAACTTTCTATCTTCATCCTAATTTTAGGACTTGGTCAGCTATCCAAAATCTTAAGTCAGCTAAATCTCTATCTATATTAGCTAAGATGATAACTTGGTCAGTCAAGAGACTTATTTTGAATTTCAATAGTTTGTCTCTCCATCAGACTGAGACTGGATATACTAAGCTTCATCTTTGGTCGACTCAGAGATGTGCCAAAAAAAATTTTAGATAGCTTTTCTTGATCAAATTTATTCTAGGCCAGACTTGCCTTCTCAAACTTAATTTGTGTATTTGTAGGCTTGTTGAAGGTACTTCTAGATTAGACTTTTCTTTTACAAACTTGATTTCTTTGCTTCTAACCATAGGTCTTTAATTGGAGAACATGAATTTTCTTGAAAGAATTTCTTTTTGAATAAGCGAATAAGCATATTGAGAAATCCTACAATCATTCTCAAAATATCATTAGTAACTATGATTTGTAGTAATACTTTTAATATCATCAAAATCAATTCTAGAACTAATAAAGTCGATCTCAATTATTGTCTTTTTTATAATCGAGTCGAGATCGAGCTTGGATATTGAGGCTTGATTGATCTCAAGTCAAATTCTAAGCATAAATATTTCGAACCAAATCGAGTTCAAGCTTTTAGCTATTTGACTTAGCTCGATTATACCTTTAAGGCCAAAAGAGGGGAATATGCAGAAGAAAAGGCTGGCATCAAAGTAGGCAAAGTGGTGGTCTTCCCAAGTAGCATGATTCTTAGCATCAAATGCCTCCTCATCCGCTAGGCTCCACCTTATCCAAGACTTCAACTGCCAGTGTAGCCGAGCCTCCGTGTTTGCTGCCCTCTTGTTCAGCACCCGTAAGATGGAACCTCACACACACCACCTCAAGGAGCTCAATGTACTCCTACCAACTCTCCTTTGACTCTCTCTATTGTGGAGAGAATCTAATTCCTTTCTTTGGGTTGTGATAGAACAATCACCTTGGATCCAATATCAATGACTTGAAGGAAAGCCAATCAACATCCTTGGACGTTGGAAAAAGAAGACCGAACGACCAAACTAAAATGATTTCCCGTTGTTAGCTACCATCCGATCCCGTGATCGAACACATACCGACCTTATGGTCAAGGACAAGCCAACGACTTGAGACAAAACTTTAAACCATTAGACCATTAAAAAAGAAAATATGGACCCAAAAAAATCTCTCAGAATCTGGAATAGTTTTCTTAAATCATGAGCACATTATTCATATATATATATATATATATATATATATATATATATATATATATATATATATATATATATATATATATATATATATATAACTCTATGGAGGAGTATTATAATATTACCAACTTAGCTTTCTAAATGAGTTTTATTGTACCATATGGGTGGAGTGTTCGTTTCACTAACACGTGATGAGGGATTTGAAGAGGAGGAAGGAGGGTCGACAATGGGGACACATGGGAGCTTTCAGAATCTCGCACTTATCTCCATCGCAAAACTCATGAGAGTAGGCACCGGATCCATCCTCATGGCCACCATCAGAAAAGGGGGCAGTGGCACAGGTCGGAGATCGACGATCAAGGAAGATGGGTTGTGGATCTATCCGAAGAAGCCAGAGCTAGAGCTAGAGTTGGAGCCAAATTCAGAACCCGAAACCTCGTGCTTATCCCCCTCACAAAACTTGCGGGAGTAGGCGCTGGATCCGTCCTCGTGGCCATCGTCGAAGGAGGGGGCGACGACATAGGCCAGAGATAGACGATCGAGGGAGGTGGGCCGTGGATTCATCCAGAGAAGCCGAAGCTGGAGCTGGAGCCGCTCTCTCGCTCCTTACCTACTCGCTTCATTCACAAGCCGCCTCCGTGCGCCATGCTCCCGCTCCTTCGTCTCTGTCGCTCACTTCTCCCATGCCCCCACTATCCACTTCTCTCATGGCTACCAAGATGCACATGGCTTTGAGCTCCGTGCTATGCTCAGCCACCTCCCACCAGCCCCCTTCTCCCATGGCTACTAGGCCACACTGCCGTCCCTTTCGCTTTTGCCGCTCGCTTCTCCTATGGCCATCGAATTATTGGGGGAGAGGATGGATTGGGGTTAGTGGTGCCAGAGCCAAGGGAGGGGAGGGAAGGAGCTTTGATGATCGTGTGGATGGCCAATGCGGCACGAACAGCAGTGGGGCAGTGCAAACGGCCACGACCTGAGCCTCATGCAGCAGGAGCAGGGGGTGGGGGGAGAGGCGGTGAGAGGAAGGGAAGGGAAGAGAGGTGGAAAAAAGAAAAACAGAAAAAAAAATTTGGAGAAAAAAATTATTATTTTATTATTATTAATAATTTAAAATATTATTTTAAAAATAAAAGTAGGAAAGGGATAAGAGACGAAAACAATCTTTTTAAAATAATATTATTTTTAAAAATAAAATATTATAAAAATAATAATAATAATATTTTATAAAAATATTAATTTATTATTATTTAAAAATAACATATCATTTTTTAATTTTAAAAATAATAACATACTAATTTATTTATTTATTTATTTTTATTATTTTTTTAAAAAGAATATATTTTGATATTTGAATCGATCCATCTAATCAAATCAGATCAAACCTAATAAATTATTCATAAATTCTTTGTATTTAATAGCCTTCGAAAGTTTACAAGATACTAATAATGAAGTATGTCGCTTTTTGTTCCCCTTTCCTCACTTTAAATTTCTATCTCCCTCAATTGGGGGATGGTGGTGGGGCATCATGGGTGAGCAAGGGGGTAGGGTCCTTCCATCCTTCGAAAGAAAGATGAGTTTAATAGTATCTTTTCTATACATTTTTTTTTAAATTTTTTTTTAAATTTTTTATTGGTATTCAGTTAGTTTTTTGGATGATAAAAAGAATTGAGAATGATGATATTCTGAGTATTCGACAAGCAAGGAACTGAAGAAAGCTGAGTGCTAATTGAAAATTGAGAAAGAAAAATAATAATTATAGAAAGAAAAGAAGAAAAAAAAAGAAAAAAAAAAGAAAGAAAAGAAAAAAAAGAAGAGAGAGAGTTTTTCTCTTCCTTCAATGGTGGCGTCGGGGGCGATAGTATTGGTAGGGGTGCCAGAGGGTGCGATCAGGATCGACATTTATCAAAAGAGAAAGGGAGCAGTGATGGGGCAACAGGAGGGGTGGGGCAGTACCGGCGGGTGTGGAGAATATACGAGAAGAAGAGAGATCGGGATTAATGTTTGCCGAGAGAGAAGAGGAGCCATGGTGGGATAGTAGAAAAATATTATTAACAATACTCCATGAAACCCCATTCCTTCCTCGAGGGGTCTGTTGAAAAGGAGATGGCTAGGACGAGAGATGTTGGCGGCAACAAGAAGGGGGCTGGGTAGGAGGCAAGGGAGGAGAAAAGAGGTGCAGTGGTGGCACTAGGGGCGACAGTACCAACAATGGCGTCGGAGGGTGTGATCGAAATTGTCATTTGCCGAGAGAGAAGAGGAGCGATGGTGGGGTGGTAGGGGAGAGGCGACACCGATGGGCGTAGAAAAGGTATGAGAAGAAGAGAGGAGGCAGGGGTGCGATTGGGATTGACATTTATCGAAAGAAAAGATGAGCCATGGTGGGGCAACAGGAGGGTGGGACGATATCGACGGGCACGAAGAAGGTATGAAAATAGAAAGAAAGAAGAAAAAGAAAAAAATAATAAAATAGTGGTGGCATAGGGGATGATGGTACCGACTAGATCATCAAGGGGTATAGCGGGATCATCATTTGTCAAGAGAAAAGAAAAGCAATGGTGGGGTGGCAGGAGGGTGGGGCGGAACCGACAGGCACAGAGAAGGTATGAGAAGAAAAGAGGTGGGGGTGCGATCGGGATCGACATTTGTCAAGAGTGAAGAAAAGCCATGATGGCATGGTAGGAGGGTGACGCGGCATCGACGAACACGAAAAAAATATGAGAATGAGAAAAAAAAAATAATAATAAAATATTATTTTATAAAATAAATAAAATATAATAAATAAATAAAATATTTAAAAAAAATAAAAAAAATATTATAAATATTTTTTATTAAAAAAATTATAATAATTATAAATCATAATTATCCATCCCATATAACACATGGATCTTCGACTAATTAATATTATGTATTTAACACTTGTAACTCACGACCCACGAACCTTGTGATCATGGGCATTGATCTCTGCTTTCACCGAATTTGGAAGTTTCCTCTCTCTATATAAAGAGAGGCATAGAAGACTCTCAAATAAGCTTTTATTTCAAGAGGAAGGATCCACTCTCTTACTCCCATTCTTTTTTCTCTATTCTTCTCATGCTCCGCATCAAAAAAATCGCCCATCGAAGAATCTCCAGCAAGGGTGACTTTACTTTCAGGTTTTCTAACAAATTTCAGTCCTTGAATTGAAATCAACCTCTAAGTACCGGAGTCTTGCGACAACACTTCCCGCCTACAATGCCATAACCTTCGGCCCACCTTTGCCCCCCCTTGCTCCAACAAGGTTCAACAATGAAAGCAAGGTCAAGGACTTCATCAAGCCCCTCCTCGGCAATGGATATAGGCTCAAGTTGACCCTTGGACCATGTTTGGGCATGGTCCAAAATCAAGCTTAGAGTCAAGACAGGGCGATGCCAAGCTTTGATACAGGGGCATCCTAAATTTCTCTCGGACCTATTTGTTTTAAGAACCGGCCTGACCCAACAAGCCTCGAGCCAATCCAGAGCCCCTAGGCGCACACAAGTGTTCTACATGCATCCGAAACCACAACAACGGACAACCAACCATCACAATTGAGTTACCAACCAATTATAATATACCCACACAATTCTTTGTTGCAAGCTAATGAAGCCCTCAGTATGGGCGAACCAATGGAATCAAAGTGGGCTACAAGCATCTTTTATCTGTCAAATGAATAACTCATTGACAAAGTCATCAGCTACATTTTTGACCAATGATTATTCATGATATGTAGAAATGTATAAACCTGAATTCTATACAAGTGCAAGCAATAACATAGGCCAAGGTAGCTCTGCTCCCAACGACAGCCATAAAAGACCAGCAATCCTATAGCATGACCGTATACTCTGCTTGCAAGGTCACCCAACGTTGCGTCCCTTCTATTGCACCATTGGATCTGCAATGAGATGGTGTGAATACATATACTAGCAGACAAGTGGTGATTCTCCCTTTAAGACCTCTTACTAGTTGCGAAGGAGGGAGGGGTGGGGATGTGGTCAAGTTTCAGGTCTCTACCCTCAAAGAAACAAAACTGCAGCACAGCTGCTTCCATGCAAAATCGAAGCAACCGACAGTTGCTGGTTGACAAGCTTGATGGACCAAGATTTTATTTTCCCCCTTCTTTTAAGTTGTCTATTCTCTAAATAAGGGCATATATATATATGAATTTTGGTGACAGCCCCTTGACATGCCTTGTTCAATCACGTGAATATACTGAAGCACATATCAGCTTTGCAGCTGTTGGGTATAAACCAGCAACTGGCATTTATCACCAGCCACTGCCACAACACCTGATTGTGCATCAACAGCGATACAGGACACACTTCCACCTGATACAGAAGAGAAAATCATTAGAAAAGATATACATGTAAAGGTGAACATTAATGATTCCTTTATCCAAGATTGCATGTTCTTGTGCAGGTGGTGGCTAACTGCCGACAACATTATTAGTAGCGTTCAGGTAATGAATTCACCATTAAAGCATTGCAAGATTGTGTTACACTGCGACTTTTCCTTTATTTAGCAAACGGCAACATTACTTATAAAAAATGAAGATATACCAACAGTAACAAAGTAACACATTGGTAGCAATAGTAATAATCAGATGGGATATACAATTTCTACAACTGAGTATCATTTGGGAAAAAAGAATGAATTCCTTATCTTCAAGCACTTTCATCATAAGAACAGAAAAAAAACGAGACACTAAAAAAAAAAAAAAATAGTTTGGCATCATCTTCCATTTCTGGAGACAAATCTATCATCAACCATCTATAACATTCGAAAAATTTGAGAAACATGGTAGTTATAGTACAAATGGCTGTTAGAGAAACCTTTGATACTCAAATTTTGCAATCATACATGCACAGAAACTCAAGGTCTCAACTACCAAACTGATTATTTGTTCCACGGTCAACAAATAGAAAATCTTCAATTTAAAAAGTTCTCAACATGTCTAGTTCTTGCGAGGCTAGCTCATTAGGAAACACAAGAAATGCAATCCAATTGGGTTATCAAGTGCACGTTCTTATGGACTACTTAACTGCACTAGCTATAAACTATGACTTACATTTGAAAGAGGGCATGGTGGACACTTTTTTCCCAGTGGACAGTTCCCATTTGTACAATAGACCTTCAGATGTCCCAATAATCCCATAATCAGCTGAGGCATCTAGTGCAGAAGCCCTGCAAACAATACAACAGACTATTACTGAATATAAGGAGTTCTATATGAATATTGAGAATCTCCTAATGAGGATATTCTAATGAATGTGCATGTGATCAGTATATGATCCGACTGAAACAAGTTCAACTCAAACTCCGGCAATTTCCAAAATTTGAAAAGCAACCTACAAATAGAAGATCAAAAAATTAAGGCATAAGAATCTTGTTCAAAACCAGTTGAGATTTGCAAGTATATCCTAAGAACTTGTGAAAATCTCAACTCTAATCCTAAGATTTGCAAGTATATGCTTTTCTAGTTTCTCATGTTATAATGCTTTTTAGTTCTCATATTGTAATGCTTTTTTTATATTTGTAAGTCTTAGCAAGGCAGGTGCTTAGAGCACAGCTTTCTATGAAATACTCTAATCTATAACCAAATAATTTCTATCAGCTAGGGCTCTGCAAATGAGCATGCAAACTCTTGACCACAATAGAAACCAGCATAATATGAGGGGTTTCAACTGGCTGAGTTAGTGAAGTCTCTCATGGTAAAATAAGAGATCTGGGTTCAACTTTCTCAGATATTCAACAGAGCTTCCACCTGTCTGAGTTCTACGAGAGAAATTATTAAAAAAAGGCATCTTACAGTTCCATGAATCCAGAAGGATTAAAAAGAAATTGACAGCTGGTAGATAACGCAGTCATGCTTTTTTCTTCATAACTGCATCCGGTGTCCTACCAATATTAAATTCATATGGGTACATTGGTGGTACCTGGGATCCAACACACTTCCCACAACTACCATATTGTTTGCCAGAAGAGCTAGCCTCCATCCAACCGAACTGGTGCATGCTTCCTTCAAATCGTGATGTCGAGCCTCCAAGTCTGAAACAGAAGAAATTAGAACCCAAACAGCTACATTTTCCCCTGACGTCAAGAGAAAAGGGTCTTCAACAGCATCAGTGACCCAGCTATTCGCTGTCTGTTTTATGTGCTCCTTTATGTCCAAACTGGTTGTAAGAATGCCCTTATTCTGGAAACTGAATAAACCAACTGGAAGAATTTGGGAGATCATGTGGCCAGGAGCTGAAAACTTAGCTAGCAGAACCCGCCTTGAGATATCCCTGAACAAAACTGGACATTCAGTAGTGCATGCACCAAGCAAGTTGGGAACATGGCTAGAAAGTAGACCCGAAAAGAAGCATTCTTAGGCAGAAGAAATAGGCAAAAATGATCATAAAATTCGAAAAAGAGAATATCAACATAAAAATAAGGTGACTATTTTCTAAGCATGTACATACAAGGATTCACGTATTTATACATAACTCTTACCTCAGGCAAATATTAATTCAAAAGCAGAGAAGCTAAAGTATTGGGTGATCCAATATAGAATCACAAGAATGCATAAGCGAATATAGTTAAAAATCATTCTATAATCTAGTACAGGTTAGCTTTATGAGTTGTTATTCACCTTGTGCTCAGGGCAAGGGTTCCATATCAAGTCAAATTAATTTTCTGTTTGAAACCTCTCCAAGAATTTCTCCTCTGTTTCACACAATTGCTTGCCTCCAGTAGAGATATACATAGTTTCACTTAATTCTCCATCACTTAATCCTCCAATGATGCAAGTATCAGATCTCTGTCAGACTCTTCATGAATATGTCCAACATGATTCACCACAGAACCACATTAACAATATCGCTCATGTGCCAATCACACAACACTCATAACGTAGCTGAAGGCATGAAAAATTCTTTCTTATATGTTACGCTTACAAATTTTGCTTTCTGAATGCAACTCAACAAGATCAACATGCAATTAGATACAAGCAGAGTGAGTGCTAGATTTCAAGTGCTGGTGGTGCCACATGGCATGTACCATATGTTGCTCCAGAATCGGTGCCTGGCATAGGTTGCTGGAGAACCTACTTTGTTCCCTTTCTTTTTCATTCATAACTTTAAGAATTGTCAAGTCTTTTCTCTGTTTGAGCATGGTCTGGTACATGTGCTGGAAGAGATTGGAACACAACATGCCAGATACTCAACCCCTTGCAATCTGCTTAAGTCATCCCTAGGCTTTAAAAGACTGGGATTAGCTTTTGGATCTTTACACTCTGTGCGAATAGAGGAGAAAGGGACATTGGTTATTTTGCCACTGGGTGTAAATACTCCTGGAACATCCACGTATGCATTCAACATATGTACACACTAGAGCTGGGAGTATACATCGACACTGAACTCATTGTCAGTCCTGTTAGAACTACTTGAAGCAAATTTCACAAATCTTAACAGTAGACCAAGCACCTTCAATTTCCTGATAAAATTGAATTTCATGATGAGAAATTGAAAATAGGCCAAATACCTGGTCCTAGTTGGAATCTTTGGGATTTCAAAAAAAAATTTCTTCTAAAAAAATTACCTTAGTCCTACACATTTTGTGCTTTGGTCCCTTTTACCCTCACACATACAGGGCAGATTCATCCCTACTAGTTTTTATCATATGGATGGACCATCATCCAGTAATGGTCTCACACTGATGGAGGACCGGCCATAAATGAGCAATTTATGTGCACTTGTGTTAGGTGCAAATATAGAAATTAGAGAACTTTATTTCTATTTGGATGCTAGAATTTTATTTTATGTGGACTCTAAGGTTCGTGCCTAATATAAACCGATTACTATATTATTGAGAGGACAGTTTGCATTATTAAGAACACAAATTATCGAGTTGCTCTTCTTTCTCTCCCTCTCCTTCTTCTCTTCTATCTCTCACTTCCTCTATTGCATGAGGCATGGTCATTGGATGCTGCTCTCAGACAACATTTTTTTATATGCAAAGCCATATTCACTGACACATCACTCTTACATGTCACAAATTCAACCATATACGGAAAGGTGGCAGAACTGCCACAACAGAGTTCTCACAGATAGCAGCTGAACTTTTCTAAATATTAGGAAGAAAATGAGAAAATTAAGATTCAGGAACCATAAGAAGAAAACATTATCAATCTTAATAATCCACCACCAAGATATGTATGGATCATGAGAAATATGGTCAATTCTTTAACTCTTCCAAATCCTTTAGTTACATGAATCAAGAGAGGTTGTAGTCAGCTGTTCAGAGGTAAAGAAACCCATGCCTGTGCATAAAAATCAAAGGATTAAGATCAAAAGGCTCGATCGCATATAAAAACTACAGAAATGCATTACATTACTCCCATAAGAGGTGTTAGGCACTAGTAGTACTAGCCTACTAGAAGGAGCAGAAATTAAGGCCTGACTTAAAACATGGAAGTTTTTTGCAATAGTTGTCCCATAAAATGTGAAATGCCTGCTTTAGAGGCATTTCTAGCCAGTTGTGCAGTACAAATGGATTGACTGATTCGATGAAATGGAAATGAAAAACAGTTGAAACAGAAAGACAAAGCAGTTACACCATCAGAAAGATCTGAACTATTGTCATTCACACAGAAGAAAGGATTTCTCTGGTTGTGTTACTTAGATGGAGAGCAGATTTTTTTTTTTCCTAATCATGGTTCTTCTTTGTTGGAAAAAATGAACTACATAAGATTTCGAGTGCAAAATTTATACAGCAATATATTAAAGTTTAAAACATCACAAACTAAATGCTTAATAGAACATAAAAGGTGACAGTTGTTCAAATAGAGAGGACCTAAAGATTGTACGTGAAGTTGAAAGGAATGAAACATACCATAAGCCAAAGCCACCTATACCATTATGACCAACAATAAGGAAGTCATGCTTTGGTATTCTTTTGAGCTCCAATACCTTAGGGGCTATGTGATCAAAATTAGGAAGCCTGAACTCCTCCAATCTTCCACTGCAAGCATTAGTTAATCACCATACAGTGTTGTGGCCATACATCACAGAGCAACATAAGAAAAATCATTTAGCACAGAAAAAAAGTTATACAGATAGTGTATAACTAGGAAAAGTAAGATGTCATTTTATCAATGGACAAACGCACGTAACATCATGACACAAGTTACTGCAAGCATTGATAGTGAATATGCCCAAATGCATGTACAAGACATTGAAGTGTGATAGGTGATCAATATTTAAATTAATACATTAAACACACTCAAAACATCATTAATTAACATGTACTAGTTTGAATTTGATACTTCCTAATCTATTTTGTAGGTTAATAGAAGATTGGGTTCAATTAAGCTCAATTGGGTCTAATCTGGCTTGAACCCAAGTGCATCCAAGAGTCACGGAGGAGATCTAAGGGTTCACATCAAATGCTTATAACCAAGGATGGAGATCTAAGCGCCTAAAGATAAAGATCCATGGCAAGAAAAATCAATGGCTGAAATAATCAGAAGAAGATCTAAGGGCCCACACTCCTTGGAATATTCTCACACGGATTCAAGATGAAATCAAGGGCCACTAACCACTAAAGCAAGCATCTAAAGGCTCTCATTGATAGTGCTAAAAAGAAAGAATAAATCGAAAAAAAATCATGAAGATACCAAGGTGTGAACACAGCTTAAAAATTAAAGATCAAGATTAAAAGATCAGCTTTCACATGGATCATGGTGTGAACACAACTAATTAATCAATGGAGGAGAACCAATCAAGCCCTAGATCCAAGAGCTGATATTGGAGACCCCACCTATGAAGATTTTATGGAAACTTGAAGGAGGAATTAGAGAAGAATTCGGATTGGAGCAAAGATGGAAATTTGTCATCAAAGCAAATATGGTAAAACATTAAAGGAGGAACCAATGGCCATGATTCTTAACCCTAAATCCTATGGCCCTTATTCCATGCATCTACACCCCTCAAAACCCTAGTCTCTACTCTATAAAAATCCCCTTTGGCCAGCCAAAAGAAAAAAAAATAAGCCATTCGACATCCAAAATCCCCATAGCCTTAGGTTCCACGCCACAACCCTTCTTCATGCCAACCCTGTCTTCCTAGATTTTTGGCCGATCATAGATCCAACCTTTTTTTCCTAAAAGTTTGTCGTCCCAAACCTCCAAAAAGTCCTCCAAATCTGTCCCCTTTTCCAGCCCTGCAGACTGCAGCCTAAAAATTTCAGCAACCCCCTTCCACCTTCCAAGTTCTTCCAAGCCCACTTTCCTCAACCTATTCTCCACCAAATCTCCTCCTCTTGCTGCTGAAGGTCTTCTCGAAGTCCAAGGAAAGAAATCTCTAGAGTTCAGGATGAAGATCATGGTAAAGAATCTCCTCATGGCCGACTAGACACCCAGTTCTTGGGAGACAGTTTGTTTTCTTTGCAAAACCTTTTGTATTTCTCTTTCATATGCAATAAAGATCTGAGTTTTATTTATTTATATTTGTGCATCTTTATTTACTTTGCTTAAATTTTCAATCTAGAATAATTTATACTCTTGGGACGATCCGTGATCTACGGGTACGGGTCATACTCTTGGGATAAGTTATATTTCGATGAAACCTTTTCTCTTGTATCTAATTTAATTTAGACTAGCCTATAACTTTAAGAGATGGGCCGTGATCTATGGGTACGGACCGTGCTCTCTAAGATAGGCTATATCTTTACTATTTAGATACCTAAGCAAAGGTAGATGAAAGAATAGTACCAACTGTCAACAAGGAACAGTTGAAATCCTGAGAATCCATCTTTATATCTGAACCAAACTTTCATCTTCATAACTGAAATCAATTTTATTTACTTGCTTTTCTATTTTATAGTCTTTAAATTAATCAAACTACTATCCATGTTTAACCTATAATTAAAATCACTTAATTGTAACTACGCGATCTCAATGGAAACGATCTCGACTCACTCTGACTATAATAGTGAGTAGAGTTTATTTTTGACGCCTACGACAGCGATCAACAAGGTCAAGATTATGCAAGCCAAAAACTAGATATGGAACACTCATAAAAAGTTAATAGTCGAATAAAAAATGAAAAATATTTAAGTTTCCTTAAAAAAGAAAAATATAAGTTCAATTTAATTATGATTTAGGGAAAAAATCTTTGATTAATGACGAACAACTAAGACCTGCAAATTTGTCTCACAATATGCACATTTATAGAAAGTGAAAGACCACAAGAAGTTAAACATTTATATATCACAGCATAGTGCTTCTTTGAAATTTGGATAGACACCATTAGGAAATTTAAATCCAAGGAAATGTAAAACTCACAAATAATAGCATGCAGACAATTCAAGAAGTTAACCATAACCATTCATGGACTTATATGAGAAAATTTCAAATAAACAATATAATTATTCATCTAAACATATAAAAATATTTTAAAAAATGGAAAGTTGAATCTACTTCTTGATAAAAATCACCAAATGTACTGTCTTACAAATATAGCTATTCAGATGATCTGTCCAACATGACACTGAAGGTGGTAGGTCTCAAACAATGATACCTAGCTTTCTAAATTTCGTGGCATGCCCTTCTCTTGCTCGTCATTCCTTGGCTAGTATTTTGGCACATGGTTATGGAGTGTTCATGTCCAATAGAGCTGGCCATGAAACATTATCAAACTCCTTCAACCTACATCCTGTTCCATTAAGCTGACACAACATTTAGATGGGACAAAGCTGGTTGAAGAACTTGTATGGTATGGTTGTAACCATCCTACTTAACTGATTTGTGCACTTTAATTTTATGAGAAGGCCCATTTTGTATAAAAACCTATAAGCAATAATGCACATGATATATGTTTGATGATGATTGTGAGCTGTTCTTGTTGGTTAGTGAAAGGATCATTTAGGGTAATGTTGGTTTGTCACAGATGGCCAAATGTGAAAGGAAGTCAAACCACAAAAGTGACTTCTGCTTGTCTGATTTGATGAAAGTGGTCAACAAAATGCCCAATTTATGTCTTGAATTACCAGGAAAAAAGTTTCAAGTGATTTCAGCTGGGAGACACACTTTGAACATCTTACAGCCTTCACTTTCAACCACAAACAATGAACCAAACAGTCCCCATTGAAAAGAAAGCATCCCCCCAACCCCTGATACAAGAAGAAAGAATCAGAAAGCATAATTAGTTATAATATCTTGTTGACATTTCATAACCGCCATCCCCTGCACAACCCAACCCAAGAAAGAATGAATCAGAAGATGTAAATAGATCAAGTAAGAAAGGAATAAAACATCTAGATGCAACACCAAGTTGTAAGGAAATTAAGATGTCAATGATATCAAGCTATACTGTTTAACGATGATATTCCATTTGACTAGAATGGCAGAACTTTCCATTACTAACATAATAATCATATACAGAAACTTCATTATCCAAGCTTTTCAATTTGATCCTAACTAAATGGTAAGGTCGCTAAGTTCGACAATGCAATCACAGCAAAAATAAACTCCAAAGTAGCTAGTAAATTTCTGATAGATCAGAAGTTCTCCTAGCCATCAATTTCGAGAAACCATCACTAAAACAATTACGCATCAAGACTTATGACAATGGAAAACCAGAACCGTTTGCTACTAATCAAACTTACCTCCATGTAGAGTTCATTATCCAAACATGCAGTCTCCCGCTCTCCTCAACAGTTACAAGGTAATTTGGCTCACATACTAATAAGCAGGAAAGTCTCTCAACTGTTGTTAATTTAATCACTGGGGAAACAAAACCAAATTTTACTTGCACAACTTTCACAGCATTTTCCTCGGAACAACCCAATCTACACATCGAGCACAAACAACCAACATTCTGTTCCCTGTCATTGTTCATGACTAATTAGTATCCTCAACATCTATCATGATTTTGAAGCGAAAAGATGTAAATATATAAAGTATCAGGAAGATTCTATAATTCTATTCAACCTGCAGTGAGGTGCTCTGATACTGTTAAGAAAAACAAGGAATTGGCCATCAGGAGTGAACTGCAACCCCGATCTTTCAAATGGTATCTACGAGAACGTAACACAAATTAAAGTTCCATACGATAACTGTAAAGGGCCAAATTAATTCATCAACAAACAACAATATGCCAGTGGAACAACTTACTTTTGCATTAGAGGGTCCTTTAAACAGAGGAAACACAAGTGATGTGTAACCAATAAAAGAAGGGCAACTTTCACTCTGCTCCTGAATAGGAACAGTATATACGAAAAGATATCTTTCATTGTCCTCCAAAAGGCCACACAACACGCAAATTTGTAAAAAATCCTCCTTTGAGATTAAGAATATAGACAAGACAGCATTTGGATGTAAATAGCAGCCTACAAGCTTCATTGAGTCTCTGAACTCTTTTTTTGAGTTTACATCAAAATTATCTCTCTGGCACAGATGGTCATATAAAAGAACTTGAGAATCAGCATTAATGGTTAATTCGGTAGGTGGGCTCTTGTTTGAAGAAGAAAAAGCTCCCAGCACATCATTTCTGCTGTGTTCAAGCACATTCTGAACCTGTGGTATGCAGAACTCCTTGGATGAATGAAGCTTACTGACAGAATCTGCATGATGCTTACTGAAACATGAAAGGGAAGGATCACTAAAGTTGGAGAGTTTCGTATATCCAATGGCATTCCTTACCCCATCTTGAATTTCAGAAAAAACAGGACAAGCAGTAGATAAGGTGGCAACAGATGTGCTGGTGTTCTCCATTTTGTTTGTAATATGTAAATGTTCATCGATGTTGATCTCATTAGCAAATAATATACTCGTATTTGGATTATCTTTGGTAGACCTGGCATGTCCATCTTCTACCATCCCAGATGTCTTGGGAGCAGAACATGCCTCAAGGGCATTGCTATCATAATTTCTGCAAATTATACTTTCTGAAAGAGGAATATTGCATTTTCTAGTTGAATGAGGTGAGTGTGGAAGCTTTCCTTCCTCGCCACTGTCATGTGGGAGTATGTTGGTTGGAAGTTCTACATCTGGCATACACATTGAAGTATCACCCTTGCCAGAAATTACTGCCTGTCCATCCATCCAGCCTACTTGTTTTCTAATATTAGCATCTCTGGACTTTATTGTTGAACATACTCCAAAGTTGACCAGGTCATGCTGACTTGAATTTTTTAGGCCTTTCTCTGAGGACTCTATAGTCTCAGGAATTCCCTTTTCTCCCAAATTGTTAAACTCAGGAGTTGAAGCAGGAGGATCTTGCTTAAATCGGTCAGCTTCATCATTTCTGAAAGAAATATGTTGTGGCATACATTCAGAAATCAAAATTTCTTTTTCAGATTTATACATAGATTCACTAATGAAGTGCTGAGAATTATCATGCCTAACAAAATCAGGATCCAAGGACATAATGTCATCAGTACAGGTCACAATTAAACAAGGGCCAGGACTAGATTTTTTTTCTCCCCCATTCATGAATTCATCATTAACTTCTTCTTCCAAAAAGGCCACAAGAGAATCAGATAATAGATTCTCACCCTTCTCAAGTTCATTTGACACCATAGCTCCTCCATCACATTCATTATTTCCAATAAGACAATCAGAAGGCTCTCTAACCCCTCCCACTTCATTAAAAAGTGACTCCAAAGCATCAATATTTTGTTTAGTTTCATCAGAAGGTGCATCATCTGCTTCATCAAACCCAGTAGGTGAAGGTCTCTTACTAGTAGTATCATACCCATACTGATCATCCTCAAAGCTATCTGGAATAATAGATTTGATATCTTTCGAACTTCCACTGTTAGTTAATGGTTCATCAGTCATGCAACCAGTAACAAGGTGCTCCACTTTGGTCATTTTGTCTTGGAAATTGACATTTAGTGATGTGTGAAGATCATTCTTTCTTTCAGGAATGTTCTCCTCCGATTCCTGGAGAAGCATTCCAGCTCCAAGATTGCCTGCAGATATATGGACCAAATATTTACAAAGTAACTTAGTATTTATATCAAGATCAAAAACACACAACCAGCAAGAGAATTGTCTGCATATACTGAACAGAGTAAACCATATATGTGTGTGATGACATTTTGCTTCACCAGGACAGCTCATTTACCTTGACATACATTAGCAGTCACGCAATCACCTTCTAGTTTTTGTTCTGCAGAATTTGTCCTGGACAAAATGGAAGAACGATCAATCTTGGCTTCCTGATTCCGATGTCTTGACCTTGTTCTCACATAAGTCTTCTTTAGCAGGGGAACAGCTTGTGGAAGCAAAAATGCCATCATGGATCTTGCCAATTCTTGCCCTACTAAATCTAAATCAATTTTTTCTGAACTTGGACCTGAAGAACCAGAAGAAGAGCCAACCTCTGGAAGTGAATCCTTTACCATTCCTTTTAAAAGAGCATCATCCGGCAAACTTTTTACGTGGTGCAATACTTCTTCTTGCATGGGATGCACCCATTTTGAAGGGCTATGCTTGCTTATGTATGGCATACTTCTGGATATTACCTCCAAGTTATAAGATGTGGAGGTTCTCAACATTAGCTTGGTTCCTGCAGGCTCACTCTTCATGCTGCAGAGACTTCCCTTGCAACACTCTGAAGTAAAACCAGCAGTATCACCTTTTTTTCTCAGCACTTTATAAAGGGCAGAAATTGCAAATAATTAATGCCGGGGTAGCCTAGTGCATGAGGCACCTGCCATTTCTAAGACTAGGGAGGGAAAAATGTATGCAGCCTTACCCCACATGTGGAGAGACTGTTTCCATGTTCAAACCCATGACCTCCTAGTCACGATGGAGCAACCTCACCATAATATACGAATAACTAATGCTGGAATATACCAAATAATGCAACAGAGAATGGACAGCACCTGGTACATATGAAGAAAATTTACCTTTTGCAGCATCACATGTATCAGGAACACAAACATTTGCAGACATTTCCAGAACTGGAATTTCTCCACCATTATCTTCTGAATATCCTTGTTCCAATTGGACGTCTACTGGCCTATCTTTTGAGTCCCCCTGTTCCAATTGGACATCTACTGACCTATCAAGCTGTAAGAATTTTCAATTATCAAGGTCAAAGAATGATAAGGTACATTGTTGTGCATACAGCAGATGATGATCCTTCTAGCCTCCACAAGTAACCAGTGCTCTAGCTTACAAGACCAGATCAAAGCGACATTAATGGGTATAATTAAAAAATGAAAAGATTATAGCTAATTGAAGGACAACTAAGACAATAGAATCAAGCAGAAAATACGTGCAAACAAAAATATCAGTGACATAAGGCTGATTGAATCAGTTTTTCTCCTAGTAGTTATCATCCTCCAGCTGTTAACTGAAACATTATGTGTTGTCTCGAAGCAAAAGATGTAAGAAACAAAAGGGAAATGATAAAACGAGCATAAACAAATCATAATCAATTTATTATCCTAATGTAGACAGGAAAGACTGGGTATAGAACATAAAAGGTTGATGTATTCTACAGAAATTTAGCTATATGAAATTGATGGAGTTTTAATTGATAATTGCAAGTACAACAGCACTTTGATCCACCAATTCAAAGAAAGAAAGAAAGAAAGAAAGAAAGAAAAGAAAAGAAAAGAAGGGGAAAAGGAGGGGCTGTTACTATTTCAAGTTTACATGCAATAATCAAATAATAACCTGGCTAATGTTTTGGTTAGACTTGAATTTTCAGCATGTTGATGTGTATTAGTCTGCACACATATATACATTTTTTCCACATGTTATATATGAATGTTGCAGGCATGTTTAGGAAATAGGCTCGCTTATAGGGTATGACATTGCATGTTGCAACCACCTAATTCTATCAATGGGTCATCAGCATGAGGTGCTAGAAAATAATCAATTAGACAAGCTTCGGGATCCTCCCAATAATAAAAATGCACACTAGAAGATGAAAGGAGATACAAGTATATGTAGCTGTCTCGTGAGAAGAAAATAAGTGAGGTAAAATCCTGAATCACAGGAAAAGAATATCAACAGCAATGAATTACTCCAATATATATAAGTCTGAAAAAATAAATGAGATAAAAGACACTATGTATATTGGAGAATCCTGGTACCATAAATCCAATATTCATGTTACATGTAAGTAAAATCAGCACATCCATTATAGTTCACTTCCAACAGATGATGGTTGGGAGGGATAAGAGGAGGGCCAGCGAACGATATCCTGATCAGCAATATCAATCATTATTATATACACGTCGATTTATTATTCTTTACATCTCAGCTTGATTAGTGTTTTCTCAAAACAGCTTAGTCTAATTTCATAAACTCCATAAAAAGATCATGATGCTTTCATTGCAGCTTAAAACTATCTGGTTTAAGAGCAACTACTAACAGATGCATGCACAAATAATAATAATATCATGTTAGTAAGATTTGAGAAAGAAAATGAAAATAATCACTTTTCAGATGATGGATAAACATTATATAGAAAGCAAGAATAATACAACTTGATAGTAAATACCAGCATTTAGTAAGATTTGAGAAAGAAAATGAAAATAATCACTTTTCAGATGATGGATAAACATTATATAGAAAGCAAGAATAATACAACTTGATAGTAAATACCAGCATATTTTCTGCATCACAAGGTGGATTGTCTACACATGTGAATCTGGAATCTTTACGAACTTCTAACTTGTTTTCCTTGCATGAAATAACATGCTTTTCAACAACGCAATCAGAGTTCCCCACTTCTGCCAGTTGCTCACCCTCACCCCAAAAGAGAATACAGTCTCCCAAAACTACAGGAGGCTCTTGTAGTAATGAATTTCCTGGATCTTCATTTTTTGAACAGTTGTTCACTGAAGTAGCAAATCCAATATTTCTACCATTACCTTCACCCTCAGTATCAGCTGGCTCAAGTGTTTCATCACTCAGAGCACTACCTTTTTGGGTGTAAGTAAAATGATTTGGCGTATCCTGAATTGTCGGACATTTAGACTTACGCAATGAGAAATGTTCTTCCTGACAATATTTTGTGCCATTAATTGTGGCATGAGAACAAAAACTACGTAGTTGTTTAGAAGTACCACCTCCTGTATCACAGCAGATTCTTTTAGCTCTTGCTTCCTTTTGAAAGCTTTTAATAGAATTTTTGCTCTTTGTACTTCTTTTTCTTGTGCTCCGCTGCTTTTCCAAGTATAAAAGTAAATCAGGATATGTATGACCATCTTGAATTTGAATTGCATGGTCTAACTTTGAAGCTCTGTTGTTAGAATTTGGGGACAACAAGTTCCGTTCTGCCGCTCCATTGACATTTGCAACAAGCTCACGAAGGAGTCGCTGTACAAATGGATTTCTGAACCCAAAAAGCTGCATATCATCATAAAGGCAAAAAAAGTACAATAAGCAAGCCAGTATTCACAGTATGAATTGTAGTTTCCACCATACACTGCTGCATAGCATATGGCAACTAAACATAAGTTGTAAACTGAGTAACTGACTAAAGTAACTGTCATACTGTAATTCACCTATTTGGTTGCAACAAAGTGTATGTGAAGCAATGTAAATATGAAAAGCTAAAAACAACATAAGTATATTGATGAATATATTAACATAGGCATAACTCTGCAGGAAGATGAAGGACATTAAGGAATTAAAGAAACTCATAAAGCTAAGCTCATAACTAAAATTCCTCATGAATCTTCATAGCAAATCATATTTACAACAAAAGGTTCATGTAAGCTATAATTTTGCAGAACCATCTTAAAAGCTTTTTTTGTTAATAAAGCACATATGACTATCTGAGATATTGTATCAAAAATATAGAGCATGATCAGCATTGGGCAGACCTTTCTTCCAGACTACCTAACTATTCAAGCAAACTAAGTTATGAGTAGTTCAAGGTGTGTGTGCATAAAATAGTCTTCTGTCATGACATGTGATTATGTCCACTGGTCAAGAATGAAAAAAGCCTTAAACTTCATAACTTAGAGCCACAGCAAGTACAAATTACCATTATTTTACATTTTTTGGATAAGGAGAGAATCATAACACAAGCATTTCCTTCACTTATAAAGGTGTCATAAACAGTTGTCCAATTCCATCCATACTTTCTGAACCTGGGCAAAACAGTCCTTATAATGGTAGACTTTCTCCTGTATTATCAACAATTATTAAGAACATTAAGATGGGATGGCACTCAAGCAATCATGTTAGAATGCACAAGTTCTTTATGCATAGGATTTTCAGGAACTGCTTGGTTGACAGATAAGAACAAACACACCACCAAAGAGAAATTCCTGAAGATGGAAATGAATAATTCAGCATGTCCACATTTTCAGAAAGCTAAAACAAAAACTACAGTATAAAATCATCATACAGATAGTCATATGACACAATCCACAGTAGCCCATGGCTTAGTTGTGTAGAATTAAATAAATTATGAACAGGTAAGTCATGCATGATGGCTTGTTTCTAAGGCCACAAGCTCTCTACTCATCTTCAATATAAATATAATTGCATAGATACTTGCCTCAACCCCATCTATCTTCGAAGAAAACCTCTTCCCATGCCAATTTTTGACTCTGGGACTACATTTTTTCTGAAAGTGCTCCCATGCAATATCAGGAGTCTGCCCAGTAGAAGAATCTCCATCAGTGGAAACCTGCAGATTGCAGAATATACTAAACCTTATAAGTGGTTTGTAATTATGTCGATTGAATGTACATCCATGCCTGACAACTGTCAGATATTTGAAAGACAAAGACATAGAATCTACTTAAGAAGCAGTTTTTTCTTTTTGGACAGAAGAGGGCAGGGCGGGTGGGGGTGGGGGAATGCACGGTGCAGAGGATATCTATATTATTTGAATACTAATGAAAACTCTAGAAAACACACCACAAAGAGAGGCCCTCTGGGACCTTCATGAATTTCCATCCTGTATATGCTCCCGCCATGAGTTCGAACAGCATGATAACCAACTGGATAAGGGTAGCGGTCTTTGCCCTACAAAAGAAAAGATAATCACAACTAGCATTAGTACCACAATGCCAAACTGTATAAGCCACTAGAAGCAGCCAGCAATCAGTCAGGAAGTCTAATTCAGTTGATTAAATAATTGATTAAACAACTCAAAGAAAAGCAGTGCAGTTTCAACTCATTAAATAAGTGAGTCAGGTTTAACTAACAACCATCAGATGACTCACAGAAGATAGGATGAATAAATCATCGATCCCAAAAGAATGCACATATAATTCATCATGAATCATTCTTTTAGGACTTCAGCTCGAAGAGATACATTTGTATAAACAGCACAAGGATCACTGATACAGTTGGATTTGGGACCGGTCAGATACAATCAAGTCCAGCTAAATCTAAGACCAGTAATCATCCATGCTCTCCATCGATGCATGGGTACTAACATCACCTTATGCTTTGATTCACCATTTCAAGACATTTCAAGCCCCAAACCTTAGTGGTGCCTCACCTGTTAGAAGTTGTAAGTGACCATACTACAGCTATCCATCCTGTATCACCTAATCCTTTACTCATGCCGTCTACCTATGTGTGCATTCACTAAATAGATCTCATATTCGTGCTCCATATACTGTGAATAGAATCCTCAAAATTGCTTAACACTGTTACCTGAACAAAGACAGTGGCCTTGGTGATCTGATACTAATACTTTGTTAAACACCATAATATGCAGACACAAATAAATATTATCAGAAGACCACAGCGATCGATACTCAAGCATCTAGATAAATAAATAAATAACGACGAAA
This sequence comes from Cocos nucifera, assembly GCA_006176705.1. Classification (NCBI taxonomy): domain Eukaryota; kingdom Viridiplantae; phylum Streptophyta; class Magnoliopsida; order Arecales; family Arecaceae; genus Cocos; species Cocos nucifera. Next base: position 1,522,200 of record QRFJ01000162.1, on the reverse strand, counting down.
CAGCAATACAATTTGCAGAAGAACCAACACCTACTACTTAATACCATTCTCCTTAAAAGAAAGAAGGGGGAAAACACTCAGATATGTGCAGCTTAGCAGCAGGTAGCTTCTCAAATGATTAAAAGAAAAGAAAAGAACAGAAATTTCCAGGATAGCACCAACAAACAACAAGCCCTTACGTTTACAGGGATATGATCAACTTCCCCATCTTTTCAGATCTTCTAACCTGAATCTAAAGATCCTCTCACCTTCAAGTCATATAAAATAAATGAAACTATTTTCGCTCAATCTCCTACTAAAATCGGTGCTCCCTTCTCTCCATGCATATTTCCACATCAAACCTTTTCCATCTTAAAAGCCAAGAACTCCCCCCCAATCAGTCATCCGAAACTTCTCATACTTACAAGATCTTCAAAAGCAATCACGAACCAAAACTTAGACATCTTGACAATGCCTAGGGTTTATGAATCGAAATGACAGACCATCACAAGTCGAGTACACAAGCAACCCCAGCAATCGCATAAGAACGATAAGAAACCAAAAGAGAGAGAGAAGATGGGGAGAGGGGGGAGAGAGTTCAAACCCTAGAGCAGCTCCAGTACTTCTTGTCCCAGGGACCGCGGTATAGGGATCCAATGGAGTTGATCTCGAGGTCGTCCGGCCTATCGCCGCAAGGATTCTCCATCGACGAAGAAGAAAAAGCGGAAAAATAGGGCAGTAAAAGATCAAGGAAGGGAAACACGAAAAATGGTCGCTCCCGTGGATGGATTTTTTTGGAGGCGAGGATGAGGAAGTACCTTTACCAAGAACGGGATTCGTTTTATATTTTTATTTCCATTCGCCCGCCAAAAAGAGAGAAAAAAAAAGAGAGCTGTAGGAACTTATTAAAATTTTATAAAATCTAAAAAAACGCCGTTGCCGGGGATCGAACCCGGGTCGCCCGCGTGACAGGCGGGAATACTCACCACTATACTACAACGACAGGATGCTATGGTGCTTCCTTATTTAATCACTTGACAAATAACACTGGATTTTCGCCAACCAAAACAGCCTAGTCTCGGGGTGTAAAATAGAACTAACGACAAGACAAGCTACAAAATGATCCAACTTGGTCGGGATCAACATAATAAAGCTCGAACGTATAACATAGTGTAAAATGTGTTTCAGATATGTAGGAAATGCAGTACAATATAAAATAAGTGCTGATGGCTGAGTAAAATAATTATATTTCATCAAATATGAATCATTGCTTCTAAATTTTTTATTATTAAATATTAATTATTTCTTTAAAATTGATTATTTGAATCAATTAAATGTTTGTTCATGATTAAACCAAGCTTGATATAATTTTGAGTTAATTTCAACTCAATTAAAGGTTATCAAACTATTCGGCTAGTTGTTTTTTTTTTTTTTTTGGTTCCTGCCAAATTGAGACTAAATTGATTGTAATTAAATAATAAAGAAATCAAGCCTCCCACCTTGTCGAGCACCTCTCCAACCCAAACATAGAAACAGCATTGTTGGATGCATACAGAGGTTGATTTAATCCGGAAGAGACTCACCACAGCAAAACTGATATGTCCTTTTCATGCAAAATCAATCTTCTAATTTTCTTTTTTCTTGCAAAATTCTTTTAAGATTTTTATTTGATGATATCACCTTTTGCCACTTGGATAAAAGAGAGATGAGAGAGGTATCAGCCCCTCCTAATCAAGAAGAAAAATAAAAGCTTTTGGTCGCAAAAATTTATTGCTTTCCAGAATTTTTTTTAAAAAAAAGAGCGAAAATGAAAGCAAAGAATAACTGTATTGCAAATGCTATCTTCAGCATCAACCTATACGTGACATTTCACTAATAAAGAAACAAAAACTCAAATCAACAGCAAAACAAGGCAAGCTTCAGTCATAGTGCTGTTCACAAGCGATATAATTAGCCATCACACAGCAAAAAAAACGTTTCAAATGATCTTCAGGATCTTTAACAATACAATTGATCATGAAGCCCGTCGTCAAGATTGGCTTGCAGAGCAATCATCAGTCTTAATACGCTTTGTAGCAGGCTCATCTCCCTCAGGACTGATCTGTGAATCTTCCTGTGCTACCAGGTGAGATGGTCCTCCTCCTTCGTGACCAAGAGATTCATTGACAACCTGTGGACCCAACAGAGAGGCATGCTTGCTTGTGATCTTCCTGCCAGCCCTGACCTTAGGACCCCAGTGACTCTCAGGATTTGGAAGGAACCGCGCCACCTTCTTGGCTTGTGCTTTGCTAAGCGAAGCAACCGCTCGGGCAAAATTTGCCTGTTCAACAAGAAAAAAGGCAGACATAGCCATGAGTTTCTGACTTAAGCCTAAATTTTGTGAGGCTACCTTAAAAGAGTTCGACTGATGTAAATCATATGTTCGCTATCACATGTTAACGCAAGCTTTTCATATACCGTCTAGGTAATTAGAACTTCCTATCTCTCCATGGTGGTATCGGGTAGCAATTTGTTGTGTCAAAAGTGCAGAAGTTTCTAGTTTTGACCAAACACAAGATCTTCATTAAAATTATAAGAAGATACCTTCCAATGAATACCATTCCAGGCATTTTAGGCTTCTGGTTACCATAAAATTCTCAAAATCCAATGCAAAATAGAACAATAAACAGGAAGAAGAAAGATGAAAGAAGTCGAGAAGCGCAAGGAGGTTACGGATCGGAACATACTTGCAGTTTTGGTTCTTTGGAGAGGATCACTGAACATGATTGATCTGGTGGCTGCGCCTTCACCGGATGATTCTTGACCTACAAATATGATGCACCCAGACCACAAATAAGTGAAAAAAGAAAAAAGAAAAAAGAAAAAAAAAACTATAAACACATCCAGATGTATATGCCATCCACAAAGAAAGATAAAAAATGAACAATATAAGCTAGCATATGACGTTGGAAACACTACACAATGAAGAAATTACAGCAAGGAAAACAATTTGGAAATGCAAGCGAGAGAGCCCAAGGCCTACCCAGCAGCGCATGATGTCCCATATGACCTCCATTGGGGCATCCGTTTTGAGGCCCAGTGGATTCACATGACTGCCTGAGATGCGATACCCAGCATTAATCACTGCAGACCGGAACATGACTGCAGATGGGGAAGTACATTTAAGAGTGGCACACAAGTTGTGGAGACTGAGAAAGAGAGGAACGTCATTCAATTCCTGCATAATATAGACATTGATATTAAATGGACACTCACTTGCAGAGAGAAAGAGAGAGACAGCAAGTTATAATGGTAACAGTATGAGATTTCTTAACAGAACCAATAATAAAGATCTGTCTGGCATTTCTAAACAGAAGCTAGCAACCCGCAAAACTTTGGTAGTGGTAAGCCATTCATAAGATGAAAGTGCACCCTTCAGATCAACTTAACTGAAAGGAGAAGACAATGACATATTTGCACTGGATGGCAAAAAAAAAATACTGGTCTGAAAGAGTTAAAACCACATTGTATAAGATGACAAAAAAGTACCAAACCCAAGGACATGTTAAAGAAATTTTCCAGCTTCACTAATAAAAATATATTAGTGGAAAAAAGAGGATGTAACAAAATAGGACAGTGAGCAAATTGTTCGGTAAGAATATCAAAATTGAATTCTCCTTCCCTAGTCATGGCTGTAACCATGACATATAACAACAATAACTAGTTTGGGATTAAGGCTTAGTTGAGTGGAGTTTTCAATTTCCATCCAACTAAAATTCTCCTGGCGAAGTTCAAAAGGATTTGCTTGATGTACCACCATAAGTGCAATAAGAATTCTACAATGCAGAAAATATGCTATAAGAATTCTACAAACAATCCATAGCAACGTTTTAGCATCCATGGATTGCAGGCTGCTCCATGCTAAGCACGTTCCTGACATGCCATGCCATGCCAGGGGAGTGCTGGCACATGCTGCGTGTTGGCACATGCACATGCCATCACAAATAATGTACCAGCCAATGAGGCACCAGAACCTCAATCCTAGCCATCATCAGAATTTAAAGGCATGAAATTCATTACCAAAAAGAATGGTGAAGTTCGTACCTCCGATATTGTTGTCAGCACAGAAGAAATCTTATCATATGCAGGATATCTGTCCTTCATTGCTTTCACGTTTGCTAAGATAGAAAGCACCCATTCCTGATCATGCATAGGAGCCGACCATATTGGTCCACCCATGTTAAATTTCTTCCCGCAGTCACTGCATACTTGGGGAACCATGGGACCGAAACCTGGTGCAGATTTGACGCTGTTATTCTTGAAACACCACAAAAAGAAAAAGGAAACAAAAGCTATCAGTGGATAAAAATTTCACATCCAATTTTTCTGGTTAAAATGTCATCTCAAGAGAAGTTTAGATTTTATAAACAACGAACATACCTTAGTAATGGTCCTTCCAAGAGTTTGGAGATGAAAAGAATCGCAACCAACACACTGATATACATATGAGAGTTTAAGAGGAGTTTCCTTTATTGCACTTGCAGATCTGCATATTGGTTTATAAGCATATTACATTACCTCCTTTTATAGAATACATTACATACACGGTATCCTCAGCAAATGACCAAGATAAACTGCTTAAAAAGTTTAAATCAAATTATTTACTAGAAAATGAGACTCCATGCACACTCAAGGGAAAAAAGTAACACACGTGAATATCCGAACAAAAACCCGGACATAGAAATCCATCGACACAGAGAGGATGGGAACAATGTAACGCTTGTAACGATTTGCATGGCTCTGCATCAGAAGGGAGCATGAGAAAATAAGCAAATCTTAATTAAGTACCAATCGAATTGGCCAAAGAAAATCTAAAGATGGATACTGAAGTACCTCGATGCAGGCAAGGAGGATCCTCAATGCCATTTCATGGCAATATTTTGCTTTCACAGGGTAGCAACCATACCTGATGTTCATATATAACTATTAGCATGTGCACTCAACAATGGAGAACTTATGTTTTGTATATGTTAAAAAGCTCACTTGGAATAGCAGACCTCCCCATTGCCCCCACAGAGCACTGCCATATCAGTAGCTGTGCACATTAAGATGCCTCCATCGGCAACTGCTTGTACTGCAGAATCCAAGAACACAGAAGGTGATCCATAAGGATCAAGATCAACCTGAAAGAACAATGAGCAGAAAACTTTCAAATTAAGACATGTCAAAAAATACTCTAGTATTTAGAAGGCAGATAATACTGGTCTCTCATGAAGAGATAGATTAGACGGAAAAAGCTACAACATCAACATCCAAAACATCTGAAATCTGGAATTGTAATGTCATATATAAGTCACATTTCCAACTTGTCAGGATACCTAAGGGGGACAGAAAGAACAAAAGGGCCAAGAGGAGGAGAAAGAAAGAACTTTGGAAATGAGAAAAAAAGGAGAAAGTGAGTTTCTCTTCTCTCCAAATCTCCCCACTTCCGGGAATAAATAAAAAGCAGAATAAGAGAGAAATAATACTGATCTCTCATGAAGAGATAGATTAGAGGGAAAAAGCTACAACATCAACATCCAAAACATCTGAAATCTGAAATTGTAATGTCATATATAAGTCACATTTCCACCTTGTTAGGATACCTAGGGGGGACAGAAAGAACAGAACGGCCAAGAGGAGGAGAAAGAACAGAACTTTGGACATGAGAAACAAGGAGAAAAGTGAGTTTCTCTTCTCTCCAAATCTCCCCACTTCCAGGAATAAATAAAAAGGCAGAATAAGAGAGAAATTTCTTCTCATACATACATACATACATATATTTATGTATATTAAAATGAACCTGTTGCAAATGTTTTTATTAAAGTTATATGAAGAAACCCGTCATGTTTGTGCATTCTTTTGTTTTTTTTTTTTTTTTTGGTCACATTGGTAAAGCATTTATAAGAGGTAGGACTACTGTAGTATAACATTGCATCAGTTATGTTTATTTTTAAAAAAATGCTGAGAAAAGCATAAGCAAAAGTTTATGCAATATTGGCTTTTGCGAGCAAGCCTAATCCCTTGTCTATGCTGATGGCTACATAGATCAAAACATTTATGATTAGCTCCAAATCTGAATCACCTGGAAGATAGTGCTAGATTCCTGGGCATGCGAAGTTACATGTAATACAGACACTGCCACAATGCTGGGAAGACTAATTGGTTGTACAATCTACCTATTTGATTATGCAAGTGGAACAGCACATCATAAGCACATTTTACCCAAATAAGAACAATACATAAATAATTAGAGATATTTGTAACTGACAAACAATGATTGACCATGAGATGTTTGCCACCATGCATGTCTCAAGTTGATCGTTCCAGCTAAGGGTCCTTCACATCCCACTTTCATGAAATCCTACCTTTCCACAGATATATATTCGAGAACTGTTACTACCTACACTTCATGAAAACTTAACCGTTCATTCACTTCCAACAAAATTAAAATCATCAAGCAACTAGAAAAACAATTAAAAGCCTTAACAGAGTGAGTTAGCTCTTGATTAAAGTGAATTAGAAAAACCTTGTGCCACCAGATAAGTGACAAGAAAGATATAGGACTCGTTTGGTTCGCAGAAAGAACTTTTCTTTCCAGGAAGTAACTTTTTAGGAAGTGACTTCCTGGGAAGTTATTTCCTGAAAATAGGATTTTGGTATGTTTGGTTGACCATGGAAAGTGACTTATTGAAAAATAGTTTATATTTGGTTGAACTTTTATTTTTCTAGAAAAACTATGTAAAATACCTATTATACCCTTAATAGATATAAGATCATATATTTTACTCCTAAACTTTAAATACATAATAATATTATATTTATATTAATATAAAATTACTATTAATATATTATAATATAATATTAGATTGTAATAATTTATTATATTAATATAATACTAGTATATATTATATTATGTCAATACAACATTTATATTTTAATATAATAAATTTATTAATATCTTAATAAATATAATATTATATTAATATAAATATTGATATATTAATACATATACTATATTGATATTAATAAAAATATTATATTAGTATAAATATTATAATATAATAAATATTATAATATTAATATTAATATTAATATTATATTCATATAAATATTAGGATAATATTAACATAATATTATATTATCACTATTTAATATTTTATCCTAACCATCCATCATATTTTACAAAATCTTAACCATAGATCTTAAAAGAATATTTTGGAAAAGAAAAAAGCACCACCACCTCCCACCCATGGGAAGTGCCAAAAACAACCTCCTCCATAGGTTTTTACTTTTCATGAAATGTAGAAAGTAACTTCCCATGGAAAAAGCTTTTTCATTCTCTCTCTTCTTAAAACTCTAACCAAACAAAAGGCTTCCTCTCCATTTCTCAGGAACTGCCTCTTCCCCCCGTCCACTTCCTATGAACCAAACAAGTCCTATAGAGAAATAGGCACGAGGAAAACACAAGGTCACACAATGGTCTATGAAATTAAGTGAATAGCACTGGCATGGCATGCAGGAGACGGGATATAAATATTAAGGGGATAAACTAAAAAATTCATTTTACTTATACAAATCTAGCACCTAGCTTACCATATCCCACATTCTTCTAGTGGGATTTAGATGTGCATGTAACCAAAAGTGATTAGTTTTAACTGAAATTGTTGATTAATCAAAAAAATCTTAGACAAATTTAACCATTCCATGACATGTTCATGAGTTCATCACATATCTGCCATTCTCAAACTTCCTCTTTTCTTTCATTTATTATACCGAGGCCTTAGGCTTTGCATTATGTTTTACTAGAACAAATATCCTTCTTTGTACTTTCAAATTTTGAATAGGCTGTCAATGCATGACAAGCATGCAACATGATCTTTCTTTTGCAAGGCAAACTTTGTTCCCTTGCAACAAATTCAGTAACGATATAAGGGTTATGCTTCATTCTTTCCTTTCACCACCTCATCTTCTTCACTTCTTCTCATCTTATTTCTTTCGCAATAAATGTTCCAAAGCTGATGGAGGATTGTTGTGGATGATAGAGAATCAAGGCCAGGCAAAACCTTAGAGAGAATCTCGACACTCCATTCCATCACCTTAAAATCAAAAATATAATCCTCTCTTCCTTCATCGTGTTTCCTTAGCCATCATAATTACACTAGTCCAAGCATGAAATCTGCTAACCCAAGACATAATCTACCAACTACGGCCAATACCCTCAGGATCTGCAGAAAATTTCCTCACCCAAGATCAACTACTGCATGCATGTTTTTCTTCAGAACTACTCAATGAATATATGAGGATCATGAGGTTCTTCACAATACAAGGGCCCGATAATATTGCTTCAGCAATGGAAGTTCATGAAAGTAACAGTCCCATGACCTCATTTTATTTCCTGATTAATATAGAGATCACTTAAGAAGTCCCAACCATGAGGGTATCATGAATGGCCTGCAATCATGCTAGCAAGTTCCTATTCATTTGAACATCTAATGGATTACAGCATGAAATCATTATCTTTACAGAAGCGCATGACTTATGAAATAAATCTGTAAACAAAAAAAATGGATACCTTATTTGTAATTTGCTCATACGATTTCGAAATGTGATAACTCCCAATGAACTAAATGGCACATTCCACATAGTGGAAGCAATTAATTTGAATTGAAGCTCTAGTCCACTTCAAGTCAAGATCCAAATCCTCATTCACTAGGAATTAAAAGAGGAAAAAAAACTTTTTGTTGAATTTAACCAGACTTAGAGGCATGCTTTAACACCCATCAATCCATTCTACTCATGCAAATTTATATTCCAAAGCTGATCTGAAGCTCATAGGTTGCCTTAAGTAAGGTTTCAAATCCCATTGGGCAGGGCAATTTAGATTTTCCCATGGAATGGGATGCACTACCATCTCGCTCTATCCCGACACTTGGGATAGAGGATATCCCAAGACGTCCCGATCGGGATATTGGGACGCTAATGGGATGGCCCTATCTCGACACATGGGATGGTACCCCATTCCGATGTTCCACTGAGACCTAAATCCTTCGCCTTAAGTGCTTTTGCTGCTTATATCGATTCAAATCCCAAAAAATGATATTTTTTTATGATTATAACATTTTGAAGCTCGAAAAATGATGATATGTTTGGAGGTGGCATTTGTAAAGGCAACCATCTTATGCTTGACCTATTAAGAGTCCATGCCAGCTTGAAGCAAGAACTCATGCAACTGATAAGAAGAATCCGAGTTCAACTATGTCACAAGAAGGTCCTATTATTCTGGTGTCTAGATTCCTTTTTGTTGTATACATTATATTCATGAATGCATTGAAATGGATGTATAAAAGAAGTGAGGTTTCCAATTAATGTCATCGAATTAGTAAAACCAAATAATCATATAGCTTATATGACACATTAAACTCAAAGGAAAGGTGAGGAGCTGGATCTGACAAACAGAAGGTACCCATTCAAAAAATAAAGAATGAAAATTAAATGATCATGCCCATTTAATGCCAATAACATATGATCCCATGTTGAAATTCAAGCTCATTTTCTCAATTAAATTTCTTATTTGTTGAACTCAACATGGCACTTATTATAAGAACCATCTGATCTATGGTCCTTTGCACCTACCCAGGTTTTTTTTTTTCGAAAAAACAATCACTCTAGCTAATGTAAAACTATATTACTCAACATATTAGCCCATAAAATATGTTCACAGCTCCATTCAAAAAGTGTACTTAAAAGCAAAGTATGAGTTGCAACAAATCACCATTGCATTATGAACACAAAATTACCACATCAAATTCTTTTTGATGTATAAGCATGTAAACTCGAGCATCAGCAAGATGGGCTTCCACTTTTGAACATGCCACAGAGCCATTAAATTTTATGTTTTTTTTGCAAGTTTCCACGGATGCTGCAAAGACAAATACTGTGGCTCAATAACCAGCCTATACCCTTGTCATTGTTAAATACTGCAAAAGGCTTTGAAAAAATTATGGAGATACCTTTATCATTGTCTAAAGCAACCACTTGTCCGATCCCATCTACTTCACAGGCATAACGCAGAGATCTTAATCCAGAAGCAGCCAAAGCCTGCAAAGTCATGATTATAGGAGTTGAATAAGAAAACCTGATTCATATCCAAGAAAGGTTGCAGTTTTTCCGTACAATGAATATCATTGAGGAACTCCAGATGTGATGAATATGACCATACAAAAAGCCAATACGTAAAATTGGCAAATATAATTTTCTAGTTCACCTCTAGTACTTTTGGTTCCTTGAGTTCTCCCAGCCCTTTCCAAGAAGTGATCTTCTTTGGTTCTTCTTTTTCATCGAGAGACTGATTTAGCTGCATTTCACAATCTCCATTTGCCTTTACATCTTGAGTGGTACTTGCTTCCTTTGATGTGGGTCCAGAAGGAATTCCCTCAGGTGCCTTTCGTTCTGATTTTCCCTTTCTATTCAACATTGCAGCATGCTCTTCCTTGCGCTTTGCAATAAAAGTCCTCAAAACAGCAATAGACATATCTCTGTTGTTAACCTGATCAGAGTCAAAGAGTTGCTATTGGTGAGTCCAATGCCCAATGAATATGCTGCTTGTCAGTGGAAAAGATATAAATCATTGCTAGCATAACCAGCAGCAGCAAGATGATACAAATATAGGAGAAAGATAGAAAGTTCAAAATGATCATTTCCGGCACAAAAGATTATGGGAAATAATGAGGAAAAAAAGCACTGCAGGTACTGCAAATAATGAAGTGAACCACCAACAACGTTGCTCACTAAATGTGAAATACTGTACAGGTTTTTTTAAAAAAAAGTCTAACATCGCTTAAACTAACTAGATAGATATAGGATTAATCAGCTACTAAGATTAAGCATAAATGAAGAAAAAAGTGATATTCTAGTAATAGAAGGACTCAATTTCTAGGTAAAGTGTGCCAGCTGTCCTTCCTGATGCATGTTCATGAAAAAATATCTACAGTAGAGGTGTGAGTACTTATTTTGAAGTCAGCTCCAAGCCCTATGTTATTCATTTTATATATTATACCTAATTTTTCCATTACAATCATTTTCAGGTAGGCTTAATATTGGGGACAAGGAAAAGTTTAACAGTTCTGTCCTTATTTTCTTTGATGGTGAGATTCACATCACTAGACATGTTTCAATTATATTTAAGTGCAAACTAGAAGGAACAGGACTTCTGCATAGGATGAATAGCACCCAATTCCAAGCAGAGAAGTGGGAAAAGAAAGAGATCTGAAATGTATTTGATTCTTTTGTTGAATATTAATGTAATTTATGCTGACATGTTCCTCTCAACCCGCTCACCCCCCTTTTTCTGTGGATTTGAGTTATTTCATAGGTTTTCAGTAACCCTATGATTTAATATGACCTCTTAAATCCATTCTCATACCATCTAATGATAATGCTTTGTTCATTTCAACCAATATCAGATGAAGCCGCCAACTATTATAGAGTAAAACAAGGATGATCTATAAATTGAGGACGTTTTTATCCACAAGGCAACTTCTGACATGTTTATAAAATACTTGTGTTTGATCTCTAATGAAGTCACTGGTGACCAGGTATGCATGTATTACCTTGATATGCTGTCAAGGAAAATAAGTAGCTAAATTGCAACTATCAACGTGTTGATGAAAAGCTCACATGCCTAGGCTCATAACTATATATGGTTGAAAAGAATTTCCAATTCGTGCCCAACTCTAAAACTTTATACTTCATGATATAGAGCTCTAGTTGAATTAAGATGTAATGTTCTCAAAAAATAACTTTTACAAACCAATGAAAATTGCATCCATAAATCACCTAAGAATCGAGAACATGCTCATCCAGAATGAAGTAACAACTTGATGAAGAGAAAGAACAAAGTAGATTCAAGTGAAAAAAGTGAGGAAATATATGTGAAACTTTCGATTTTACCGTGTTAGGAGGGGGGGAGGGGTTGTTGTTGAACTATACCAACAAGAAAATGATATTTAAAAAATGGCCCCAATTAACAAGATAAGACTGTTCTTCTATGATTATACTTAATCCATACATACCATATTCTTGCTTTTTACAACACTAACACCTATTTAACAAAAATTCTGAACAAAATACACTGTGCGTGATAGATGGTTCCTCCTAAAATCTATTTAAGGGATGCCATTTATGTTTCCAATAGTACTATAAGGCCTGGAACGGGAAAAGTCAAGGGTCCCAGAGAATTAAGGGGCAAGATATTTCCAAAGAAATAGTTTCCAATACCATGCTTTATTTTGCAAAAGTATGAAATGACTGATGAAAAATATAAAGATAAAAGGCAAGCCTGCGGAGTGTAATGTCAGAGTCAGATACCATCAGAGTTCCAAAAAAAATTTAAAAATATTTAAGACCAATTTTATGGCATGAATCAGAATATTGCATGCCAAAAAAGACCCATGAATGTTATATGAACATGGCAAATACAAGCATCAGAGGTGAACGCTTGGTAGCCTTGGGAAGGACACATGTTACTTTAAAATGAGTATAGCAAAATGACTGTTAAGTTCAACAGTGATAATTTTTGTAAAAAAAAAGTAAAGCAATGAAATATTTTTAAGACAGTCAGAAGTTCGGATAAGCATTATATTGGCTCAAGATGACTCCAATATTCTCATTTAACAATTCAAATTTTTCTAGAACAATCACCTGCCATAACTTGTGGACTCCTTATTCCTTAACATCTCATTTTGTCAAGCCTAGTGGGGTCAATTCTTGGTATTGGAACATTATATTTCAAAATTCTGTAAGCTATACTCACTGCTTAAGTTTTCAAGTATCTGCTTAATAACTGAAGTTCATAATTTGACACATAAATGACGTTGTTTACGTACATAGCAGTATCACAAAAGTTTTACGAGCTCACGAAAAAGAGGATGGATATTATTTTGATGCATGTCTTATGGTCCTCCATGACCTCGACGTCAATTCATGATGCTAATCATCATATTAACCGTGACAATTCAATCAAAGTGAAGTTACCTGCAACTTTTTCTTTTGCAGTTATTTGCAGTTAACATTTAATTCAAAAGAATGCCTATTGGACAAACTAGTCATCCCAGCCAAATCGACTCAGAAGGCATACATGCTTTATTGTCATATCAAAAAGCAACAAATGGAATTCACAAGAAGGCTTAAGTTTTTCAACTGCCTTGCTAACTAGAAAGAACACTAGTCCTCAAGCTGTTGTTAGTCAATTAAACAAGAAACGTCCTACTTATCTGACATATCTACGGCTAGAAAGGAGGTTTTTCCACAACCAAGGCACCTATGTCGCCAAAATCCCATTAGTCGGTCACAGGATGTGGAAGCAAAATCTAATCTTTGAGGATTTGTCGAGCAAAGAAAGAGGAAAACTCCCTCCCAACTGCTCAAAGATCAACCAAAGCCAACAAAACCAAAAATACAAGCAAAAAAACGTGACCCTTAGCAATAATCGCAACAGAAAATACTAAAAAACATATGCTCTCCCAAAAATCTTCACAAAATCAATAAAAAAAAAATTGAATAAATCAACAGAAGCAAGCAAAAAATACCAAAGGCCGCACCTGTGTCTTATTGTAGAAGACGCTGTTGCTGGAAGGAAAGAGGATCTCCGCCTCCCCTTCCTTGATGATTTTGTAGCCGTTGATCTCTTCTCCTTCGTCGCCCATGACGGCTGGCTATGGGGTTTCCTCTCGATTTATTCGATTCAAATTTCGAAACTAGAGAGAAAAAGAGAAGATTAGGGAGGAGAACAGAGGAAAGATTCAGTTTTTATGGACTCTGCTGCAGTCCGAATGCAGCTCCGATTACTGACTTGCGCGTGCGAGGGATTCCAAAATCCCAAAACCAGCGAATTTTTTGCGTAGCAAAACCAAAAAACTCTGGCTCGCTCTCTCGCACACAAGCAGAGGCGGCCACTTCTGCTGTTTAAACCCTAGTTGCTCGCCCTGGGCCATGAACAAACGTGTGCTCGGCGTGGTGCGAGTGGAGTGGAAGGGTACCCGCAAAATTTGCCATGCCCGTATCGAAATCCGTTTAAAATCTTACTACCCGAATCCGTCCCAAACCCAATTACGAAATTAACCAAAAATTCCAAATCCGTCCCGTTTAAAATTGGCATACGCCGGGTATCCGATACCGCCCGATTAATCCTGATTCGTATTCGTAACAGAAGTTGAAAATTTTGCGGCCAAAGAAAAATCCTTTGGATCAGAATCCCCTAAATCCTACAAAATACCGTGCTTCTACCGAGATTAATAAGCCGTCAAAACCTCAAGGGACCAGCTTACCCCGCCACAACTCGCACAAAATCCCTTATGGTTACGAAAAAACCCCAACCGGTACCCATGAAACCCCTCCGATCTCCCTCAGGTGCTCTCCTTCCCCACAGATCTCCGAAAAAGAGAATGAAATGAGAAGGAAAAGAGGCGAAAAAAATGATCAGTCTATGCGGAAAAGGCCTTACGTTTCAATGTTTTCGTGGATTTTTCCTATGTTTTCCCCAGATTTTCCTCTGTTTTTTTTCCGTCCATACGAGTCTCAAGCGGGTGGGTAGCTTGCGGCGGCCGAAAAGGGAAGCTGAGACATGGCTAGGTTTCTAAAATACACCCAATAAGGGGCTGGAATTTTAACCATTGTATTCCATCAAATTCAGATCCACACAATTTGTACTGATGTTTTTACAGTAGTTTTGTTTAATGCAATATCTACATTAAGCTCGGTTATTGTAGGATCCTTTTGTTTTCACGGTATTCATGTTAAGGTAATAAAAGTAATTACCAAATGGATGACCTTTTTTATAGATTCAAATTTTTATAGCTTTTTGTATGGTTATTTTTCCATGTTTCATGATTCATGAGACAGCATTTTAGATGCATAAATAATTTAAAGCAGGCCAAAAACATATCACATTAATTCCTCAGACATTCGATTTCTAACCAAGAAACCTAGCCAGATACCCAACATTTCTTGTTCCAATGGCATAGAGTTTTAATTGAGTTTAGGTTCGGATTTGGATCGAAATAATATATTTTGAGTTTGGATATGGATATTGCCGACCACACCCGCATGTGGCGTACGGACATGCCTAGCCAGAGTTGGTTAAAATGATCTGAAAAATTTGGGTTTAAAGGTGAGCAAACAAGAAAAATGCATCTCAAAATATCAGCTTCTTATAAGCAATTTGTTCGACTTGGGTTCACAAAGAGGAGAAGCATGGCTTTTCACATGGTTGTGAAGGTGGTGAGTGGTGCAAGAGCAGGACTTAGCAATGGGCCTGGTCTAGGGCAAGCTAGTCCAAAAATTTTCCATGGGCCCAACCCAATTTCCTAGTCGGGACTAATGTCATGACGTGTATGTATCGGCCCATTGACCTTCGTATGCAAGTTCTTAGGACCTGTAAGTCTCTGCATCTGTGTTACACTGTTTCAACTCCGATGGTTATTCCATTACATTGCTCTGCCATTTTGACACTTGCTTCCTGATTAATTGATGTGACATTAAGGGGTTAGGGCTCGAGTCAATCTGTGCTACGAATTTAGGAGACCTAACCCCGACAACCTAGGAATCCCAAAAATTAGGGCTATGAATGGATGAGGTCTAGCATGCCTAAGTTAACAAACCTTAATGTATTTTATGACAAACTATATGCTCTAATAACATATACATTGATAAATTCTCCATGGGTCCCGTTACATGGATTGCCGAGTTGTTTTATGTGATAATTAATTTCATGTAAAGATGGTTCAAAGGATTTGGAATGGTAATTAATCGTAGCAACTTTGCTTGTTGATGTCCCAATCGTGTCCAATGAGGGCGCTGATCAATCTGTATGCAAGAAAAGGAAAAAAAAAAAAAAAAGTTAAGAAGAAAGCCATCGGTATCTAAATGAAACAAGGCAGTGGGGGAACAAGAAAAAAGAGAAAAATATAGAATAACCAATCTCCTCTGCATATCTAGGTGTCTTGAGCCATTTTTATAGATGAAGAGTCCAAGACTACTTATTAGCTTTTCTTATCTGATTCGGCTTGGAAATAGGGGTTCCTTTGAAATTGCCCCATGACGAGCAGATCAAATTTAGGCTACAACACCATGTTGGAAGATAATAACGTATGGCCAACCAAGAACGCATTGCCGGGATTCCATGAGGGCCTGCCACGGCATGAAGCTATCACCAGGGCATTATGTTCCGGATTTTGAGGATATGCAGGCACGGAATGACAGCCACTAGGCAAAGCGTTTGGCTTTTTATTCCCTCGCTTGAGTGACAGCACTAGGGCAGCTTTCTCCAGTAGATAAATAGAAGCCTATTATTCAGTTTAGGATAACCGAGTAGGTGCTTTGGATATCTTGTAGATTAAAATGAAGGAAAGAGTCTAAATGCTAATTGAGTTTGGAAACAAAGTAGCATGAAAGATGACATACATGATATGCCTTGCAGGATGACGCACCTCTTTTGCCCCCATCTTAAATGTCAAACTGCTCGTTTCGATGCCAAGGCAAGCTATCATGGATGCTTTCTATGGTTATGGTGGGATAGGATTTATATTTTTCTTGCGAAAGAAGGATTCCCTGTCCTTTGCATGAATCCACGGTTAAATTGTGCAATGGTCACTTCGAGATGCGAGATAAATGAGGAAGTTTGGATTGTTTTGTGATTTGTGTCGCTTAGCTCCGACACCTTGAATATATGGACACGTGATAACATCTAAACAACCCCTTAGTGGTGTTTCGAATTGCTGATTCCACGTTTCTGGTCGATCCTGGGATAAACTAGGATTGACGTCACCTTAAGTACAAACAAAACAAGTTTATTTCTATATTTATCCTACCTTTTTTTTCCAAATGATCAAAACTATCCTTACCTAGCAAAAGTAACCATAAAGAAAGGACTTTTATCTTTTTAACCCAAGAATGATTGTTGTTATGTCAATTCTACCATGGTGCAACGAAATCATGACACCCATGAAAAAAGAAAAAGAAGATTTATCCCATCTTATCCTGAGATTTATCATAATAATTAATAATAACTATAATTTATTCGACACTTGCCTGTCTTATTTCCAAACTAGGTCCAATGTGTTTCAAGCTCTAAGCGTTCTTGGGGACACCGAGGTGTAATGGGAAGTAGAAACGGAATAGAATAAATGGGTCATCTTATCTTACCTTGGCATATAGCACATTTAATTAGGAAGGTAAACTCAGGGATAACCGAAGAGACAAAGGATTATTGGTGATGGGGTTATATGTGTCAGAGAACCTCAGGACCACCTCAACAGTTGTACAAGTCCATAAAACAGATCCTATTCAAGCAAACTAATTTTAATCAACAATATATATATATATATATATATATATATATATATATATATATATATATATATAATGGCTTACACATGTCAGCTAAACTATGATGGTAGCTTAGTAGATAATGGTTAAATGGGATAAAATCATTCACTCCAACTAAATTATTAGTATGAGTAATATTTTTGTATGGTAAGGAGTCACACCGCACCCACTGACCTGACACATAACAATATAAGTAATCTCCACTGACTTGAAAAAACTAGGGTCATGTAGCTTTTATGATTTCCATGGCTAGGGAAAGGCAAAATATAATGTGGAGCCACATATTAAATGATTGCGCCAATCCCTATATGCCACGTCATACGACTAACTCGTGTGTCTGCACACATGAATTCCCCCCGGAATTGGTGTAACGTATAGGTCACTACTAGAATGCAAGTGATGATTGAACATTGAATTGCGATTAAGGAAGTACTAACTTGCCATGCCAAAGCATTTTCTGGATTTTATTAACTGCTTCACTGGTTTTGATAAAGAACCCGAATTTATGCATATAATTGTTTGTAATTTAATTATTATAAAGCACAATCACAATGCAAGAAATTTTTCTATTTGTGCATAAGAAAATTTTCTTTTATCCCGCTCATGCCACACAAACGAATCCATGTAACTTGCATATCTTACTTCGATATACGAGGGAATCATGTTACGTTACTGAATTAATGTTACATGAACTTGAGAATTTTTCATGTCCACTAACTTACCATCTCAAATAGTTTTCCAATTGTTATTATTTTTTCATACATTTTGATGATCAGCCTCAATATGTAGTTGTAATGATTTGTATATGTTATTGCAAAGAAAGCATAAAATGTAAAATTTTTTGATTTCTTAATTTTGAGTGCAGTGAGAATTTTCAAGCATGGTCATCACGTGAGTTTGTTTACATCTATAAATAAAATGTTGCCTCCTCTTCTAATAGATACTACCATGCACTGTTGCTTTGAATTTGCTCAATATATTGTACAAATAAGGTCAAGATATTATCAAGAGGTTGCTGGATTATTAAATTATCATCATTTCCATTGAATAACTTATTATATTTTCCTTCTAGAACTATAATAGTGATGCTATAGACAATTCACTTCTCTTTAATTTCCACTATTGATTACTTGATACTCCCTCATGGCAACACCCAACTTGTTATGGACGACTCTAGAGTCACACCTAGTACATACACGACGTAGTTCTTACATATTAATCAGTACTTAATATCCTCATCACTTGGTAAAAGGACCATGTCAAGCCTGGCCATGTGTTTAATTAGTCTGATGATCAATTTCATTTTAGAGATGTCTCCTTTTTTTTTTTTTAATAAAAAAAAAAGTTATGCTAGTACAGGAATCTTATGTCAGAAAAGTTGTACTGATACGGTATCTTATATCGGAAGAAAAGTGAACGGAGAAAGATGTAAAAGATTTGAAAATAGAGTAAATTATATTATTTTTTTGAGATTTCTTTTCAAGATCAATCATGATGTTTTGCGATTATAATTATTGTGCTGATCTCACAGCATAGATAGCTTGCAGTTGTAATTTATAATTTTATTTTTTAAATAAAGTTTGGTGAGCGATAATTTACAATGGTTAATTTAATGATAGTTTACTCTTAATGATTCTAAAAATCGAGGATGTACAACTATTTTGGGACATTTTGAGGGCATGAAGCATTTCCTTTCTAAGTAATGCGAATTTAAATATGAGAGGGTATAATTTACTTATAGTATTAGTGCAGGGAGGTAAATTCACATATATTTTAAATAAAAAATTATGAGATTTAAGTTCTTTTGTGGATAAAAAATTTATCTAAAAATTTATATTTTTTTAGATAAATATTTTTAGATAAAATTTAAATAAAAAAATAATTTATTTATATTTTTTATATATACAAAAGTGGCTTCGAAATATGTTATTCATATTTTTTTGTATTACTATTTTTTTTGTATAAGTTGATAAAATTTATTTATATTTTTTATAATATTATTCATACTATTTAGGTTTAGAAAAAAATGGATGATTGAGTTGTTGAATATTGAACGGTGTAATATTAAAAATTTGGATAGAGCATTTTAGAAATAAAATTAAATATCTACTATATTAGTTGGTGGAATAATAATTTATCTATGATGGATAAATTTTTTTATTTTATAAATAAATATTATTTATAAAAAATAATTTATTTATTTTTTTAAAAAAATATAAAAATATGAATAAATTAAATTAAAAAAAAAGTATATCAACTTTTCTAATTTACCCACAAAAGATCATGCCTCGAAGTTAGAAAGTCGTTGTCATCCTGGAACAAGGGTATTTTGGTAAGATAACCTCCAACGTTTCTCCTCCGGATTCCCGGTCTCCGTGGAGGTCCCCGCGATGCGACCACCTCGGAGACCGACACGCGTCGGTTCTAAACCCGTCCGGGAGGCGGGGCCTCGCTAAGAGGACGTCCGCAGGCGCCAGGAGAACACGGTACTCCCATCCGTTTGGCAGTCAACACGACTTCCCCCGCGTCATTTTAATTGATGTCCAGCTAAAGAAGCTCAGACAAATTAAGCCTTGGTTAACAACGGCCGAGTTGAATGAACCAGTCTTCGTATCAGTGGTTCTGGTTCACACGGGCGCCGGACCTTTAAGGCACAAACATCAAAAAAAATTTAAGATAAATTATAATTTTTTTAAATTTAAATATAAATTATATTTATATTTAAATATTTAAAAAATCTATTATTATATTTTTAAAATTTATTTTTAACTTACAAAATTTTTTTCTATATGAATTAAAGTATAAATTAAAAATAAATTTTAAAAATATAACTATTGATGCAGAAATTGGTCGTCGTCGGAAGCAGCTGGAGTGGAGGTGGACGAGGTCGCCACCGAGAATCTGCAAAACAAAGTTTCATCCAGAGCCGGTGGGGTGGCTCCGATAGAATCCTCCGACGATCAAGTCAGCTCTGGCCAATAGGAATAGAGTGCTCGGGAATGATTTCCGCAGAGCTTAGAGATGAAGAGGAGATCTTAAAGATCAGAGGTTAGAGGTTCGAGATAGCATATCTGGAGGATCCTTTTTATAGGTGGAGCTTGATAGTAACAGCTGCGGCCGCATGCTGGCGGGCCGCTCGAGGTACGGCGGAGTCAGTCCCAAGGAAAGGCGCCGTCTGCAGCGGATTGATGGTGACTGCCATCGTCGCCTGATAGCGGATCGCTGTCGCTTGCGGCGGACTGATGGTGATTGCTGCAGCTGTCTTGATACTGAGCCGCTCGGGGCCGAATGAATGATTGAAGGGCTTCAACGTGTACCCATTTTGAAAGAGTCCGGACTCCTGAAGAGGAAGCTCGGAAGGAGTTCAGCCCCTGTGGGCGTCTGGCTGGAGGTGTGCGACTAAAACTTGGTCGCAGGGGAGTTCGGTAGGAGCTCGACTGGCCGAAGGGAGTGTTTGGGAGGAGTCCGGCTCCTGAAGAAGTTCGTCCGAAGAGGAAGCTTGGAGGGGAGTTCGACTTTCGTAAGCATCTGCCTGGAGGAGTGCAGCTAAGGCTCGGCCGCTGGAAGTTCGGAAGGAGCTCGGTCGTTGAGAAGTTTGGCCGAGGGACAACCGCTGAGGAGTTCGACCGGCTGAAGGGACGACCACTGAGGAGTTCGGCCGGCTGAAGGGACGGCCGCTTGAGGAGTTCGACCGAGGGACGACCGCTGAGGAGTTCGGCCGCTGGGAGTCCGAAGGAGCTCAGCCGGCTGTAAGGGTTTGGCTAAGATCCGTCTACTGAAGCTCTTCCGTAGCTAGTGGTTGCATTAGGCTGAGCATCGAACTAGACTTCGGCAGGAGCGGGGTTTATCCTCAACACTAGCCCCCCCACTTCCGAGTTCGAAACTCGAAGGAAGGGAGTGCAGAAAGGGCGACTGCCGAAGTCTTCTTCTGAGCTCCGTGCTGGTTCAGGTCGAAGCTCGGGGGAGATCTCATCTCCAACTAAAGTTGATGTTGAAGTTGAAGCCCGGGGGAGATCCCATCTCCAACTGAGGTTAAGGTAGGCCTCGTCTCCTACGATCGAGGTCGGAGGTTGAGCTCATCGGGGGCGACATTGTCTCCTACAGCCGAGGCTACTTCGGAGGAGATCTCTCCTGCAGTCGAGGTCAATACGGGCGCTCGGAAGAGATCCGATCTCTGGCTGAGGTTGGCTCGATCGATCGGGAGAGATCTTATCTTTGGCCAAGGTTGGCTCGGTCTCCTATGGCCAGGGTCGATGCGGGCGCTTGGGGGAGATCTTATCTCCTACAGTCGAGTGTGATGCGGGCACTCGGGGGAGATCCTATCTCCTACAGCCGAGCTTTCCTCGGGGAAGATCTTATCTCCTGCAGCCAAGCATTCCTCGGGGGAGATCTTATCTCCTACGGTCGAGATTGAAGCGGGCACTCGGGGGAGATCCTATCTCCTGCAGCCGAGCTTTCCTCGGGGGAGATCTTATCTCCTACAGCCGAGGTTGTTGTGGGCGCTCGGGGGAGATCCTATCTCCTACAGCCGAGCTTTTCTCGGGGGAGATCTTATCTCCTGCAGCTGAGGATGCCTCGGGGGAGATCTTATCTCCTACAGCCAAGGTTGTTGCGGGCGCTCGGGGGAGATCATATCTCCTACAGCCGAGCTTTCCTCGGGGGAGATCTTATCTCCTGCGGCCGAGGTTGAAGCGGGCACTCAGGGGAGATCCTATCTCCTACAGTCGAGCTTTCCTCGAGGGAGATCTTATCTCCTGCAGCCGAGGTTGTTGCGGACGCTCGAGCGAGATCCTATCTCCTGCAGCCGAGCTTTCCTCGGGGGAGATCTTATCTCCTACAGTCGAGGTTGCCTCGGGGGAGATCTTATCTCCTGCGGCCGAGGTTGTTGCGGGCGCTCGGGAGAGATCCTATCTCCTGCAGCCAATGTTGATGCGGGCGCTCAGGGGAGATCCTATCTCCTACAGCCAAGCTTTTCTCAGGAGAGATCTTATCTCCTGCAGCCAAGCTTTCCTCGGGGGAGATCTTATCTCCTGCGGCTGAGGTTGAAGCGGACACTCAGGGGAGATCCTATCTCCTACAGCCGAGCTTTCCTCGGGGGAGATCTTATCTCCTGCAGCCGAAGTTATTGCGGGCGCTCAGGGGAGATCCTATCTCCTGCAACCGAGCTTTCCTTAGGGGAGATCTTATCTCTTGCAGCCGAGGTTGATGCAGGCGCTCGGGGGAGATCCTATCTCCTGCAGCCGAGCTTTCTTCGGGGGAGATCTTATCTCCTGCAGCCGAGGTTACCTCGGGGGAGATCTTATCTCCTACACCCGATGTTGTTGCGGGCGCTCGGGGGAGATCCTATCTCCTGCAGTCGAGCTTTCCTCGGGAAAAATCTTATCTCCTGCAGCCGAGGTTGCCCCGGGGGAGATCTTATCTCCTACAAGCCGAGCTTTCCTCTGGGGAGATCTTATCTCCTGCAGTCAAGGTTGTTGCGGGCGCTCGGAGGAGATCCTATCTCCTGCAGCCGAGCTTTCCTCGGGGGAGATCTTATCTCCTGCAACCAAGGTTGTTGCAGGCGCGCTCGAGGGAGATCCTATCTCCTGCAGCCGAGCTTTCCTCGGAAGAGATCTTATCTCCTGCAATCGAGGTTGCCTCGGGGGAGATCTTATCTCCTGCAGTCGAGGTTGTTGCGGGTGCTCGGGGGAGATCCTATCTCCTACAGCCGAGCTTTCCTCGGGGAGATCTTATCTCCTGCAGCCAAGGTTGATGCGGGCGCTCGGAGGAGATCCTATCTCCTGCAACTGAGCTTTCCTCGGGGGAGATCTTATCTCCTGTAGCCGAGGTTGCCTCGGAGGAGATCTTATCTCCTGCAGCCGAGGTTGTTGCGGGCGCTCGGGGGAGATCCTATCTTCTACAGCCGAGCTTTCCTCGGGAGAGATCTTATCTCCTGCAGCCGAGATTGCCTCGGAGGAGATCTTATCTCCTTCAGTCGAGCTTTCCTCAGGGGAGATCTCATCTCCTGCGATTGAGCTTAAAGGTCTTTTACCTGCTCCCGTTAGCACGAGGTCCTCCTCCAGTTCCTAACACGGCAACTATTTGACTGCTTCATCTCTGTTACCACAGTTTCTGCACTAGGAAATAATAATGCGAAAATGAAGCAGCTTTACTGAAGGGATATTACTGATAATACATCCTCAGATTTTCCGAGTTCTAAGATTGCGGAAGCGTCATCCCTCCGAGCTTCTTCAGGTGATAAGTACTGGGTCAGATGACCTCCACCACTTCATACGGGCCTTCCCAATTAGGGGTGAGTTTTTTCTGACTCTGAGGCTGAGAGATAGCGGCTCGCTGGAGCACTAAGTCTCCCACTCTGAACATCTTGTTTCTAACTCTGGAGTTATAGTACCGAGCCACCTTCCGTTTGTAGGCCGTCATCCAGATGCGGGCTTTCTTCCTTTTTTCTTCCAGTAGGTCGAGGTCGACTCGGAGGTCCTGGAGGTTGCGCTGCTCGTTGAAGCCCGTGACTCGTGCAGACGGGAGCTTGAGCTCGACCGGGATAACTGCCTCCATGCCGAAGGCCAAGATGAAGGGTGTTTCTCCGGTCGGCACCCTCTGTGTAGTTCGGTATGCCCAGAGGACGTGGTAGAGCTCGTCTGCCCAGGCCCCCCTCGTCCTGTCGAGCCTTGCTTTAATTTCTTACAGTAGGGTCCGATTGGTCACCTCAGCTTTTCCATTGGCCTGAAGGTGAGCCACCGATGTGAAGCGGTGGAAGATGTTTAGTTCTTCACAGAACTCGGCGAACCTTACCCCGATGAACTGTCGTCCATTGTCGGTTATAAGGGTTCAGGGCAGACCAAATCGGCAGACCAGCGACTTTCAAACGAAGTCTTGCACCTTAACCTCGGTAATCTTCGCTAGTGGTTTGGCTTCGACCCACTTGATGAAATAGTCGATCGCAATCAGGAGAAACTTTCGCTGCCCGGACGCCATCGAAAAGGGATCGAGTATATCCATTTTTCATTGCGCAAATGGCCAGGGGGCGCTTAGCGGAGCGAGCTCGGATGCTGGCTGCCTTTGTAGGCTGGTGTTCTTCTGACAGCGGTCGCACTTTCTCACATATTCGATGGAATCGCGGAATAAGGTTGGCCAGTAGTACCCTTGCTGAAGTAGTCTTTGCAATAGGGACCTGACTCCTATATGACCTCCGTAGAGTCCTTCGTGCACCTCCCACAGTGTGAGGTCGGCCTCCGAAGGTCAGAGATATCTCAGCAGCGGGAGGGAGTATGACCTTTTGTACAGCCTGCTTTCATGTAAAACGTAACGGGAGGCTTGATTCCTGAGCTCCCGAGCTTCTTTCAGATCGTGAGGAAGGACCCCCTCCCTGAGGTAGGCGACCAACGGATCGATCCAACTTGGCTCGAATTTCGTCTGCAGGACGACCTGAGGCTCCTCCAGGGTTGGGTGCTTCAGAGCCTCTAGAAATACTCCTCTGGGCAGTTCGGCCGGGGTAGAAGTGGCCAACCTGGAGAGAAGATCGGCTCTCGCATTTTCCGCCCTCGAAATATGTTGAATGCCGAAACTGTTGAAGGCTGGAGTCAAATCCCTCACTTTTTCGAGGTATCTCATCATGCTTTCCTCCCGTGCCTCGTAGCTGCCGCTAACTTGGCCGACCACCAGTTGGAAATCACTATAGATTTGAAGTCGATCTACTTTTAATTCCTTTGCTATCTTTAATCCGGCGATCAGCGCTTTATATTCGGCCCCATTGTTGGTCGTAGGAAACTCGAAGCGCAGCGCGTACTCGACGACGACTCTCTCGGGGCTGACCAAGACCAGCCCCGCATCAGCTCCAGTGGAGTTGGATGAACCATCCACGTGCAGGGCTCAGGAGCCTTCGGGGAGGTCGGCGCTTTCCTCGAGGAGGTTCGACTGCGACAGCTCGACTTCGTCCAGGCTCGGTCCCGCTTTGGTGCTGATCTTGGTCGGCTCAAGCTCGACTTCGACCGGAATGGTGCATTCCAGCACAAAATCCACCAATATCTGGGCCTTGATTGATGGCCTAGGCCGATAGTTGATGTCGAACTCTGTGAGCTCGATTGCCCATTTTGTGATTCTTTCAGAAGCGTTTGCCCAGTGAAGGACTGCTTTTATTGGTTGATCCGTGAGGACCGTTACGGTGTACTCTTGAAAATAAGATCGGAGCCGCCTGATGGCAATTAGAAGAGAGTAAGTTAGTTTTTTCAGCTTAGAGTACCTAGTCTCTGCGTCCCTCAGGACTCGGCTCACGTAGTAGATCGACCGTTGCGCCTTCGCTTCTTCCTTGACCAGCACCGTCGCTAGGGCCACTGAGGAGACAACTAGATACAAAAATAATTCTTCCCCGGGTTTGGGCTTTGCCAGCAGTGGGGCGAGCCGAGGTAGCTTTTAAGTTCTTCGAATGCCTGTTGGCACTCCATCATCTAGGAGAAGTCCTTTGGTCGCCTGAGAACTTGGAAGAAGGGCATGCATCGTTCGACCGATCTTGATACGAAGTGACTTAGGGATGCCACTTTTTCGGTCAGACGTTGAACTTCCTTGATCGTCCTCGGAGCGGTCATTTTCTAAATGGCTCGAATTTTCTCGGGGTTTGCTTCGATTCCTCATCTCGACACCATGAACCTCAGAAATTTCCTGGAGGTCACGCCGAAGACACACTTGATCGGGTTCAGCTTCATCTTGTGCCTCCTGAGTGCACCGAAGGTCTCTTCAAGGTCGGCGAGGTGGTCTGTTGAAGCTCGACTTTTGACGAGCATATCATCCACGTACACCTTCATGTTGCGGCCGATTTGCTCTTTGAAGATCTTGTTGACCAAGCACTGGTACGTTGCCCCTGCATTTTTGAGTCCAAAAGGCATGACCCTATAACAGTAAAGACCACGATCAGTAATGAAGGCGGTCTTCTCTTCATCCTCAGGCGCCATCCGTATCTGGTTATAATCAGAAAAGGCATCCATAAAGGTGAGGAGCTCATGGCCCGAGGTTGCATCCATCAGTTGATTAATCCTAGGTAGAGGGTAGCTGTCTTTCGGATAGGCTCTGTTCAGTTTTTTGAAGTCGATGCACATCCTCCACTTGTTGTTTGCCTTTTTGACGAGGACCACGTTCGAGACCTAGGTTGGATAATTAACCTTCCGGATGAATCCAACTTTGAGGAGCTTGTCCACTTCCTCGACGATCGCTTTTTGCCTTTCCGAGGCATGGTGGCGCATCTTTTCCCTCGCCGGTCGATGCTCTGGATCGACGGCCAACCGATGTTCCATGATCTCAGCGTCAATCCCCGGCATGTTCGTTGGGGTCCAGGCGAAGATGTCTGCGTTTCTCTTGAGAAAGGCGACAAGCTGCTCCCGAACTTCGCCTGCCAAGTTGAAGCCGATCTGTACCGCATGGTCCGACTTTTCGTCATTTAAGGTCACAGAGATGAGATCCTCCATAGGCTCACCCCGCTCCTCAGTGAGGTCGTCGTGGGCATCCAGTCCATCAACAAGATATGGGTCGGACCGTCTTCCCTCATGTAAGGCGATAGAGTAGCAGTGCCTCGCCAGAGCCTGGTCTCCTCTAACCTCTCCGACCCCACGGCTCATCGAAAACTTCATCTTCAAGTAGTAGGTTGACACTACCGTCCGAAGTGCATTTAGACCAGGTCGGCCTAGGATGGCGTTATAAGCGGATAGAGTCCTCACGACCAGAAAATCGACCCACGCTCTGGCCCATTTTGGGTGCTGCCCAGCCTCCACAGCCAGAGTTATTATGCCGTCGACTGGGATGACATTGCCAATGAATCCTACAAGCGGAGAATTCATAGGCCCCAAGTGGTCATTTGGTAAGGACATCTTCAAGAAAGCGTTGTAAAATAATATGCCGGCCGAGCTTCCATTATCCACCAAAATGCGGCGTACATCGTAGTCAGTGATATTCAAAGAAATTACAACCACGTCATTATGCGAAAATTGGATTCCCTGATCGTCCTCCTCGGTGAAGGCCACGGGCTCCGCGATCCTCCGCCTCTTCATCGGTCCCCCGAATCCGCTGGCCTTCCCTTGCTGAGGTCCCCCTGAGATAGTATTGATGACGCCAAGGGGCGGCTGATCTTCCTGGCTCTCCCCACTCGATGGTAACACCCTTAGCCGCCCCTCCCGCTCTTCAGGCCGCCTCTGTAGGAATCGGCCGAGTCTACCTTGTCTGATGAGCTTTTCGATCTCATCTTGGAGTTGGACACACTCCTCGGTGTCGTGGCTGTGGTCGCGATGATAGAGATAGAACTTGTTGGGATTGTGCTTGCTGGGATGGAAATGCATCCTGTTCGACCTCGAAAGTTGTTCCCTGATTTTCATCAGCACTTGGGTCTTTGGAGCATTGAGGGGGGCGTAGTTGTGAAACCTTCGTCGGAGAAAACTTCGGTGCTGAGGAGAACCTTGGTGCGCCATTCCATCCGGGCTTCCCCACCTCGGGGTCCATGGGGGAGTTCGGATCCGCCTGCGACTGGAAGGAGTTCGGGAGTGCGACCGAGCTTCACTCCGCTTTCCTTCTTCGGTGGGCCTGCCCGGTCTGCCAACTCGCTGCTTGCCGTCGGCTTCATCATCCTTGGCCTTGAAGGCCTCCTCTGTCCTGGCATATCCTTCAGCCCGAGCTAGCATGTCAGCAAAATCCCTGAGATACTTCTTTTCCAAGGAGAACAATAAGTCATTCTTCTAAAGGCCGCCCTTGAGGGCGGCCATGGTGACTGATTGGTCTAGATTTTGGACTTTCAATGCGGTAGCATTAAACCGGATGACGTAGGCCCGGATGGGTTCCCCCTCCTTCTGCTTGATGGCCATCAAGAAATCCGAACCTCGACACGGCCGCCTACTACTGATGAAGTGGGCTGCGAACAGTTGACTCATCTGGTCAAATGATAAGATAGTACTCGGCTTGAGCGCCGAGTACTAGTTCCTAGCAGCTCCCTTAAGGATAGAGGGGAAAGCCCGGCATAATATAGCATTTGGTGCACAATGGAGCAGCATCATTGTCCGAAAGGCTTCCAAGTGGTCGACCGGATCAGTGGTCCCATCGTAACTCTCGAACTGTGGGAGCTTAAAGTTTGGTGGGACCGGTTCCTGCATGATTTTCTACGAAAAAGGGGTTCAGTGCAAACGTCATTGCCACGTGAGGGGGGAGTGTGACGAAGTTCTTCGATCCACTGGCTCATTTCTAAAAGCCTTTGATCCAGGAGATCTTCACGGTCTCTGATCTCCAAGGTTTTCTAGTAGAATGGGTGCGATGCTTCACCCTTGGTCGAGCCATGATCCGAGCAAGGGCTCTCCCTCCTTTGCCTCCCCATTCTGGGGATCGAAGGTCAGGCAGCCCGAGTCGGTCGCTCCTAAACCAGACCACACAGCTCCGGAGAATCCTGCGCCGGTTGGGCTGGTACTGGGGCCTATTGGTGTAGCACTGCCTGTACCACCTCCGTGAGACCACGAACCTGCTGGACAAGCAGGTTGAACTGCTCCGCATCCATCGTGGCCATAGACGGGACCTGGGTCACCGGGGCTGGAGCGGGAGCGGGAGCGGACGGATCTGAACGGGATCAGGCCGCGGAGGCCGCCGATCGCCTGGTCGAAGCTTTCCTGGGGGCATTTTTCCTTGGAAAGGAATCCTAGAGAGGAAGGAGAGAGATCTTCAGAGGGGGGAGAGAGAAATCGTCACCGAGCACTCCTTTAAGAATAAGAGAACCTCGGAGGTTCGGACCCTTTCTCTAGCGCCAATCTGTTGACGTAGAAATTGATCGTCGCCAGAAGCAGTTGGAGCGGAGGTGGACGAGGTTGCCGCCGAGGACCTGCAAAATAAAGTCCCATTCGGAGTCGGTGGGGGGTGGCTCCGGTAGGATCCTCCGACGATCAAATCAGCTCTGGCTAACAAAAATGGAGTGCTCGGGAATGATTTCCGCAGAGCTTAAAGATGAAGAGAAAATCTTAGAGATCAGAGGTTAGAGGTTCAAGATAGCATATCTGGAGGATCCTTTTTATAGGCGGAGCTTAATGGTGACAGCTGCGATCGCGTGTTGGCGGGCTACTCGAGGTACGGCGAAGTCAGTACCAGGGGAAGGCGTCGTCTGCAGCGGATTGATGGTGACCGCCATCGCCGCCTAATAGCAGATCGCTGTCGCTTGTGGCGGACTGATGGTGATGGCTGCAGCTGTCTTGATACTAAGCCACTTGGGGCCGAATGAAGGGTTGAAGGGCTTCAACGTGTACCCATTTCGGAGGAGTCCGAACTCATGAAGAGGAAGCTCGGAAGGAGTTTGACCCCTATAGGCATCTGGCTGGAGGTGTGCGGCTAAAGCTCGATCGCAGGGGAGTTCGGTAGGAGCTCGACTGGTCGAAGGGGGTGTCTAGGAGGAGTCCGGCTCCTGAAGAAGTCCATCCGAAGAGGAAGCTTAGAGGAGAGTTCGGCTCTCGTAAGCATCTGGCTGGAGGAGTGCGGCTAAGGCTCGGCCGCTGGGAGTTCGGAAGGAGCTCGGTCACTGAGAAGTTCGACCGAGGGACGATCGAAAGGATGACCGCTGAGGAGTTCGGCTGGCTGAAGGGACGGCCGCTTGAGGAGTTCGGCTGAGGGACGACCGCTTAGGAGTTCGACACTGAGAGTCCGAAGGAGCTCGATCGACTGTAAGGATTCGGCTAAGACCCATCCGCTGAAGCTCTTTCATGGCTACTGGTTGTATTAGGCTGAGCATCGAACTAGACTTTGGCAGGAGCGAAATTTATTCCTAACAATAACGATAGATTTTTTAAATTTTATTAAATTTTTTAAAAAATTATAATTTATCTTAAAACTTAAATTATAAAAGAAAGCATCATTTGATTTGGATCATATGTGATAATTATAAAAATTAACTTTTATTTATCACAGAAGTTATGAGTTTTGCCTTCGGATGCGAGACATGCATGCAGCATGCAGCTCAAGCCAAATTGGACGGGGTCAACAGAAACTTGTATTCCTGCTTGCTAGGGGAGCCCATTTGATAAAAGATATATAATTTTAAATAAAATTTATAAAAATTTAATAAATTATGTGCATGCTAGAGAGAGAGAAATAAAGAAGATGACTAGAACCAAGTGGAGGGATGCATGGGTAATTTTTTAGTTAAGTTTATGTGCATGCTTGCTTTGGATTTGCAATGCCCATCAGTGCTCTTAGACCATTTCAAACTCTGGCTCAAGGATATATATTCCAACAAGATGGGCTCTCTAAAAGGGTTGAAATGCTATAACAAAATCAACCTTTCCAAATGCATCTATAAGAGGGTTTTTCTTTTTTTTTTTTGAGGGTAGTATATATGAGAGAATTTAAATTAAAGAATTTTTTTAAAATATTTAACATGTAAGATGCATATGATTGATTTGAAAAGGAGATGTTTTTAAAAGATGGATATAATTCAGCAAACAAATAAAGTACTCAAAACTCAATTTCCTTTTATTTAGGTGATTTTGTAATTATATCATTTTTTAGATGTCATTGTTATGTTCTTTTACCCTTCCAAAACATTTGTCCATCAAGTGTGGGTTCAAGAGAAATATATCTACTAGATGTAGAGATGTAAGTATAATGGTCTGGCCCAGTGCTTTTTCCCATCATATGTTATAAAGTTGGGTATGGTGCACCATTTGACACCTTATTTTCATGTATGCTATGAAATTAGATCTTGGCACATTCAATATACATGAGAAAATTAACAGAAATTAATTTGTGACTCATCTGGATCTTGTAGATGATTAGTACTTGGTTTGTTATGGTTTTTTTTTTTTCCCACTTCTTTCTCAGCTGGATATGCAATAAGCCAATAAA
Source organism: Cocos nucifera (assembly GCA_006176705.1). Lineage (NCBI taxonomy): Eukaryota > Viridiplantae > Streptophyta > Magnoliopsida > Arecales > Arecaceae > Cocos > Cocos nucifera. The sequence goes on along the minus strand of QRFJ01000162.1, from coordinate 1,490,973 downwards.
TGTCCATCAATTAATGTTAACCATAAGAAAATGGAGACCCATTGTTGTTGACTAAAAGAACCATCTCACAATGCTCTCGAGTCCAAGTGTTGCACATTTAAAATATCTAGAGTGCACAAGTCTTCCACATCTGTAGTGGTAGACAATTTCACAATTACAATCAGGGTATATGTCAGATTTTTTGTTGGCCATGCAAGTTTGACCGAACATAATATAAAAAAGGTATGCTGGTTACAAGAAAATTTATAGAAAAAATAAAAACTATTTTTTATAAAATAGAAAAAAAATTTCTTAAAATCTAGTTCTAAGTTCCCAAATTTTTTTGTTTTCTAATGAAACAAATAAATGAAAGATAGATTTTCAAGAAAAATGGATTTTTAAGCAGTTTTCTTGCATCCAAATATATTTTAAAAGAATAAAAACTTAATATTAGCCAGGCACTTTATAAAAATTTTTCTATAACTGGAGTTATAAAGGAGTCAATGCCTAGTTTTTTATCACATTTGTCGTGCAATCTGGTCACTTTTACTTAACTTGCTTCCCCAAAAGAATTATTGATATTTCTTAGAACCGACTCTTGGCACCTGGGTAACAAGTATCGCTTCTTCATTGTAACAGGACATGGCACACCAATCGGGTAACCCAAGGCTAGCATTATGCCACGCCGGGACCACCCATTAGAAAGAAACGGAACCAAAAAGAAGACACGGCGGTCTACCGACAAGCTTCACATGGAATACGTCACTTTCAAGCATTCAGGGACCCAAAGGATCCATGCCTTGTCTCGTGCAAGATCATGCTAAGAACCCTTTTGGTATTGACCATTAGCTTAAACTAAGATGCAATCGAGCTGAGCTAAGTAGTTAGATGCTTAAGCTTGATTCAAAATATTTGGATTAAAAACTTGACTCAACTCGAGATCAATCAAATTTTACTAGCTATTTCAAGAGCACAACTAGACGACAAAAAATAATATTTGAGATTAACTTGATTCGACTCGAACATCAATCAAGCCATACTCGAGCTCGAATTCAAGCTTTAGCTTATTTCTAATCTCTCTCTCTCTCTCTCTCTCTCTTTTTCTCTATATGTATATGTATATATGTATGTATATGTATATATATATATATGTGTGTGTACATATATATGTATGTATGTATATATATATATATATATATATATATATATATATATATATATATACACACACCTACATACGTACGTACGTACGTACGTACATATATAATAATAATAATAATAATAATAATAATAATAATAATAATAATAATAATAATAATAATAATAAATATATATATAAACTTTAATGGGCTAGCGAGCCTCCAATCCGAGCATCTTATTATTCAAACTTGACTCGAGCCCAATACTAGTCGAACTGAGTCGAGCTTGAGTAGCTCGTAATTGTGGCTCTAGTCTGAACAAGATAAAATGGCTATGATAATGCTCATCACAATCTTATGGGTGCCACAAATACACCACAAATATTTATGTATGCAATGTGGACATCCCGCCACTAAGTGTTGACACGTTGGTTCTTTGCCATAAAACTTCAACCTTTCAAGTAGGTAAAGTTAGGCCTAAAAGTGATGATCGGAATAACCGTGACAACGATGATGGATGATACATTTTTTTGAGAGTAGATGGATGATACTACCTTAAAAATAAGGATCAGTCGAATTATAGGACACCAAGGCCCAGTTTCTCTCACTACTATAGAGTATACAAAAGGTGTAAGAAAATTAAATTTGGATGTGAAAATATATATACCTCCAACTATTATTTTTTAAGTCCAAACAAATCAAAGATACAGAAGATAGATGAATCTGCTAGATAGATCTCCTTCTCTTGAATCCTGTAAAAGAACACTGCAAAAGAGTTTTCTAGTCTATGCCAGATGATCTTAATGCCTATACTTGATGGAGAGTCACAGGCTATATTTATAGGTTAGATTAGGGACTCTTTTAGACTAACACAAATTCTTCTTTCTATCAAAGAAGCATATCTATAGTGGAGTCATTATTTTGATCTAAGTCTATCTTTATCTCAAAAGGACTTTAATTATTTATTATCATCTTAATTATCTTAAATTACTTTTAATGATTAGGTTACAGGTGGGCTACATCGTCCCTATTTAGGATGAGTATCACATTCTCTCACTTGGTCTACATGTTATAGTTAAGATACCGAATAGGTGATAAACAAAACTATAATATGGTCATAAACTAACTCCAGTTAAAAATTCTCACTTAAATAAGAAATTTTAATACACGAATCATGACGGTCATATACTAAAAATGAATACACCCTTCCATGTATCATAATGCATAAAACTCTTATTTAAGCACTTTATACTTTTTCTTTATGAATATCTTTATATAAGCTATTCAAAATTTAACTTTATGATATGAACTTTATGTACATAAAACAAAATCATGTCCTTTATTTCTAAGAATAAGTATTATACAAGAAGCAAATTAAACAAAAATTGAACTAATAATTCCCATATGATTTATATGATTTTTAAACTATTTGTCTGATAATTCTTTAGTCATCGAATTCGCAACCATTAATTTAGCAATGATAAGCTGGATATCCACTTCATGCTTCTTAATATAATTTTTAACAGTAAGATACTTTATATCGATATGCTTGCTGTGATTTTTATTTTTATCATTCTTAGAAAAAAAATTATAGTAGAGTTATCACAATAAATTTTTATTGATCTTATAACAAAATCGACAACTCTCAAATCTGAAATAAGATTTCTCATCTATATTGCTTATGAAGTAGCTTCATAGCATATAACGAACTTAACCTCCATGGTAGATAAAGCAACTATAAATTATTTATTATTTTTTTAAGGTATGACATCTTCAGAAAAAAAAAAATATATCTTGAAGTAGACTTTCTTGTATCCATACATCCACAAAAATTTGAGTTTGAATAATCAATCACTTTTAAGTGATCATTATGTTTGTAGGTAAGCATGTAATGTTTGGTTCCTTGTAGATACCACATAACCTTCTTTATAGCTTTTCAATGATTAGGGTTAGGATTACTTTGATATCTATCTAAAATTTATACTACATATGCTATATCAGGTCTTATATAGACCTGTGCATATATTAAGCTTTCTATTATAGATGTATATGAGATGTTTTTTATTTGCTCTTTTTTTAATTCATTTATGGGCATTGATTCTGACTGAATTTATCATCTTTCATAATGGATACAACTGTTGAAGTATAATCTATCATTTTAAATATTTTCAAAATTATTTCGATGTAGATCCTTTAAGATAAATCTAAAATCTTTTGTGATCTATCTCTATGAATCTCTATACTAATGATATATCTAAGAGGCTTCACTCATATTCTTCATCTTAAAGATTTAAGAAAGAAATAGTTTTATCTTTTTTAGAAAATCTAAATCACTATTTGCAAGTAATATATCATTTACATATAGAACCAAATATATGTATTTGCTTCTACCAACCTTAAGGTATATATATTGAACCACATACTTTTCTATAAAGCTAAAAGAGATAATAACACTATGAAATTTTATATACCATTGGTAGGAGGCCTGTTTAAGTCCGCATATAGACTTCTTTAACTTACATATAAGGTAACTATTTTATTAGGATCAGCTGTATAGAGTATTTTGGAGTGATGTATAGCAGATACGATAATTATAGAAAAAAAAATCTCATAAGCCTAAATACAAAATTCACATGATTCGGAGTTTCTTGATCCTACATTTAGGATCGTACAGAATAGTATCCTCACTAAAATCAAAAAAATTATAAGAGATAAAAAATAAAAAGAATCACTCTTTTTCTCTTTCTTCTGGATGCAAGAACAACCCAAATAGAAAGAAAAAAATCCTATCTAGAGGCAATTCACTCATCTGGTAATCTCCTAGATTATATACAAGAAGAACTCCCTACCTTCTTACAAGAAGAATCCTTGCCTTCTCTCTCTTTTTCTCTCTTTTCTCTCTTAGAAAAGCACCTTCCCTCTATTGGAAGAGCTCTCGGATACTCTCTCTGCATCCTGCGCATTCTGCCAAGCCCCCTCAGCCTACAGGCTATTTTATAGTCTAAACATAGCTTCAATCTATGTCAAAATCGAAGTTCTGGGTCTAAATCAAAATCCAACTGACTCCTAACCATTCAATCAAATCATCAAGCATCCGATCGTGCTTCAGATTATCGTTAAAACTAGCTTGATCAAGTCCATCATGACTGCAACCAATGTTCACCATCCAATTGCGTGCAATTATGCGATCCTGCTATCGTGCGCCATGCATAGACCGTCCATCCCAAACACTCATCGAATCCCATGCCTGCCAGCACTCCAAAAGGATAGAAAAACCCTTCTATGCTGTGTGGGTTAATTCGTAGATCCCTTAGGGGTCTACGCCCTCCATGTGGATCCTTTGGCTTTGCTAGGTGGCCATGAACTGGCCATCGCTGGGCCAGCATGTGTGGGAGCACCCATGCAAGGTGCCGAGTTGCGCACCAGTGTAGGGCTGCACGTGCCCATCCCAGGTGGTGTGCACTCATCTAGGTCGCGTGCACCTGCTAGACCATGTGTGCCCACCTAGGCCATGCTAGCCTACGTGGGCGACCTGTTGGGCCTGGGCTATGCCAGCCAGCGAGCCGAGCCCACCTGGCCCCTTTTTTTCTTCTTTTTTTTTGGAGCATTTTCTTTGGATTTTTTCTGGGCTTTCTCTAGGATTTTTGATTTTTGGGCTCCTCTTATGGATGGATTAGACTCCACCACCTAACATCTCTCTCACTTGGAGACTAAGACACCTAAACATGCATCCATTTGAAATAAAAAAATAAACTTCCAAAAAATAGATTAGTATTCTGTGTGGCACGTCTACTTAACTAACTTTAGAGGCCAATTGAGGCCATACATAGCCCCAATTTTTTTGATCACCAAATCTCTGATGCTTTTAATCATGTAGAGGGTATCCGACCTGCTGTCTCGTGCTATCACCACAGCATCTTGGTGATCTTCCAAGAGCCACCATCAAAAATTGTAGTATACCCTTTATCATCCAACTGCCTGCTGAAATTAGATTCCTCTTTAAACTTGTGACATGCCTGACATTCTTGAGCTTCCATATTGACTGATTTGGTATTTTTATATGCACATCAACTTTTCTCACAATATCTATCGATTCACCATCATCGAGATGAACCTTTCCAAAATTTTTGGCAGTATAATTTATCATATACTCTTTCTATAAGGTAGCGTAAAATGAAGCTTCGGAGTTCAAGATTCATGACTCCATCAGACTATCCATGCTGAGGACTAGGGCATCACTTATTACTTTTATTGCTGTATTGATGGATTCCTCATTCTATCCTTTATTCTTTTTTCTTGTCCAATAGTTCTTCCTGGTGTGCCATTACTTGCCATAGTGCCAACAGCCATCATCTTTCGATCTCAATTGGCTCTTTTGCTTGGATTGTGTAGTTTTTTCTCTGCCTTCTTGAATAACCAAGGTAGAACCAGAGTTCTCTTTAGATTCTCTTCTTCTTATATCTTCATTGAGAATCAGATTTTGGATCTCTTTGAATTTTAGTTTGCTTGATCCACAAGACTACTTAAAGTAGTCATGATAGCACCCTAACTCTCAAACAAAGAGGATAGTAAAATTAAATCATGAATCTCATTCTCAAAACTAATATTAACAGAGCTTAATAGACTAGTAATTAGATTAAATTCATTGATATGATTAGTAATAGATGCACCTTTAAGCATCTTCAAATTAAATAGATGATGCATAAAATATACCTTGTTGGAGGCCGAAGGCTTCTCATAGATGTTGGTCAGAGCCTTTATCAAATCAGTCATCATCTTTTCCTTTAGAATGTTGAATGCGACGTTCCTAGCTAACATTAGTCTGATAACTCTCAAAGCCTGACGATCTAGCAATTTTCAATCTGCTTGTGACATGTCTTTAGACTTCTTTTCTTCAATAGATGGAGCCTCTTCTGATATAGATAATCATCGATCTGCATCTTTCAGAATCTGAAGTTTTTTTCATTGAACTTATCGATCTTGACCTTTTTTTCATCTCTTACCATCACTCCTACTCTTTTTTTTGAACCTAATACTGCTCTGATATTAGTTGTTAGGATCAACTGGGTTGAGTGTTTTGGAGCGATGGACATTGGACATAATAATTGCAGAAGAAAAAAGAAAATAAAATCTTATAAGTCCAAACATAGAAAATTTATGTATTTCAAAATTTCTTGCTCCTACGTTCACGGCTGCACAGAATAATATCTTTACTAAAATTAAAAAGTTTACAAGAGATAAAAAAATAAAAAGAATCATCCTTTTTCTCTCTCTTTTGGATGAAAGAATAACCCAAATAGAAAGAAGAAAATTCCATCTAAAGATAATTCACTCACCTAGTGATCCTCTAAATTGTACACAAGAAGAACCTCTACCTTCTTATAAGAAGAATCCTTACCTTCTCTTTCTCTTTTCTATCTTGAAAAGGTACTCTTCTCTCTCTTGGAAGAGCTCTTGATGCTCTCTTTACGCCCTGCACATTCTGCCAAGCTCCCTTAATCTACAGACTATTTTGTAGCCTAAACACAGCTTCAATCCATGTTAAAATTAGAGTTTTGAGTCCAAATCAAAGTCCAACTAACTTCTGGCCATCCAATCAAATCATCAAGTGTCCGATCGCACTTCAGATCACCATCAAAACTAGCCTGTAGATCAAGTCCATCATGATCGCAATCAATGTTCATCGTCTAATTGCGTGCAATCGCATAATCCTGCTACCGTGCGCCATGCATAGACCATGCATCTCAAACACCCGTCGAATCTCATGCCCACCAACACTCCAAAAGGATAGAAAAACCCTTGTATGCCATGTGGGTTAATTCGTAGACCCCTTAGGGGTCTATGCCCTCCACGTGGACCACATAGCTTCACTAGGTGGCCATGAACCGGCCACCATTGGGCTAGCATGCATGGGAGCGCGCTCGTGAGGGGTCGGGCCACGCGCGCCTGCACCAGGCCATGCACACCTATCTGGCTGCATGTGCTTGCCAGGCAGCACATGCCTGCCTGGGTCGTGCGGGCCCACATGGGTGGCCTCCTAGCACCTGGGCTCCACCAGTCAACGGGACGAGCCCGCCTGGTCCCTTTTTCTCTTCTTTTTTTTGGGCTTTTCTTTGGGCTTTCTCTGGGCTTCTTGATTCTTGGGCTTCTTTTATGGGTGGATTAGGCTCCACCGCCCAATATATTTTTATCTATATAGAAACTTTCAGGCTAAGTCATATGTACCATCTCTTCTAGATTTTTATTTAGAAATACTATTTTCACATCCATTTGATAAAATTCTAAATCAAAATGATCTATTAAAACCATAATTATCCTTAGTAAATCTTTTTTTGATACTAGAGAGAAAGTTTTATGATTGTCAATACCTTATTTTTTATTAAAATCTTTAGCTACAAGTCTGATCTTATATCGTTCAATTTTATCTGCTCAAACCTGAAATAAGATTTCTCATCCATATTACCTATGAAGTAATTTCATAGTATCTAACGAACTCTACCTCCATGATAGATGAAACAACTATGGATTGTTTATTACTTCTCTAAGATACGACACCTCCAGCAAGAAAAAAATATATCCTGAAGTAAACTTTCTTGTATCCATACATCCATAAAAATCCGAGTCTGAATAACGAATCACTTCCAAGTGATCATTATATCTATAGGTAAGCATGTAATGTTTGGTTCCTTATAAATATCGTATAACCTTCTTTGTAGCTTTCTAATGATCAAGGCTAGGATTATTTTGGTACCTATCCAAAATTTTTACTATATATGCTATATCAAGTCTTATATAGACCTGTGCATATATCAAGCTTCCCACCATAGATGTATATGAGATAATCTTCATTTGCTCATTTTTCAATTCATTTTATGAGTATTGATTCTGACTGAATTTGTCACCTTTCATAATAGATGCAACTGTAGAAGTATAATTTATCATTTTAAATCTTTTCAAAATCTTTTTGATGCAAGTCTTTTGAGACAAACCTAAAATCTTTTATGATCTATCTTCATGAATCTCTATGCCAATGATATATATATAAGAGGCTTCACCCGTATCCTTCATCTCAAAGATTTAAGAAAGAAATAGTTTTATCTCTTTTAGGAAACTCAAATCACTACTTGCAAGTAATATATCATTTACATATCGAACCAAATATATATATTTACTCCCACCAACCTTAAAGTATATAGATTGATCCATAATCTTTTTTTGTAAAGCTAAAAGAGCTAATAACACCATGGAATTTTATATACCATTGGCGAAAGGCCTGTTTAAGTCCGTATATAGACTTCTTTAACTTACATACAAGGTGTTAGAATTTGATGTCTCGAATTCAATTTACAGTAGAAGAGAATCAATATCAGCAAGTAGTCGAGCTGGCTCAGATACGGAGTCAAGTTGGTTTAGGCTGAGATCGAGCTGGCTCAAATCACAATCGAGCTGGCTCTCTCAGGTAGACAGAAAGTAGGAGTTCGGGCAAGATGCAGTCGAGCCAACTCAACCCCTAATCGAATCGGCTCGATGAAGATGAACAAAATAGATGAGATTTTTTATTTGGACTCGGATTATCACTACTACAAAAAAAAGCTACGACAGCGGTAGGCTATGGTAGCAATTTTCTAACCACTGCCACTGCGGCCATCGCCGTAGCTCTATGGTAGCGATTATTACAGCAGTTGTTAGAACCGCTGCCATAGATTGTCTATTGCAGTGGTTTATAAACCATTGCAATAAATCGACCTATCACGGTGGTTATATAATCGCTGCCATAGGATATTTATAGCAGCGATTACATATAATCTATAACAGCAATTTTTTAACCGCTACCATAGATCTAGTATAGCGGTTGGCACCAAACCTATGATAGCGGTTAGCATGGATATGACAGCAGTTATAAAATTGCTGTCGTAGATCTTAAATAATTAAAAAAATAAAATTTTTATTTTTTATATATTTTATCTGATAAATATAGATATATAACATAAAAAAATATAATAAACATAAAAATTATTCTAAAATACTAAAATTTTATTATAATATTTTTTTAAAAAATAAATACATCAAAAGTCTTCTAAATCTACATCATTGTCGTCAAAAGTCGGAGCCAGAGCCAGAGTCGAAGTTGAAGCTAAAATGCCGACCAACATATCCTCAAAGCCCATGACTCTAAAACGTGCACTGAGCGTCGACATCATGTTTCTCATGATGCCCTCCAGATGAGATGCACGCTCCTTAAGCCGATTTGCCCGCATCGCAGCATGATTTGCCTATGTCAATGCCTCCTTAAGCTCCTCTTGACTGACGATACCGAAAGTCTATGAGAAGACGCTCGCCTCGGATCAGTAGCTCATCGACGTGTGTCTAAGCCTACATTAGATCCTCCTAGAGTGCTTCAGCCCTAAGATCTGAGACAGATGGTCATGGGGCCTAGAGGCATTCGGATCCTCGCTCGCCAGTGCATCGAAGTGATCTTATAATTATAAATTAAAATAAAATTTTAGAAAAAATACTATAATACTAATCATATATACTGATATATTTAATACTTAGAAAAATACGTTCGATCGTGGTGTTCATCGACCTATCCATCTTGTCCGTGCGGTTGGATCGAAAGATCTCGCTATGACTGGACATCACTCCATCTCTCATCATAATAATAAAGAATAAATTTATCAAAAAGATGATAAAAATATGAATTTAATTTATCTAGTAAGATTTAGAATTAATTATCTCTCTATGCACACGACTAGCCATAGACTCGTGGCCTAGAGTGTGCGTATACTCCTGGACTGCACGATTCTCTCGATTCTAATGGAAGATAGCCTAACAAATATTTAAATAAATAATAAATATTTAAAAAATATTTAAATAAAATTTTAAGCATATTAAAAAATTTAAATGTTAAAAATTTTATCTCGAACTTTGAGCTCCTCTAGTGTCTAACCATCCTCTTCCACTGACTCAGAGGACGGATCTGTATCTAAGAAATAAGCTCCTCCAAAGTATCTCGTCAGTGCTCGAACCTCCTCTGTAGAGCTTGATCTTGTAACCTCGGTACAACTCTTCGATCTTCTTCAGTCGGACATCTTGAGCCCTCTCGTGATCGAGAAAATCGTACCTCCTCTGCATAAATTTATCAAAAATCAGTTACAAAATTATTCTAATCAAACATATATAGTGTAAACATATAAAATGCATAAATATAACTAAGATGTACGTACTTACCTATATCTCCTTCCATATTCGATCTCTAACGGTAGCATCCATCAAACGTCAGTCTCTGGGCTCTATGGGAATGATATCCGACTGCCTCACAAGCACTCTAAAAAAGAAATACATCTTCCATGCAGTCTCTCCTACCGATGTCCCCTCCATATCATACTACACCATCACCTGATGCTGGTGGTTCCACACATGTGCCATATGTGTGAAACTATAAAATATCCGACTGGATGATGCACCTACAATGCAAATACATTATGCAAATATATAAGTGTACAAATACTATATAAAAAATAAAATTATGCTAATATAATAAAAACGTACACTCAGATACCTACGACGGTAGAGGCTCAGCTATCGGTGGAGTAGATGCCGTCGATGGAGTAGATGTCGATGGTGAAGATCCTTGAGCAGTCGATATCGAGGTGGATGGAGTATGCTCTGATTGCTTCTTGAATGCGGAACTATGCATAACCCATCGAGGGACAGGGGTGAAAGCTAGATGGCATTTTGGTGCCATCATGACCTACAACATTAATAAACATTAATCAATATAACATCATGACATATCAAATTCTATTCGTTCAGAAACTGAGCCAGCTTCATGCTTGAGACAGCCAGCTCTGTACCTGAGACATCTGGCTAGGGTCCTTCTACAGCTGGCTTGATCACGGCCCGAGTCGACTTGGCTGCATATTCGAGCCGACTTGACTGTGTGCCATCTCCTCGATCACTCTCTTTCTTCCTCTCTCGATCTCTCTCATCGGCGACGGTGGTAAGGCCGAACCCCTCCCTTCCAGCTTTTTCAATCTCAATCTTTCTCTCTCCCTCTCTCGATCTCCCTCGCCGGCGAGGTCAGACCCCATCCCTCCCTCTCTCACTCTCTCGATCTCCCTCATCGGCAAGGCCGGACCCCATCCCTCCCAGTGATGCTGGCGAGGCCGGACCCCCTCCCTCCCTCTCTTGCTCTCTCGATCTCCCACTCTCCCTCTTCCTCATCGGTGAGGTCGGACCCCCTCCCTCCTAATGATGGCGATGAGGCCAGACCTCCTCCCTCCCAATGATGGTGGTAAGGTCAGATCCCTTCCTTTCTCTCTCAAGTATAGATCTATTGGATATTCGGGTTTGGATCTGATACTAGTAATTAAAATTAGATCCAGATCTGAATATCTAAGTTTCAATCTGAATCCAACCCATTGATAGATCTAGTCCACAACCACCTATATGGCACGGCCCAAGGCTACCACTACGACACGATCCAAAAATTATGACATGTAGATAATTATAATATTTATAATAAATATTTATAATATTTATTATAAATATTTTATAAATTATTATAAATATACATAATTAATAAATAATATTATAAAATTAAAAAATAAATTATATCTATGGTTATAGAAAGTGGGTCGCATTGAAAGCTCCGAGGATCGTCGGCGACGATGCTAAAGGAGGACGACGATACTAGAGATAACCTACGAAACAAAAATAAGATAGTGAGATAGAGAAGAGAAAAAAAAAGAAAAAAGAGAGAGAGAGAGCAGGGGCGGTCGGGGATGGGGGCTAGGAGGAGGGAGGCATAGTGATGAGGAGGTCAAAGGAGACTTCGCACTCGATCGGGAGAGGGTCAGAATGGTGGTGGTGGGGGGGGGGGTGAGATTTTGCGGGGGGCCGAAGGAGGGTTGGATGGGGGTTCGTCGAAGGGGGGCTCACTGGGGACCGAGAGAGGATCGGATGGAGGGGCAGAGGGGGGGTGGGGTGGGGTTTCGTGGGGGCCGAGTGAGGGTGCAAGGGGTTTCACTGGAGGAGGGTTTCGTAGGAGACGGAGGAAGGGTCGGATGGAGGGGTGGGGGGGGTTGGTGGGAGTGGCAGGAAGGGACAACCGAGGATGGGGGGTCGGAGAGGAGGGTCAGATGGAGGGGTGGGGTGGCAGGGAGGGACGGTCGGGGATGGAGGGGCCGAAGAGGGAGGGGGAAGGAGGGGCGGCGTCGGTCAAGGGGGAAGGAGGGGCGACGTTGGTCATGGGGGAGGAGGGGCAACGTCGGTCGGGGAGGGAGGAGCCTCACCGACGACGAAGTGGAGGGGGAGAGAGAAAGATCGAGCGTGCACGAGAGGGAAGAAAAAATTTGAAAATTTTTAATCTAATCTACGACAGCGATTATCGAACCGCTGTCATAGATCTATGACAGCGGTTATCCAAATCGCTGTCATAGATCTATGATAGCAGTTCTATAACCGCTGCTATATATCTATAGCAGCAATTTTTGATAACTACTACCATATGTAAAAAATAATTTTTTTCTCATTTTTTTTAAAATATTATATAATTTTAAAATTTAATATCCATCTTCATCATTCATTATCTAAATAATTATCATTAGAGTATCGTCACAAAAGGTTGCCTCGATCCGATAGCCCCAGCTTCATCGGTCATAAAAATTTAATTTCGATGATCACGAACGATGATGCGATGATCTGATAGATGAAGATCTTTGATGGATCCAAAAATCTGCAATGATGATTTTGATGATATTTATAGTATACTATCAAAGTTTTACTTCAATCGGATATCATTATCATGGTCAATTTAGTATAAAATAATTTCAACCGTTAAATTAGAAACAAGCGATCAAAGGGTTAAACGACGTCCGATTATGAGATAATTTTTTAGTTAAATGATCTTTATTATAATTTTAAATATTTTATATGATAATAATAATAAAATTTAAATTATTTTCATATAAATTATTCATGTTAAGCAGATATTATACAAGTATGAGCATAATAATCAGTGAAGTTTCAGAATGGTTATCAGAAGACGTATAATTTTAGATCATTCTTTATCTCACAAATTAAATTTTATAATCACCACCATAAAAAATAATTAAAGTAGTAGCCAAGATTATTTATAAAAAAATTATCTCATAATCGGACACCGTTTGATCCTTTGATCAATCGTTTATCATTTAACGGTTGAAACTAATTTATACTAAATTGACCAAGATAACGATATCTGATTGAAGTAAAATTTTGATAGTACGCTATAAATATTACTAAGATCATCATTGCAGCTTTTTGAATCTATCAGAGGTCTCCATCTATTAGATCATTGCATCGTCGTTTGTGGTCATCAAAATTGAATTTTTCTGATCGATGAAGCTAGGGCCATCAGATCAAGACGACACTCTAATGATAATTTTTTAAATAATGAATGATGAAGATGGATACTAAATTTTAAAATTATATAATATTTTAAAATATATATATATGGCAGTGGTTATAATTAACCGTTAATATAAATCAAATTATAGCTGTAGTTACTACTAACCGCTGCTATAGGTCTGACTTAAGGCAGTGGTTACAATTAACCACTGCTATAGGTCGACCTATGACAGCAATTTTTTATAACCACTACTATAGGTCCGACCTACAGTAGCAGTTTTCTGTAATCGCTGCTATATGTCCGACCTATAGCAGCGGTTACAAAATCGCTACCATAGATCTGACCTATGATGGTGGTTAATGAAAACTACTATCGTAGGACCCATGGTAGCGGTTTCGAAAATTACTGCTATAGTAAGCATTGCCATAGACCATTTTTGTAGTAGTGTGTGATTAATCCAAGGGATCTATTGGAGTTGCGTGTAGACTATAGGATCTAACAGTCATGGAGGATTGCGGTCATGATCTGAAGGTTGAAAAATATTTCAAGACTCCATCAAGATTATGTTCGACTCATATTAGGAGAAAGAACCCCATTAGAACTCTTGTGAACTGTTGAGAAGAAGATTCTCATCCTATTTAAAGGACTGAGGTGCTGTGAAGCAGCAAGATGGCATGTGTGGTGTGAGAGGCACGTAGAGAGGCTCAAGCAGCCATCGAGAGGAGCTTGATAAAGTATCAAATACGTACAGCCTGTGAGAGATTGAAGCAACAGATGCATAGCATCCAGCAAGGAGGCTATGAGGTTAGAGCATCTTATAGTTTCTGAGGGTCTCCTTGGAATTCTGAGAGAATTTTTATGAGGATAGCTTCTAATTGAGAGAGATTTATGTACGGTGAGTTGAGAGTGGATGTTCTCCTCTTGTACCTATTTTTCTCTTTCATAGTGAAACTTTATATGCCCCATGGAGGTGAGCCTTTGGACTGATCCACGTACTTGATTATTTTTTTATTTTATTTTTTTTTCTATCATAATAATTTAGTACTAGATTCTTAATAAGTGGTATCAGAGTAGCTGATATTCCAATACATTGGTATCAGAGCCAAGTAGTACCAAAGCGAAGATTACAGTAGGTGATAGAGATTGATGAATATGAAGAAGACAAATGCAATCAAGATGAAGATCAACAGGTTCAATGGAAAGGACAATTTCTCCTTATGGCAAGCAAGAATAAAGGATATTCTCATCCAACATGGGTTGATCGATGCTCTCTTGTACGATGAGATGCCAGCTACTACGAAGGTGAAGGATTGAAAGCAAGTCTAGATGCAGATGGTGAGCACAATCCGCTTGTACCTAGTGGATGATGTGGTGATCCATGTGCTTGGCGAGACTTTTCCAACGACATTATGGTCGAGCTCAAGGAGCTATACATGGCAAAGTCGCTCACCAACATGCTATTCCTTTGGTAGCAGTTCTACCAGCTATAGATGGACGAAGGCCAGAGCATGTAGGAGCATTTATCTAATTTTTAGAAGATCCTCACCGACCTTCTCAGCATTGGCAAAAAAGGTGAGAAGAAGACCAGAGCATTGGTCTTGCTAGCATCGCTTCTCCCTTCATATGAGTTCTTGGTGATTGCTTTTTTAGTAAAAAAGAGCACCATTAAGATGGACGAGGTCACTACAGCGATACTCCAAAATGAGATTCTCAGGAGGAAGAACCCAGCTTCGAGCTCAAATGGCGGCAGCTCAGCTTTAATAATTTTTGGAGCAAGAGGCAGTAGATGAAGTGGTAGAGAATTATGAGGAGGACGATCTACGTCCAAGATGAGGGATCTTAGCAAGATCAGATGCTACCAGTATGATGAGTTGGGGCATCGAGTCAAGGATTGCCCATAACTCAAGGATCGGACGAGGGCTACTACAACGATGGCCAATAGCGAGTCAGAGGATGATGTTCTAGAGATATCTGATGAGGTATCTACTTTTTTCAGCAATAGATTTTAAATTCTACATGCACATATCATGTTTGTTGCAGAGAGAAGCAGTTTGACTTTCTAGAGAGTAGTGAGGATACTGTTTATCTACCGGATGGATCGAGCTGTGTGATCAGAGATATTGAGATGGTCAACTGGAGGATACATGATGATGCAATAAGAAGATTAGTGGAGGTCTGATACATATCTAATTTCAAGCAAAATCTTATCTCACTGAGCAAACTGGATTCAAACGGTTATAGATGGATAGCTAGTGATAAAATCCTAAAGATCATGCATGGTGATAGAGTGATATTAGATAAAAAGAAAAGGATGAGAGGATATTACTATCTAGTAAAGAGCCCAAGGTGAAATTTTAGGAGCCAGAGGAAGTCCAGTGCGAGGTGGAGCTTCAGATAGAGGTGGATCAGGTACGAGATGAAAAACTTGAGAGGATGAAGGGCGACGTTGCAAAGTAAAGTTTCTATTATCGTAGAAAAATTCTTCGAGCAGGTCTTTGCTTAGAGTGAATACAGCCCATGATAGAAGTGGGATCGAGCGGCCTAGCTTAACTCCCATGTTTGCCTATCCATGATCAGGAGATGATTGCCCTAAAGAATGGAGGCGAGATGGATCACAAGCTCTCAAAGTCAGATGGAGGTCGAATATCGAGTCGAGATGGAGATTGTTAGAATTTGACGTCTCGAATTCGATCCATAATAAAGAAAAATTAGTATCAGCAAGCAGTAGAGCTAGCTCGGATACGGAGTTGAGTTGGCTCGGACTAAGATCAAGCTGGCTCAAATCATAGTCGAGCCGACTCTCTTAGGTAGATAAAAAGTAGAAGTTCGGGCAAGATATAGTTGAGCCAGCTTGACCCCTGATCAAGCCGACTCGATGGAGGCAAATAGAACAGATAGGATTTTCTATTTGGACTCAGATTATGATTAATCTAAGGGATCTATGGGAGTTGCACATGGACCATAGGATTCAGCGGTCATAGAGGATTGCGATCATGATCTGAAGGTTAAAAAATATTTTAAGATTCCATCAAGATCATGTTCGACTCATATTAGGAGAAAGAGCTCCGTTAGGACTCATGTAAACTGTTGAGAAGAAGATTCTCATCCTATTTAAAGGGCTAAGGTGCTGTGGAGTAGAAGATGGCACATATAGCATGAGAGGCATGTAGAAAAGCTCAGGCAGCCATCAAGAGGAGTTTAGCAGAGCATTGGATATGTGCAACCCACGAGAGAGAGAAGCAACAGGTGCATAGCATCCGATAAAGAGGCTATAAGGATAGAGCATCTTATAGTTTTTGAGAATCTTCTTGGAATTCTAAGAGAGCTTTTATGAGGATAGCTTCTAGTTGAGAGAGATTTATGTATGGTAAGTTGAGAGTGGATATTTTTCTCTTGTATCTATTTTTTTCTTTCATAATGGAGCTTTGCATGCCCCATGGAGGCGAGTCTTTGGGCTGATCCACGTACTTGATTATTTTTTTTTATTTTATTTTTTTTTCTACCATAATAATTTGATACTAGATCCTTAATAAGTGATATCAGAGTAGCTGATATTCTAACACAAGATGACTATCTTTGTTTATATAGAAACCTTCAAGCTGAGTCATTTGTGCGGTCTCTTCTAGATTCTCATTTAAAAATACTATTTTCACATTTGTTTGATAAAACTCTAAATCAAAATGATCTATTAAAGCCATATATAATTTTTTTTAATGAATCCTTCTTTGATACTAAAAAAAAGATTTCATGATAGTCAATGCCTTCTTTTTGAATAAAATTTTTTGCTACAAGTTTGGCCTTATATCGTTCAATTTTATCTGAAAAGACTATTTTGTTCTTATAGATTTATTTATAGCCAATGGCTGAAGCACTATTTGGTAACTCAACGAGATCTCAGACTTGATTTTTAATCATTGATTCCATCTTATCCTTTATAGCATCAAACCAATATGTGGAATTATTTACACTCATGGCTTGTAAAAATGACTTAGGATCATTATCAGGTCCAACATCAAAATCAAATTCTTGTAGATAGACAATATAATTATTAAAAATTGTAGGCTTTCTTTCTCTTAAGGATCTTTTTAATTATACTATTTTATCTATATTTTGAGTATTTTTAGTTGTAGGCTCAACATGAACTTACTTTTTATAGAGTGGTTGTTCTTGAATTAGTTGTTCACGATGTTATGGATCTCCTTGAATAATAATTGTTGACGTAGAAATTGATCATCGTCAGAGTCCGCTGGGGTGGAGGCCGCTGAGGTCGCTATCAGGAATCTGCAAAATAGAGTTTCATCCGAAGTCGGTGGAGGGTGGCTCCAGCAGGACCCTCCGACGATCAAGTCAGCTCTGGTCAACAAGAATGGAGTACTCGGAAATGAGTTCCGGAGCTTGAAGAAGAAGAGGAGAGCTCAGAGATCAGAGAGATTAGGATTAGCGTATCTAGGGGATCCTTTTTATAGCGGAGCTTGATGGTGACAGCTGCAGCCGCGTGTTGGCGGGCCGCTCGAGGTTCGACGAAGCCAGTCTCACGGAAAGGTATCGTGTGCGACGGGTTGATGGTGATAGCCATCGCCGTCTGATAGCGGATTGCTATCGCTCGCGATGGACTGATGGTGATGGCTGCAGAGCTTACGGTGGATTGATGGTGATGGCTGTAGAGCCAGCCGAATGAAGGGTTGAAGGCCTTCGTCGTGTGCCCATTTTGGAGGAGTTCGGGCTCCTGAAGAGAAAGCTTGGAAGGATTTCGACTCCTATAGGTGGCGGCTAAGGCTCAACCGTTGGGGAGTTCGATAGGAACTCGGTCGATGAGAAGTCCGGACCGAAGAGGAAGCTTGGAGGAGAGTTGGGCTCTCATACGCATCTGGCTGGAGGAGTGTAGCTAAGGTTCGGCTGCTGGGAGTTCGAAATGAGCTCGGTCGCTGGAAGTTCGGCCTTCTGAATGGGTTAGAAGAAGCTCGGCCGCTAGGGGTTCGGTCGAAGCCCGGCTGCTTGGAGTCCAAGGAGCTCGGCCGCTAAGTAGTTCGACTGACTGTAGGAGTTCGACTAAGATCCGTCCGTCGAAGCTCTTCCGTGGCTACAGATTGCATTAGGCCAAGCATCGAGCTAGACTTCAACAAGAGTGGGATTTATCCCCAACACTAGCCCCCCCACTTTCGAGTTCGAAAATCGAAGGAAGGGAGTACAGGAAAGGCAACTACCGAAGACTTCCTCTGAGCTCCGTGCTGGTCTATGTCGAAGCTTGGGGGAGATCTCACCTCCAGCTGAAGTTGATATCGAAGTTGAAGCCTGGGGAAGATCCCATCTCCAGTCGAGGTTGAGGGGGCTTCGTTCGCTGCGATCAAAGCCGGAGGTTGAGCTCCTCGGGGGCGACATTGTCTCCTACGGAAGTTGACACGATCGCTCAAAAGAGATCTTATCTCTAGTCGAGGTTGATGCTCGTGTTAGGACGAGGTTCTCCTTCTGTTCCTAACCGAAGTTATGCACGGTCGCTCAGAAGAGATCTTATCTCTAGTCGAGGTTGATGCTCGCGTTAAGATGAGGTTCTCCTCCTGTTCCTAACGGGCCCACGGTCGCTCGGGAGAGATCTCATCTCTAATCGGGGTTGATGCTCGTGTTAGGATGAGGTTCTTCTCCTATTTCTAACGGGCCCATGGTCGTTCGGGAGAGATCTTATCTCTAACCGAGGTTGACTCGGTTGCTCGAGAGAGATCTTATCTCTAGCCGAGGTCGATGCTCGTGTTAGGACGAGGTTCTCCTCCTATTTTTAACCGAGGTTGTCCACGGTCTCTCGGGAGAGATCTTATCTCTAGCCGAGGTTGACTCGGTCGCTCAGAAGAGATCTTATCTCTAGCCGAGATTGTCAACGGTCACTCGAAAGAGATCTTATCTCTAGCCGAGGTTGATGCTCACGTTAGGACAAGGTTCTCCTCCTATTCCTAACGGGCTATAGGGGCACATAAGGGCCGCTGTCAGAGCCTCTCCCCCATCTCGTCCTTTATGAATGAGGCCTTCGCTCGGGGAGAGATCTTATATCTAGCCAAGGTTGTTGCTCACGTTAGGATGAGGTTCTCCTCCTCTATTTTTAATAGGCCCACGGTCGCTCGAGAAGAGATCTTATCTCTAGCCGAGGTTGATGCTCGTGTTAGGACGAGGTTCTCCTTCCGTTCCTAACCGAGGTTGTCCACGGTTGCTCGGGAGAAGATCTTATCTCTAGCCAAGGTTGATGCTCGCGTTAGGACGAGGTTCTCCTCCTGTTCCTAACGGGCCCACGGTCGCTCGGAAGAGATCTTATCTCTAGCCGAGGTTGTCAACGGTCGCTCGGGAGAGATCTTATCTCTAGCCGAGGTTGATGCTCGCGTTAGGACGAGGTTCTCCTCCTATTCCTAACGAGTCCATGGTCGCTCGGGAGAGATCTTATCTCTAGCCGAGGTTGACTCGATTCGCTCGAGAGAGATCTTATCTCTAGTCGAGGTTGATGCTTGCGTTAAGACGAGGTTCTCCATCTGTTTCTAACGGGCCCACGGTCGCTCGGAGAGATCTTATCTCTAGCCGAGGTTGTCAACGGTCGCTCGGGAGAGATCTTATCTCTAGCCGAGGTTGACTCGATCGCTTGGGAAGAGATCTTATCTCTAGTCGAGGTTGTCAACAGTCGCTCGAAAGAGATCTTATCTCGAGCCGAGGTTGATGCTCGTATTAGGATGAGGTTCTCCTCCTATTCCTAACCGAGGTTGTAGGGGCACATAAGGGCCGCTGTCAGGGCCTCTCCCCCATCTCGTCCTTTGTGAACGAGGCCTTTGTTCGAGAGAAATCTTATCTCTAGCCAAGGTTGTTGCTCGCATTAGGACGAGGTTCTCCTTCTGTTCCTAACGTGGCAATTATTGACTGCTTCTTCCCTGTCATCGCATAGTTTTTGCATCCAGAAATAATATTATCGAAAGGAAAGAATTTTATTGAAAGGAAGTTACTAGTAGCGCATCCCCAAATTCTATATTTCAAGGTCGTGGTAGCATTGTTCCTCCACATTTCTTCGGCAATAAATCCCAGGGTGGACGACCTCCTCATGCTGGCCTCCTCAATTTGGTGCAAGCCCTTATCGCTGGGAGACGACGAATCGTTGACGCACCAAGCTCCTCCCAGGGGCAATGTGGATGACGCCGTAAGGTGGCCGACCTTCTTGCGGTCTCTGGCTATGGCAGCACCGAGCTTCTTGCCATCTCTAGCTATGGCAGTGCCCTTGACCGATCTTTTCCCGCTTCAAGCTGGTGTCGAAGGAATTTACCCAGCCGTCCATTTCTGACAAGCTCCTCAATTTCATCTCGAAGCTGGATGCATTCCTCGGTGTCGTGGCCATGGTCGCGATGGTAGAGGCAATACTTATTTCGATCGTGCTTGTTTGGGAGAGACTGTAACCCTTTCGATCTCGATAGCTGGTTCTTTACTTCGATGAGAATCTGAGTTTGAAGAGCGTTGAGGGGGGCATAGTGGTGGAACCTTCCGGGAGGAGGGCTTCTTCGCGCCCCTCTATCGGGGCGAGTTCGAGGAGTTCGGGCCCGTTTGCTTTCGGAGGGGGTCTGCGAGCGCAGTCGAACTTCGCTCAGCTCTTCCTCATCCACCAGCCACTCTCTCAGGGCTTCCTCATCTTTCAACTTGAAGGCTTCTTCCGCACGGGCATATCTCTTGGCCCGAGCCAGTAGATCGGTGAAGTTCCTGTGATACTTTTTTTTCAGAGCGAACAGCAAGTTATTTTTCTGAAGACCGCCCTTGAGTGCGGCCATCGCGATAGACTGGTCCAAGTCCCAAACTTTCAATGCTGTGGCGTTAAATTGGGTGATGTAAGCCCGGATGGATTTCCCTTGCTTCTGCTTGATGCTCATCAGAAAATCTGAACCTCGGCTCGGTCGTCCGCTACTAATGAAGTAGGCCACAAACTGACTGCTCATCTGGTCGAAAGAGAAGATCATACTCGACTTCAACGCTGAGTATCAGTTCCTTGCTGCTCCCTTTAAGGTAGATGGGAAGGCTCGGCACAGCATGGCATCTGAAGCACCGTGAAGCAACATCATGGCACGGAAGGCTTCCAGGTGATCAATCGGATCAAAAGTTCCATCGTAGCTTTCCAATTGAGGGAGCTCGAAGGTCGGTGGAACAGGTTCTTGCATAATTTGGAGAGAGAAGGGAGGTTCAGCATGGACATCGGCATGATGAGTCGAGGTGATGCAGCTAAGCTCTTCAATACGTTGGTCCATCTCCCGTAGTCTGCAATCGAGGGTGTCGTCTTGGCTGCAGATCTTGGAGTGCTTCTGACTACGAATGGAGAAGGTCTCCCCTAGAAGAGAGCAATGATCCAAACATGGATCCTCGGCCCTCTATTTCTCCTTCTCTGGGGCGACCGATACGCCGGCCCTGGTACTCTTCCTTGGGGCCGATTTCCGACGTTCCAATGGTGGGTTTTCTGGTGGAGTCACCACCGGAGGCTGCTGTATAGCCTGCAATGCCTCCGTGAGGCCATGAACCTATCGGACAAATAGGTCAAATTGCTTCACCTCCACCATAGGTACAGGTGAAACCTGAGCTATCGGGGCCGAAGCGGGAACAGATGGATCTGGATGGGATCGGACCGTGGAGGCCGTCGAGCGCCATGTCGAAGCTCTCCTGGGAGGCATTTTTTCTTCAAGAGAGAAAAAGGAGATCTCCGGAGAGGGAAGAGAAGAGTCACCGAGCACTCCTTTAAGAATAAGGGAACCTCGGAGGTTTATGCGCCCTTCCTCTAGCGCCAATCTGTTGACGCAGAAACTGGTTGTCGTCGGAGTCTGCTGGGGTGGAGGCTGCTGAGGTCGTCGTCGGGGATCTACAAAATAGAGTTCCATCCGGAGCCGATGGGCGGTGGCTCCGGCAGGACCCTCCGACGATCAAGTCAGCTCTGGTCAACAAGAATGGAGTGCTCGAAAATGAGTTTCGGAGCTTGAAGAAGAAGAGGAGAGCTTAGAGATCAGAGAGATTAGGATTAACGTATCTGGGGGGTCCTTTTTATAGCGGAGCTTGATGGTGACAGCTGCAGCCGCGTGCTGATGGGCCGCTCGAGGTTCGGCGGAGCCAGTCTCATAGGAAGGTGCCATGTGCGGCAGGTTGATGGTGACAGCCATCGTTGTCTGATAGCGGATTGCTATCGCTCGCGATGGACTGATGGTGATGGCTGCAGAGCTTGCGGCGGACTAATGGTGATGGCTGCAGAGCCAGTCGAATGAAGGGTTGAAGGCCTTCGTCGTGTGCCCATTTTGGATGAGTTCGGGCTCATGAAGAGGAAGCTCGGAAGGAGTTCGACTCCTATAGGCGGCGGCTAAGGCTCAGCCACTAGGGAGTTCGGTAGGAACTCGGTCGGTGAGAAGTCCGGGCCGAAGAGGAAGCTTGGAGGAGAGTTGGGCTCTCGTACACATCTGGCTGGAGGAGTGTAGCTAAGGTTCGACTGCTGGGAGTTCGGAATGAGCTCGGTCGCTGGAAGCTCGGCCTTCTGAATGGGTTAGAAGAAGCTCGGCCGCTGGGGGTTCGGCCGAAGCCCGGCTGCTTGGAGTCCAAAGAGCTTGGCCGCTAAGTAGTTCGGCCGACTGTAGAAGTTCGGCTAAGATCCGTCTGTCGAAGCTCTTCCGCGGCTACATGTTGCATTAGGCCGAGCATCGAGCTAGACTTCGACGGGAGCGGGATTTATCCCCAACAATAATCAATTTCATATCTTTCGTAGGTTGATCAATTTGATCCCTTATTTTCTCAAATTTATCCTTATAAGAAAAACTACTCCACTAAGTTCACAATTCTCAAAAAATTTTTAAAATTCCTAGCCTCAACCAATTTGGGTACATGATTAGGATAATAAAATCTATATCCTTTAGAATTTATTGCATAGCCAATAAAATAATCATTAATTATTTTAGAATCTAATTTTTTTTAAGTATGGATTATAAATCCATACCTCAACTAGATATCCCCATATGTGTAAATGGCTTAAACTCAGTTTCTATCATTTTTACAACTCGAAAGGAATTTTAGGTTCAGCCTTTTTTTTTGGTAAAGTAGGTACAGTCATTGATAGAACCCTATTTAAGATATATATTATAATCTTTAATGCTTCACTCTAAATAAATAAAAAAAAATTAGAATTACTAATCATATTTCTTATTATGTTCATCAGTGTACGGT
The DNA here is from genome assembly GCA_006176705.1 of Cocos nucifera. Classification (NCBI taxonomy): domain Eukaryota; kingdom Viridiplantae; phylum Streptophyta; class Magnoliopsida; order Arecales; family Arecaceae; genus Cocos; species Cocos nucifera. Next base: position 1,467,264 of record QRFJ01000162.1, on the reverse strand, counting down.
TTCTTTTTTCTACCATTCAATTTTATTGTGGTATTTCAGGCATTGTATATTAGATAATAATACCCTCTTCATCAAGAAACTTACCAAATTGGCCTACCAACTGATCCTTTTTAGTGTATCTTCTATAGTACTCACCATCTCTATCAGGTCTTACGATCTTTATTTTCTTATTCATCTATTTCTCCACTTCTACTTTATAAATCTTAAAGATATCTAGTGTTTCATCTTTTTTAAATAGAAGATAGAAATATATATATATGATATGATAATTAATGAATAAGATAAAATATCTCTGACCATTGAAATAGGAAGTTGAAAATGATCCACAGATATCAATGTGTATAATTTTTAAAATATTAAAATTTTTTTTGACATCTTTAGAGGACTTGTTAGTTTGTTTTTTCTTTATACAGCTAAATAAGTACCAAAGTTAGTAAAATTAATATCTTTTAAAATATCATTATTTACCAATCTTTTTATTCTCTTTAAAGAGATATGAGCTAATCTTTTGTACTATAAACTTATAGAGTTTTTTTAATAATATTTTTTTATGCCAATATTATCATCATTTATAGATGAAAGATTACTTTCAAAATTTAGATTCAAATCTAATTTATATAAACCATCCATCAGAAAACCAGTGCCAATAAATTTTTTATTCTAAAAAAGATTAATTATAGAATTTTTAAAATAAAAATCAAAACCAATACTTGTCAACTTGGAAACAAAAATTAAATTTCTAGAGAAACTAGGGATATAAAAAGTATTTTCAAGATTCAAAATAAAATCAAAATTCAAAATTAATCTAAAGGTTCGCATAGCCTCTATATATAAACATATCCGATTATTTTAGTAGATATCTTATTCATTTTTCTTAGATTAAGAAAGCTCTGCATGGTATTGACAATGTGAATTATAGTACTAAAATCAATCCATTAGGTATTATAAGGAACATCAATAAAAAATGATTCATGATATATTAGAGATATAAAAGTACCTTCTTTTTTTAAGCCATTTCTTATACTTTATACAATCTTTCTTTATGTCTTTTTTTTTGCAAAAGAAGCATGCATCTTTATTGCAATAATGCTTTATTGGCACTGTAGTATCATTCTTTCTTTTAGGAGCATTTTTTTTTCTTTTTGTCTTTACCATGAGTACCAAGATTAGCACTTTTATATTTTATATCTTTCTTCTCTTGTTTCAATCTTTCTTCCTTTTAAATACACATAGTGAAAAGTTTATTAATGGATCATTTTTCCTTATATGTATCGTAGAAAATTTTGAAAGGATCATATTCTGTAAATAGAGAATTCAAAATGAAATGGATTAGAAAAGAGTCAGAAATCTTAACTTTTAAAAATTTGAGTTGAGCAATAATATTTCTTAACATAATATGGTCCCGTATATCTTTAGAACAATCAAACCTCATGCCTGAAAATCTCTTCATTAGGATACTGACCAAAGCCTTATTAGAACTTTCAAATTGTTCTTCAATGGTCTTCATAAAATCCTTAACCTTATCACGTTAAAGGATCGACCTTTTAATACTTTTAGGCACTCGAGACTTGATGAGCATTATACTCAAGCGATTAGATCACTTCCATTTTTTATATATCAAAATTTGTTGTGACATACTTGAATCCGTAGGAATAGGTGGTTCATTCACACAAAGCACTAGGTCAAGATATTTGTACCTAAGAGTGTAGAGTACACTATCTTTCTAGTCAAAAAAATTATCACCATTTAGCATTGAACTAAGAGCAGCATCATTAATATATACAGTAGGATTAGTTCTAATAATTAAAAAGCATGAAAAACTTTAGTGCTATGAAGCATATATCTTAATTTAAAATAATTAATTTTAGTAGTAAATTCTAACATTCCTATGGGCAGAGATCCATCATGCATATAATTCACTAACATTTTATTAATAAAATCAATAACATAAATATTAAAAGATAGTAAATTTTCATACCTATACATCTAAAAAAAAAGTTATTATTTATATCTATATCATCTTATTTTAATTAAATCATAAATATAACCACTCCCTACGGGTAATGTTAACTATCTCTATGACTTGTTCATAATTTAATTCACATGTCATTATACTTTAATTTATATTCTTTATATCATTTTTACTATTTTCAGAATGCTGTGACTATTCTCGAAAATAACAAACTCATTAATTTTAATATGGCATTGAATAACCCCAAATAACCATACAAAACTTAATTATGACTTTTTGCATAATCATAAATAGAAATTTTTAGCAAATAAATAATAATTCAATCAAAATAAATTGTAAAATATAATTTAAAAAGCCTTTATGCAATAAAGTTTATTATGAGGACTAAAGAATAATCCAAGGATCTTTATGTAATAAACTCTATCATAGGTGTCAAAATATAATTTTTTTAAGAATCTTTATGAAATTAATTACTTTATCAAGGATAAAATTGCAAAAGTTCCTAAGGGTCGTCGATGATTCTCCATTATCCACGGTCTGTTATGTCGGCTATTAGGAATGGAAATTGCTGGTTTACCTAGATCTGGTGGTTCCATCTACATCCCACCATATTATTATTATTATTATTATTATTATTATTTTAAACTTGGATGCTCGCCGAAGAGAGAGATTGCCGTAAGAGGGCGGCCGGCATGGGATGCTGGTGGCCATTGGACACAAACCGAAGGTTCAGCCACCATGAAGAGAAGAGGAAGAGGGCACGTCGTCGGTCCTCTTCTTCCTTCTTTAATATTTTTTTAAGGAAAATGGATTTGCTGAAGGTTTTGATGCTGGCGGTGTGTCAGTCTACAGGCCAAAGGGTCTAGCTCCGTGATGAAGAGAGAATGCCCTTAGTCCTTTTCTTCCAATTTTTATTTATTTATTTATTTATTATTTAAAAATAATTTTTGACTAAAATAAAAAATCATAGAACAAATAAATAAATAAGAACTTTAATTGTTATGGAATCCTAGAACAGATCCAGATCTTGATGATTTTGATTTAACAAGATCAATGAACTGAACAAAATAATATATAGGTGGCTTTGATACCACTGAATGCAAGCAAATTAAATCTGGATGTGGAAATAAACCTACTTCTAGCTAATATTGCTCAAGCCAAAAAGAATAAAAAATGAAGAAGATAGATGAATCTGTTAGACGGATCCTCTTCTCTTGAATCCTGCAAAAGAATACCGTCAAAGAATTTTTCTAGTTTATGCCAAAGGATTTTAATGTCTATACTTGATAGAGAGTCACGGGCTGTATTTATAGACTAGATTAGAAACTTTTTTAGATTGATACATTTTTTTTTCCTTTCAAGAAGCATATATATAGTAGAGTCCTTATTTTTATCCGAGTCTATCTTTATCTAAAAAAAATTAATTATTTATTATTACCTTAGGTGATGTTTGGTACCATTTTCTATTTTTAAAAAATAAAAAATTATTTAAATTTTTTTGTAATATATTTTTTAAAATTTGTTTAAAAATAAGAAAGGATAACAAGAAATAGATCAGATAACCGTGGTGCTAGGATTGGCAAACCACCTCAACGAGCTTGCTAAACTTGATGGTGAAGCTTTAATGGCAGGCTCTGGCACCTCTGCCTAGATCCAATGCCCCCATCCCTCGAGTCGAAGGAAGTTTCTTTCCTATGCATCGACGTCTTGAGGGTGTCGATGATGTCGTAAGTGATGTCCCCGGCCTCGCCGTCTGACTCTCAAATATAGATTTTAAAAAAGTTCTTCTCGACGGTGGCGGTGGCACTTGCCCTCCCCGGTGCTCTATCCACTGACGACCTCTTTCTTGACGTCGGAAACAACGGCGACGGTAACAATGCATCATCCAGCAGCGACAAGGGGCTCTTCCTTCCATCGGCGATCTCCTTCAGTCCATCGACGATGGAAGCCTCCTTGCGGGAGCCCAGATCGCCAAGAAATGCTTCAGATAGAAGGTGGAGGAGCTCCAGTGGTGGCGGCGGCATCGCTCTAGTATTCCTTCTAATCTAATTTCAATCCAATCTATGTCCCCGAGAAGAGCATGAGTGAGAGAGGAAGGTGAGAGGAAGAAGAAAGGATGTCCTTGAGCACGAGAAAAAAAATTAAAAATCTAAAACCACTTTTTAGCATTTAGAAAAATAGCTAGTATATTTTTTTTAATATTATATTAATTAAAAAATACTACTTTCAACTAAATATATTTATTATTTTTTTAAAAAAATAAAAAATAAAAAATTATAATGATATCAAATATCATCTTAGTTATCTTAAATTATTTTTAATGATTAAGTTATAGGCTACATCAAGTCCCTATTTAGGGCGAGTACAACAAAAGGGGCATGCCTTTCCCATCACAGGCGTATTTGCTAGATTCTGATCACCAGACTCACCGTTTAGCAGCAGAGAGAGAGAGAGAGAGAGAGAGAGAGAGGGTGCCTCGATCAAGCTTCAGCAACTGTTGTCGCAAGCTGCAGAGACCAGCGCGATCATGAGGAAGTAAAAGGGCTCTATAATCTCCAATGAGCCGTAACTGGCCTGGATGCATGTGGGTGGTGACCAAGGCAAAATAGAGAACTAGGGAATCAATTGGCTCTCATGCAAAAGAGAGAGAATATATGAAAAAGTATATGTTTATTCTTTGTATCTTCTATTCTTGTTATGACAATATGTACATCGGTACAAATTATAACAGTGTGGCTAAGGAGGAAAGTATATTAAAGTTAATATAAATCATATTTAAATTAATACAGTAACAAGATGGTAAATATGCACAATATTCCTAAAAGTCATCATCCTGCATTAACTAATAAAAAGAATGCTATATAGATATGTTAGCCTAAGCCGCTCCTCCTCTCAATACCGCCAGTGCAACGTCCATGATATGCCACAACCTTTCATGAGGTCCCCTCACCAGGGATGCTAGGGTTGAGTAGGACTTAGGCTATAGATAAGGCCCCCTACCCTACTAATAATAGAGGTGATGTGTGAATTTATTAGCTGCAAACTTCTTCACCAAAAAAGGTTGCAAAAAGCTTGATGTTTTTCCTTTAAAAAATTATTGAGGGGGCTAATCTTCACCTTTTACTCTAGATCCATCCCATCCCTCCAATGCTCACTCTAATCGAAACTAAACCTCTGCTTGATGGTAATATCTCTAAGTTATATATTGCTGACTAACATTAAAATTTAAATTTGAGTACCATCATCTAATCTTTGAATTATTTCCAAAGCCTTGGTTATTAATATCTAAAAGATATCGATGCTAGTCTATTTAAAACTTAAGAGCTAGGTCATTTGCGATGGTGTGAAATCAAAACAAGCTCGAACCAAGTACTCACTTGGTTGGTTCAAGAAGCACATAATTTTAACGAAATAACAAGCTGATAAATGCTTTTTATTTTAGTAATTGCACCTTTTCTCTATCTAAAAAGGTAGAAATCTTTGTTAATATATATATATATATGAGGTAGATTCGGCTCTGATTGATTGGATCTCAGTTCATATCTGGTCGGATCTTCGGTCGTTGGATCAGCGTGCATCTCCAAAAATAAGTACTTAAAAAGGCGCACTTTTAGAGCTTTAAAAAAATAGGTCTAAAAGAAAAAAAAAAACCTGTAACCACTAAAAAAAATAGGCTTGTTGAAAAAAAATGCCTATAGGCGCCTTAAAATTTTAAAAAAAAAAGAAGAAAAAGGTGCTTGATAGGCGCCCTTTTTTTTTTTCTATAGGTGGTTTTTTTTTCAGATACAGGCCTTTTTTCAGCCTAAATTTTTTTCAGTGGCGCCTAAAGGCGCCTCGCTTTTTTTTTAGATCTATTTTTTCAGTTTGAAGGCACGCTTTTTTAGGTGCCTATTTTGAAAGATGCACACTGATCCAATGGTCGGAGATCTAACTGGATATGGACTGAGATCCGATCGATTGGAGTTCAATCTATATATCTCTCTCTCTCTATATATATATAAACACACATAAACTTGGATAAGGTCAATCAAATTTAGATTCAAATCCGATCAGATCAAAACTGAACAATAGGGATCCTACATCGATAATTCAAGCAGTTAGATATGATCTACTAGCTCAAAACTATCTGCACACCAAAAATTATATTATTTGAAGATCCTTAGTCTATGTATCAAATGTTCAAAAATATATCTAATTCAATTTTATTCAGACTATACAATTTTTAACTATTTGATGTATATGCTAGAGGTCTCCAAATTATATTTTTTAATGTATAAGTAGTTTTGAGATAATATATCATATTCAATAACTTAGATCATTGATATAAGATTCCTATTATAGAGTTTTGATTTGATCAGATCCGCGCAAGATCAAATCCAGTTGACTTCATTAAAACATGACTCTCTTTCTATATAGAGAGAGATAAACTAGGCTCTAGTCAGTCAGATCCTAGTCCAAAGTTGGTCACACGCATGTTCGTTCGATCAGTGCGCATTTTTATGTGGTCATTTCCAGCTAACGAAGCTCCTATCAAGGTCATTTGGCTGAAGTGGTGCATTTTAACCAAAAAAAAAAAATGATGGCATTCTGTGGGATGTAATGGAAGGCCATGGATTCTAGCTGAAATGACATTTGAAAAAGAAAAAAAAAAGGCCTATGCACTCATTCCCTCTCTCTCTCTCTCTCTCTCTCTCTCTCTCTTATTTCAAATATCATTATTTTCTCATTCCCTCTCACCATCTCTTTGGCTCTGAAACTCTCTATCCCTATCTCTCCCTCGCTAACAAAAATTCAAGCCTCCCTCTCTCTCCCTTTGGCCCTTCAAATGGTAATGGAGCTCTCTCTCTTTGCCTCCTTCTCTATTTCTTGTATTTGTATTGACATCATCTTATTCTCTCTCCCTCTCCCCCCATCTCTCTTTGGCCTCTACAACTTCTCTCGATCTTTCTTGTGCTAACACAAACTCAAGCCTCCCTCTCTTCCATTAGCTCGACCATTAAAATTCTCTCTCCCTCTCTCATTGTAACTGTCCTCCTTCCTCTATCTCTATCCTGCTAGCCGAAGCATCATCAACCTTATGGCTCTCCACCCCTTTATCACTGAAATTCTATCCCCCACCTCCCTTTTCCTCATCAGAAGATAGCATAGGGCAGTGTTAAATTCATCTTAAGTTGGACGAAGATAAAGGCAAGAAAAGGATTACACTATCAATGGCCAATCATCAGAGTCCTTTGTTCTTTCGCCTTTTGAGTCCAAGGTACACTTTAATTACTATATAATCTTAGATGATAAATACAAGATCATAGCATATAAAAATATACCCGATATGCATAACCTGCAGTACATTTGATATGCATCAATAAAAGTAAATTGCATTTTAGTTGCATCCTCCTTTGAATAGCCGATCACAACATACATTACTTAGTAGAATATATGCATTTAAATGCTGCTTATATTAAATCTATTCCATTAGCAATAATTATATGAATTCTACATATAATGGATGTAGAAAGTATGTATGATGATAATAGCTATCTTTAGAATATCAGGTAGTTTTATAAGGAAAGCAATGGGGATTATTATATTTCACTTGATGATACACCTAATTCAGCCAATATTGATAATGTAAGGAGAGCTTCTGAGCAAATAGATTGTAATGCCTAGACTCCAAACTCAGAAAATATTGATAAGTTAGTATTATACGAGGGCATGGTCTTCGATACTCAAGAAGAAACAATGGAAGCCTACAATCGATATGAGTATCACAAAGGATTTAGTATTTAGAAGAAATCATTTTATCAATCCTCCAAGGACAAGAAAATCATCAGGAAAGAATTCACATGTTCTAAAAATGGGATATATAAACCTAAAAGTAATATATCGATTGATCGACAACACCGCACAAAGAAAGACAGAGCATTCACATTGGCTGCAAAGTAAAAATGCACATTAAAAAGAATAAAGTTGGCAAGTAGGAGGTTACGTCATTTCATGATGTTCATAATCATGATTTCATTTATCGCCCATCTGAAACTTGTTTCCTCTAATCACGTAAAAAAATCACTGAAGAAGGCAAGGAATTTATAGGGATTTTATATGAGCAAAATATTTCTACTCAATAAATCATGGGTGCTATTTCACAACTATATGGAGGTATATGAAATATAAGCTTAACTAGGAAGAATCTAAGCAATCTTAGAAGCAACTTTCGAAAATAGTTATTCAACATTGACCTAGAAATAATAATTAATTATTTTTGACTTCTACAAGATGAGAATCCAGCCTTCTTAATTTTACACTATCCAATTAGATGCTGAGTATGTAGAATATTTTTTAGATTGATGAAAGATTAAGATTATCTTACTAATACTTTGGTGATGTGGTAGCATTCAACACTACTTATATGGCAAATAAATACAGTATGCCTTTTGCATCATTTATTAGTATCAACCACCACATATAGTCCATTTTATTTAGTTGTGTTTTAGTGCGAGATGAGTGCACCATTTGAATCTTCCAATCTTTTTTAGAGGTACTGTATGGCAAACATCTAAAATGCATCTTAACTGATCAAGATCGAATAATAAAAAATGCAATTGAGCATATTTTTCAAATACTGTCCATCAATTTTATAAGTGGCATGTACTGAAAAATATTAGAGAACATTTGTTTGTTCTTTTTAGTACAATAGATGGACTCAAAAAAGATCTTCACTATTGCATCAATGTTTCCATATCCATAGAGTGGTTTGAGTACCATTAGGATATATTTATCAAAAAATACTTCTTGGAGTTTAACACCTATCTTAATTAACTGTTCAGTATACGAGACCAATGGATGCCTGCATACTTTAGATATATTCTTTGCTTCCATGTCTACTACACAACACAATGAAAGTATGCACTCATTTTTTAAGGATTATGTTGATAATCATATGAATGCTTTCAAGTTTGTTACTCAATAGTCTTAGAGAGTAGGTATAATTGACAGAATGAGGACTTCTACATAAACAATGTTCAATGTTTAGCAGACATAATGATTGAAGTATTCAATCGAGAAGCATGCTCTTGAAGTGTATATGAGAAATGTATTTAAGCTTTTTATGGAGCAGTTCAAAATAACCACCATGCATGATATAGAGGAGGTTGAGAATACTATAAGAATTTAGACTATTAGCGATGGTGAAATACCATCGCTAATAGTCCTTCCACCATCTTTAATAGACCAGCCATCACTAATACCATTATAAAAGCCAATCTAAAAAATTCTTATCGTTAATTACACTATTAGCGATGGTACAAAATCGCCATCGCTAATAAGAATATTAGCGATAATTTTAGAGATAGAATAATTTCATCGCTAATTATTTTTTAATATAAAGTTTTTAAAAAAAATTTAAAAATTATTAGTGATGGTACTTTCATTACTAATGTCATCGCTAATGATTATTAGCGACCAATCTTACCATTGCTAATGCCATCTCTATTTTTTTAATTTTTAAATAAAATAAAAAATATTTTAAAAATATTAGTGATGGTAATTTAGTTTCTAATGTCATCGCTAATAGTTATTAGCAACGAAGCTATCATCGCTAATACCGATGCTAATAGTTAATTTTATTTTTTAAAAATAATTAATAATAATATTTTTTAAAATCTATTTTAATTAATCATGATGAATTATAATTTTTAATATCTATTATAATTAAAATCCAAAGATAATATGATAATCAAAAATTAAAAACTAATTATATTATATTAAAAATAAAAATTATATAAATTTTTTACAAGCAATATCAAAAAAATATAATATATAAAAAAATTAGGTCTGATCCTCATCATTGTCAGCCTCCTCTTTCTGCTCCTCTTCAGTAGCTGGTGGATAAGAGCTGGATGTCTCAATATCTTGTAATGAAAAAGTAAAATAATATTAGTAAGTTTCGATATGGAGGCATATTTTTTGATACACTCTTTTGATTCTCAAATAGATTATTTTTACACATGCTATTTAATGATACGGAGTTATAGATACCTCTGGTCCATCGATTGAATGGTTAGATTAAATTTTTAGCCTCTAAATCTTCTTCCCAGACTCAAACTTAAATATAGAAAGCTTCTAAAAATAAAAATTTAAAATAATTTAAAAAATTTAATAATATAATTACCTAATGTGATGGTTGGAACGATGAGCCCAGCTGGTCACATAACTATGGATTCTAGAGAAGCTCCACGACCATATTATGGATGGTATTCTTTGAGATTGCTGGCTCAGAAGCCTTTGCATAACCTCCTCCACATGCACATCACTTCAGGTCTAGGACGTCGAGATCTGTGAGGATGTCGAAGGATATCAAAATGGTAGAGGATCGAACCTGTAGTCGAATTCTATGATCCGACTCTTACTCACCCTTCTAGTGGTGCTGAGCCATCTCTCAAGATCAAGTGGGGTTGAGAAGATGGGTTATCGCCATATCTCTCAGCAGCGTACATCGCATAATGTATCTGTACGGTTCAAAAATATATTAGTCATAATATAAAAATCAGATTTATAATAACTTAATTAGTAAATAAAGTTTAAAGTTCTTACCATAATCTATCGCGATATAGAATCTAAATAGTCACTAGTTCTCTTAGATTGGTGCATAGCCCACCACAACTAAAGCTGGTCTGGTAGACAATCCAGCTACCATATCTATAATAAGTAAATAATAAAATTAAATTAATTAAAATATGCATATAAGAGTTTTTACAGTTCTAGTAAAGAGTTTTAATATTGATTTCTTATCAGTCTATCAGCCACAACATATGTACCGACCGAATCGCTTGTATGCTTGATCGGATCTTACTGGATAGCTCGATTCTGCCAGACCCTCTGCCGTCTATCAGAATACTCCTCGCTGCTCCATTGGTTGCAGAGGGCCTGCCATATATCTGCTCGCATCCAATGATCTGTGAAGAACCTCTAATCCGATGGTGACTGAAAATCAGAGTGCTAAATAGCGGACTGTCTGAGGCTATAGAGGCTATCTTAGAGCTTCTATATGGCCACCTCCTCGAGGATCTAACGATCAGCCTCTTCATCCTGGAGAGTCTCAAATCCGTAGTACTCCTACAAGATAGAAGCAAGCATGTATTTATATATAATTAAAATATAAATATACTAAAAATTAAAAAATTAAACTAGTTTTGACTTATTAGAAACATCTTCTAGGCTGCATCACGAGCTCTAGATGGTCAACTGAAAAACTCGTTCACTAGCTTCGGCATCAAGCATCGGATGATGCCGGTAACCACACGAGATACTCCAAATTTTCTAAATGTGCTACAAAATTAATTTTAAAAAATAAATATTAACTCTTGAATTGCTAAATTCTAAATATATTAATTGAACTTGTAGTACTTACGAGCGGCTCTAAACATGGATGAGCTATCTATTCTCCGATCGAGTTGGAGGTGCAGTGAGTCGGGCGAGACCTCGACCATTACTCTATGTCTGTGAGCTGGTTGCTACTGCATGTGACTGTAGAATCACTGGTGACCTCCTGTCATATGAATTTGAGCATAAAATATATAATATAAAGAATGTTATATTAGTTAACAAAGGACAACATAACAACATCTAAAGTATTAGATTTTAATTATTATCCGATATGAGATGTGCGAAACCATACGAGCTGGCCGCATGATCACTCTCTTCTCGAGAGCTCTATCCTTAGCTGGAATGGCTCCGACCTCTAGCAGATATGATGTATAATATCTAAAAATAAAAATAAAAATCAAAGCAAGTAGATGACCTAAAAATTGGTTCAAACAAAATATCTATCAAAATATAACAAGATGATCAAAATTTAACTTACATGTAACAAAGATTATTAGTTAACAGATGCAATGTATCAGCAGAAAAATAATTCTTATCTAATAATATATGATAATGTATTGGTCTATTGGTCCCCGATTTAGGTATTGTCTGATTCTCATTCAGCAATACATGATAATCCTAGTACATGCAAATATGAAGAAGGCTCAATTCTATCATTGAAAAATAAGACATTGCAAATTTCTCTACACCTTTAACCATGAGGTGACTGCAAGTGATTGTCTGCAATATAACAGACCATCTAAACTTGCCCTACGTTGCAAGTTTCTTTACACCAAAGTACAATGAGATGGTTGCAAGCCATTATCTGAGATGTAACAAACCATCTAATCTTGACTATCAACAACAAGAATAAATTGCATCACCTTCATTTAGGTGCATCTCGCACAGGCAATTATCATAGCCTCTTCAAGCCCCTGATTGCCTCCTTGAGATGCAAACCAAAAGTATAAAATTTATTAAAAAATAAAATAATAACTTAAAAATAAAATTTATGTGCTCACATAGTCTAGTCATCTAGTAAGCTCCAAGTCAGCATGCACGGGATCCGCATCTTGACCATTTTCATTTGTAATGATGTTCTTTACTTCTATGATTATGCTTTTGATAATACTGCATTCTTAGTTTAAGGATGGGCTCATTATCTTTATAAGAGATGTGTCAATAGAAAAATACTTGATAATGATACAATAATTATCCATTCATATAGGAATCGATTTATGCCAAACTACAAGCATTGGTACTTGTATAGGAAGACGTGAGAGACAATATGTACGGATGGAAAGCTCTACTTATTCAATATATTTGCTGATGTACAAGAGCTTAATGGTGACAAGCTCAAGCATATGATTAGTACACTTGGTGGATTTAATTTGATTATCAGTAAAAGCCCATGTAATAATCTTTTAGATAGCAACCACCATAGCTGTGATGGACTATAGAAGTTACTATAGTTATAGCCTTGCTTAGCCTTTAGGAGGTAGCAACTTTATGGAGGGTAAGCAGACTATAACCATAGCAACCCTATAATCCATCATGACAATAATGGTTGCAATCTAAAAGATTATTATATGGATATTCATCAATAATCAGATCAAATACCAAATGTGTTAATCATCTGCTCAAGCCTATCACCATTAAGCTCTTGTACATCAACAAGATCTTGGATAAGTAGAGCCTCCGAAGCCCTTGCTATTGTCTTCCATGTCTCGATTTCCATACAGGTACCAATGCTTGTAGTTTGGCATAAATCTACTCCTATATAAATGGGCAACTATTCTATCCCTATCAAATATTTTTCTATTGACATATCTCTTACAAGGACAACGAGCCCATCTTTGAAGCCCGAACTGAAGCGCTCTACATGCTGAGATCGGAGCATGCAGAGCATGTCTCCATCCCGTGTTTGCAGTCCAAATTTTTTCTCGATTCGGGTGCTTTGTATGTCGAGACCAAAGTGCATCGAACACGTCTTGATCTCATATTTGCAATGCTGCTCGAACCTTTCCTCGATTTGAGTGCACTGCACGTCGAGATCGAAGCATGCAGGGCATGTCTCGCCCCATATTTGTAGTCCAATTTTTTTCTCGATTTGAGTGCTCTGCATGCCGAGATCAAAGCACGCAAGGCATATCTCAATCCCATGTTTGCGTCCGAACCTTCCCTCGATTCAAGCACTCTACATACCAAGATCGGAGAGCGTAGGGCACGTCTTAGCCCCATGTTTGTAATGTTATCTGAATCTTTTCTCAGTTTGAGTGCTCTGCATGCCGAGATCAGAGCACGTAGGGCATATCTCGACCTCATGTTTGCATCCCAAATTTTTTTTTTGGATCGAGTGCTCTGCATACTGAGATCAGAGCGCGTAGGGCATGTCTTAACCCCACCGAAATTGGAGTGTATGCATAGGGCATGTCTCAGTCTCGTATTTGCTATGCTACCCGAACCTTTCCTCGATTTGAGTGCCTACATGTCAGAATCCAAATCTCATATAAATTAATATTTAATTAATTAATTTTTAATTTTTAATTATATTTAATTAATATAATTTAAATAAAAAAATTTAGTGATGGTATTAGTGATAGCTAATACTGTTGCTAATACTCACAATAGAAGAATGCTACCATACGGGACTGAGGCATGGGCTAGTATGCAGGAATTAAAGTGCGAGGAGGTACAGATGAGCAGGGACTGAAGCTCAGGGATGTGGCCATAGACGAGAGCTTGGGGAGACGGAAGGTGGCTGAAGGCTCGAGGAGGTGAGCTGGGTACAGTCAAGGGGGAGCCCCCGATTGAGGGAGAGAAGGGATGGTGGGGGGACCAAAGGGAGGGGGAGAGGAGGGTGGTAGATTGAAATTTTGAGAAGGTACGAGAAGGACGAAAGCTTACGATCGGAGGCTTGGGGAGACGGGCTAGGTGCAATCGGGGGGAGGCAGTTAGGAGGAAGCCGCTGGCTGGGAAAGAGAGAGGGTGGCTGGAGGATCGAAGGATGGAGGAGAGGGGGATAGCTAGCTGGGATTTCGAAGAGGTAGGAAGAGATCGGGAGCTTGCGGTTGGAGGCTCAGGAAGGTAGACCAGGTGCAATTGGAGGAAAGTTGCTGGCTGGGGGAGAAAGGGGATGGTAGGGGGACCAAAGGATAGGGGAGAGGAGGGTGGTGGGCTGGGGTTTCAGGAAGCTAGGAGGAGGCCGAGAGCTTGCACTTGGAGGCTTAAGGAGATAGTCCGGGTGCAACCAGGAGAAAGTCATCGGCAAGAGGAGAGAGGAGGTGGTGAGGCGACCGAAGGGTGGGGGAGAGGAGGGTGGCGGGCCAGGGTTTTAGGGAGGCAGAAAGTTGGAAGCTTGTGTCTGAGGGCTCGAGGGGGCAAGAGACAGCCAGGGCTTGGAGAGGCAGGTTGGGTGCAGCCGGAGGAAGGCAGTTGAGGGGAGAGAGGGGGTAGCAGGGGACCAAAATGCGGAGGAGAGGAGGATAGTGGGCCAGGATTTTGAGGAGATAGAAGGAGGCCGAGAGCTTATGGTTGGAGACTCGAGCAGGCAAGCTAGGTGTAGCTGGGGAGAGACGATCGGGAGCTCGAGGAGGCGGGAGGCAAATGGAAGCTTGTAAAGGTGGGCTGGGTGTAGCCGGATGGAGGCAATCGGGGGGAGGTAGCCGGTTAGGGGAAAGAGGAGGTGGTAGGGGGACCAAAGGATGAGGGAGGGGATGGTGATGGTGGGGGATAAAAATATGTGAGGGAGGGTTGGTGGAAAAATAAAGAGGTGGTGGGCAATGGGGTTCGAGAAAACAAGGGGGTGATGGATGGTGGTGTGGAAAAAATGAGGATGCACATTAAGATGGAAAAAAATGAAGGCAAGAAGATTATTAGTGATGACAACTTTCATCGTTAATAATATTTTCAGTTGCTAATGCAAAAAATATTATTAGTGATGGATAAACATCATCAGTAATATATTTTCTATTGCTAATAATATTTTTTAAAATTATTAACGATGGTATGTCGCTAATACTATTTTTTTTAATATTTTTTTAGATCATTTTTTGGATGGTTAAAAATTAATATTAGATTTTATTAAATTTTTAAGCTTAATTAATTTATAAATTAAGTCTTAATTGATTTAAATTAGATTTAATTTAATTAGACTTGATTTAATTTAAGACTAATTAAATTTTAATATTTTAAATAAAATTTGAATTTAAAGTCTAATTAAATTAGGTTTGATAGGATTTCAAATTGGATTCGAATCGGATTTAAATTTGATTCGAATAGAACCTGTTGATGCAGAATCTGATCATCACCGAAATCCATTGGAGTGGAGGCCGATGAGGTTGCCATCGGAGATCTATAAAATAAAGTTCCATTCGGAGTCGGTGGGGGGGTGGCTCCGACAGGACCCTCCGACGATCAAGTCAGCTCTAGCCAACAGGAACAGAGTGCTCGAAAATGAGTTTCGCTGAGCTTAGAGAAGAAGAGGAGAGCTTAGAGAAGAAGAGGAGAGCTTAGACCTTAGAGATTAGAGTTAGCATATCTGGAGGATCCTTTATAGGCGGAGCTTAATTAATGGTGGCGGCCATATCGTCTGGTAGCGAGCCGTTGGGGCCACATGGAGTTCGGTACGGAGAGGAAGGTATCGTCAGGTGGATAGTGATAGCCATACTGATAGGTCACGGACCGCATGGGGTTGGTTACAGAGAGTGGTGTCGCCAGTAGTGGTGGCCATATCGTTCGATCTCGTTGCCTATTGCAAACTAATGGCGACAGTTCATCTAGAGGAGTTTAGACTTGTAGGGGAGTTCGATCGAAGGGAAAGCTCGGGAGGAGTTCGGCCGCAGAGAAGTTCGATCGACTGAAGGGGATGTCTGAGAGAAGTCCAGCTCCTGAAGAAATTCGATCGAAGAGGAAGCTCGGAGGGAGTTTGGCTTCCGCAGACGCCTGACTAGAATGATGCGGAGAAAGTTCGGCTCTTGCGGGAATCTGACTGAAGCTCGATGGTTGAGGAGTTCGACTAAAGCCCGATCATTGAGAATTTGAAGGAGCTCGATCGCTAAGCAATTCGAAGAAGCTCGGTCGCTAAGAGTTTGGCCGGCTGTAAGAGTTCGATCAAGATCCATCCACTGAAGCTCTTCCGTGGCTACTAGCCGCATCAGGCTGGGCACCGAACTTGACTTCAGCAGGAGCGGGGTTTATCCCCAACAATAATCCCCCCACTTCTGAGTTTGAAACTCGAGGAAAGAGAGTGCAGAAAAGGCGACTGTCGAGGTCCTCTTCTGAGCTCCGTGCTGGTTCAGGTCGAAGCTCGGAGGAGAGATTTCATCTCCAGCCAAAGTTGATGTCGAAGTTGAGGCTCGGGAGAGATCTCATCTCCAACCGAGGTTGAGGTAGGCTTCGTCCGCTACGATCGAGGTCGGAGGTTGAGCTCCTCGGGGGCGATATTGTCTCCAGCAATCGAGGTTAATACGAACGCTCGGAAGAGATCTGATCTCAGGATGAGGTTGTCTCTGATCTTATCTCTAGCCGAGGTTGTCTCGGCCGCTCGGGAGAGATCTTATCTCTGATCGAGGTTGAAGTTGAAGCTCTCCAGTCGAGGTTGACATGATCGCTCGAAAGAGATCCTATCTCTAGTCGAGGTCGAAGTTGAAGCTCTCCAGCCGAGGTTGACACGGTCGCTTGAGAGAGATCCTATCTTTAGCCGAGGTCGAAGTTGATGCTCTCCAGCCAAGGTTGACACGGTCGCTCGGAGGAGATCTTATCTCCTTCGATCGAGATTGATGCGGGCACTCGGAGGAGATCTTATCTCCTGCAGTCGAGCTTGGCCCGGACGCTCGGGGAAGATCATATCTTCTGCCGAGATTGGCTTGGTCGATCGGGAGAGATCTTATCTCTGGTCGAGGTTGTCAACGATCATTCGAGAGAGATTTTTATCTCTAGCTGAGGTTGTCCACGGTCGCTCGGAAGAGATCTTATCTCTAGCCGAGGTTGACTCGATCGTTCGAAAGAGATCTTATCTCTAGCCGAGGTTGTCCATGGTCGCTCGAAAGAGATCTTATCTCTAGCCGAGGTTGTCAACGATCACTCGAAAGAGATCTTATCTCTAGCCGAGGTTGACTCGATCGCTCGGGAGAGATCTTATCTCTAGTCGAGATTGTTGCTCGCGTTAGGACAAGGTTCTCCTCCTGTTCCTAACGGACTGTGGGGGCACATAAGAGCCGCTGTCAGGACCTCTCCCCCCATCTCGTTCTTTATGAACGAGATCTTCACTCGAAAGAGATCTTATCTCTAGCCGAGGTTGACTCGGTCGCTCGAAAGAGATCTTATCTCTGGTCGAAGTTGTCAATGATCGCTCGAGAGAGATCTTATCTCTAGCCGAGGTTGACTCGATCGCTTGAAAGAGATTTATCTCTAGCTGAGATTGTTGCTCGCGTTAGGACGAGGTTCTCCTCCTATTCCTAACGGACTGTGGGGGCACATAAGGGCCGCTGTCAGAGTCTCTCCCTCCATCTCATCCTTTGTGAACGAGGCCTTCCCTCGGGAGAGATCTTATCTCTAGCCAAGGTTGACTCGGTCGCTCAGAAGAGATCTTATCTCTAGTCGAAGTTGTCCACGGTCGTTCGAAAGAGATCTTATCTCTAGCCGAGATTGACTCAATCGCTCGGTAGAGATCTTATCTCTAGTCGAGGTTGTTGCTCGCATTAGGATAAGGTTCTCCTCCTGTTCCTAACCGACTGTGGGGGTATATAAGGGCCGCTGTCAGGGCCTCTCCCCCCATCTAGTCCTTTGTGAATGAGGCCTTCGCTCAGGAGAGATCTTATCTCTAGTCGAGGTTGACTCGATCGCTCGGAAGAGATCTTATCTCTAGCCGAGGTTGTCAACGATCACTCGAAAGAGATCTTATCTCTAGCCGAGGTTGACTCGGTCACTCGAAAGAGATCTTATCTCTAGCCGAGGTTGTTGCTCGCATTAGGACGAGGTTCTCCTCCTATTTCTAACGGGCTATGGGGGCACATAAGGGCCGCTGTCAGGGCCTCTCCCCCATCTCATCCTTTATAAACGAGGCCTTCGCTCGGAAGAGATCTTATCTCTAGTCGAGGTTGACTCGATCGCTCGAAAGAGATCTTATCTCTAGTCGAGGTTGACTCGATCGCTCGGAAGAAATCTTATCTCTAGTCGAGAGAGATCTTATCTCTAACCGAGGTTGTCAATGATCGCTCGGAAGAGATCTTATCTCTAGTCGAGGTTAACTCGGTCGCTTGGAAGAGATCTTATCTCTAGCCGAGGTTGTTGCTCGCATTAGGACAAGGTTCTCCTCCTATTCCTAACGGGCTGTGGGGGCACATAAGGGCCGCTGTCAGAGTCTCTCCCTCCATCTCGTCCTTTGTGAACGAAGCCTTCACTTGGGAGAGATCTTATCTCTAGCCAAGGTTGACTCGATCGCTCGGGAGAGATCTTATCTCTAGCCAAGGTTGACTCGATCGCTCGAGAGAGATCTTATCTCTAGTCGAGATTATCAACGGTCGCTCGGTAGAGATCTTATCTCTAGCCGAGGTTGACTCGATCGCTCGGAAGAGATCTTATCTCTAGTCGAGGTTGTTGCTCATGTTAGGACGAGGTTCTCCTCCTGTTCCTAACATGATAATTATTGACTGCTTCTTTCCTATCATCGCATAGTTTTTGCATCCAGAAATAATATTATTTATTGGGGGAGAATTTTACCGAGGGGGAGTTACTAGCAGCATATTCCCATTTTAGGATCGTGGGGGAGTTGTTCCTCCGGGTTTCCTTGGGCAGCGAGGCCCGGGCCGGACGACCTCCTCTATCTCATGCTGGCCTTCTTAATTTAGAGAAAGCTTCTCTTGACTTTGTCGCTGGGAGACGACGAATCGCCGATATACCAAGCTCTTCCCCGGGGTAACGTTGATGACGCCGTAAGGCAGCCGACCTTATCATTTCTGATTATGATAGCGGCCTTGACTGATCTTCTGCTTTAGGTTGGTGTCGGAGGAATTTACTCAGCTGCTTCTTTCTGACGAGCTTCTCAATTTCGTCTCAGAGCTGGATGCATTCCTCGATGTTGTGGCCATGGTCGCGATGGTAGAGGCAGTACTTGCTTCGATCACGCTTGTTTGGGGGAGACCATAATCCTTCTGGTCTTGGCAGCTGGTTCTTAACTTCGGTGAGAATCTAAGTTCGAGGAGCATTGAGGGGGGCGTAGTCGTGGAACCTTCCGGGAGGAGGACTTCTTCGCACCCTTTTGTCGGAGCTTCCTCGGTAGCGAGCTTGAAAAGTTCGAACCTTGCTTGCGCTGGGGAGGTCGTGAGTGTGGCCGAACTTCCTGTGGAACCTTCTACGGAAGAACTTTATGCTCCTTTGTCAGGACTTTCTTGGAGTCATACTCGAGAGGGAGTTTAGCCTCGCTTGCACCGAACTTCATTCCGATGATGAGCTTCGAGGGAGAGTTCGGCTTCGCTTCCATCGAAGTTCGTTCTGCCCTCCTTGTGAAACCTTCTACGGAAGAACTTCTGCTCTCCGTTTCTTCTTTCTAAGGGTGATTGGTATGCCCAAATGCTCTTCCTTAAGGTCGGTTCCTCACATCCTCATGGCGGATTTACTAACAAAGTCTCCGCCAGAGATTGTCGCATGGCCTACATCATCTCGACGGAGCCGCGAACCCGACCAGCAGGTTGAACTGCTCTACATCTACGGTGGCTTCAGATGGAGCCTAGGCTATCGGGGCTGCAATAAAAGTAGATGGACTTGGCACGCAGGACGTCGATCGCTGAGTCAAAGCTCTCCTAGAGGTATTTTCTCTTCAGAAAAGAACTCTAGTGAGGAAGAAGAGATATCTTCAGAGAGAGAGAAATTATCACCGAGCACTCCTTTAAGAATAAGGAAACCTCGGAGGTTTGGGGTTGCCCTCCTTCTAGCGCCAATCTATTGACGCAGAATCTGGTCGTCGTCGAAATCTGTTGAAGTGAAGGCCGATGAGGTCGCCATCGGAGACCTGCAAAATAAAATCTCATTCAAAGCCAGTGGGAGGGGGTGGCTTCGGTAGTACCCTCCGACGATCAAGTCAGCTCTGGCCAACAGGAATGGAGTGCTCGAAAATGAGTTCCGCTGAGCTTAGAGAAGAAGAGGAGAGTTTAGAGCTTAGAGAAGAAGAGGAGAGCTTAGAGCTTAAAGATTAGAGTTAGCATATCTGGAGGATCCTTTATAGGCGGAGCTTAATTGATGGTGGCGGCCATACCATCTGATAGCGAGTTGTTGGAGCCGCATGGAGTTCGGTACGAAGAGGAAGGCGTCATCAGGTGGATAATGACAGATCACGGGCCGCATGGGGCTGGTTACGAAGAGTGGTGTCGTCAGTAGTGGTGTTCATGTCATCTAATCTCATCGTCTATTGCAGACTGATGGCAATAGTTCGTCTAGAGGAGTTTGGACTTGTAGGAGAGTTCGGCCGAAGGAGAAGCTCAGAAGGAGCTCGGTCGTAGAGGAGTTCGATCGGCTGAAGGAAATATCTAGGAGAAGTCTGACTTCTGAAGAAATTCGATCGAAGAGAAAGCTTGGAGGAAGTTCGGCTTTCGCAGGCGCCTGACTGAAATGACGCGGAGAGAGTTCGGCTCTTGCGGAAGTCTGATTGAAGCTCAGCGGTTGAGGAATTCGGCTAAAGTCCGACCGTTGGAAGTCTGAAGAAGCTTGACCGCTAAGCAGTTCGAAGAAGCTCGGTCACTAAGAGTTCGGTCGGCTGTAAGAGTTCGACCAAGATCCATCCACTGAAGCTCTTCCGTGGCTACTGGCCGCATTAGACTAGGCACCGAACTTGACTTCGACAGGAGCAGGGTTTATCCCCAACAGAACCTAAATTAAAAACTATTTTTTTCTAATTAATTTAAATTAAATTAAATTAAATTAGACTTGACTTAATTTTAGTATAATTTGATTTAAAATTTAATTAAAAATTAGATTCAAAGTCTAATTGAATTAGATTAGATAAGATTTTGAATTGAATTCGAATTAAGTTTCAATTGAATTTGGATTGAACCTAAATTAAAAATTATTTTTTTAATTAATTTTAATCATATTAAATTTAATTAGGCTTGAGTTAACATGAAGGTAATTAAATTTTACTATCTAAGTAGGACTTGAATTTTAAAGTCTAATTGAATTTGGATTGACAGATTATCTAATTGAATTCGAATCAGATTTAAATTATATTTAAATTAAATATAAATTAAAAATTATTTTTTTAATTAATTTAAATTAGTTTTAATTTGATTAATCTTGACTTAATTTAAGATGAGTTGGATTTTATAATTCATGTAGGATTTAGATTCAAAGCCTAATTGAATTCGGTTTGACAAGATTATGAATTAAATTCAAATTAAGTTTGAATTAGATTCGAATATAATCATGGATCAAGTTTTAATTTATTTAAATTAACTTAAATTTAATTAAATTTAAAGGTAATTAAATTTTACAATCCAAGTAGGATTTGAATTAAAAGTCTAATTAAATTAGAATTGATAGAATTTTGAATTAAATTTGAATCAAATTTAAATTAAAAGTTATTTTTTTAATTATTTAAATCAGCTTAAATTTAATTAGACTTGACTTAATTTGAAGATAATTGAATTTTACTATCTAAGTATGACTTAAATTAAAAGTCTAATTGAATTAGGATTGACAGAATTTCAAATTAAATTTAAATTAAATTTGAATTAAATTTAAATTAAAAACTATTTTTTTAAAATTAATTTAAATTTAATTAATCTTGATTTAATTTAAAATTAGTTAAATTTTATAATTTAAATAGGACTTGGATTCAAAGTCTAATTAAATTAGGTTTGATAGAATTTTGAATTAGATTCGAATCAGGTTTGAATTGGATTCAAACTAGAGTTGGGATGCATTCTAGATTGTTAGCGATGATAAATATTCCATCGCAAATTTTATCACCAATAACATTATATTTTTAAATATTTTTTTCTAATCTATTATTTTTAAAAAATTATTAGCTACGATACTTTTTTTTTTATCTCTAATAGTTAAAATTTATCGTTGCTAGTATATATTTTATGTTTAAATATCATAAAAAATTTAAAAATTTTAAATAATTTTAGCGGTGGCTCATGCCATCGCTAATAATAATGAAACTATTGCTAATAGTTAATTATTAGCGACGACACATTTTTTATTGCTAATAATTTAAATTTGCCATTGTCGATATTTTTTATATTTTAAAAAGTTTAGATTTTTAGAGATGGCAATCATCATTGCTAATAAAAAATTATCGTCGCTAATAGTCTTAGTGATGGTATTTTTTTTGTCGGTGTTACGGTAGCAAAAAACTCTATTAGCGATGAAAATTTTTGCAGTCGCTAATATTATCACAATATTCAATTTTCTTATAGTAAAAGTATAACTTCGATTATGAGGTTGAGATTGATACTTTGAATGAAAATCAGAAGAAGAGAACACCATACTACTTAACATGTATCATGTTGGACGAAAAAGTTGCTCATTTTTTATGTTTAAATTCAGCGGTATTCTATGTACTCATATTTGTTTAAGAATTTATCGCATCCCTCCACAAAATTTGTAAAGAAAGGAATTATTGATATAGCACAAAGGGTAGGTGAACTTATGGAGGACACGGTATCCAGAACTATAAGATTTAATAGCCTATATAAAAAGCTTTTGAAATTAATATATGATGGTTGTACTTTCCATGAAATATATGATCTTGTCATAAATGATATGAAGTCTATTATCGAAAAAGTAAGCATATTGAAAAAAAAAAACCTATTTAAAGAACAAAGTATTAAAGATGAAAGCCATACTTAGTTTTCAGTAGCTATGACATAATGCAGCCAAGAAGCTAGAAAAAATAAGTACTAATAGTGTCATACTTAAAGATCCTCTAATTTTAAATTGTAAAGGTCAGAATAAATTAAATAGATTCAAGTACCCGATGGAGGTTGCATCAATAAAATAGTGGACATGCAAAAAAATATCATCAAAAGGATCATAATATTCAAACATGCATGGCAAATATTAATAAAAGCTATATCTTTTTAATTAATTAATGTTATACTTTGATAGAATCCTTTTCTTATGACTTATTGTGTTATTGTATTTTTATGTCGATCGATTATTTGAAAGCATACATTGGTGGTGATTCATCCAAGGAATAGCAATTTGATGAGCATGTAGACTCACCGTTGTTTTAGATCATATGTTTATAGTTCTATCGTGATGGGTATTATTTTGACTTGGATATATATTGTATGCAAGTGATATACATGATGTATATTCACTCATTAAGATATAACGAAATATGATTGTACATAGTTGTGCAAAGAAATGTGATGGCACGTAGTTGTGAATAAATGTATTACTTGTACACTATGAGACCATTTGTTCTGTTTGGTCTGTATGTTTAATATTACATTGATGATTATGAGCTTCAATTCATTAGTTTAAGTATTTTTTTGCAAAGTTGTTCAGCACAAAATTTTCATGTTAAATACTATTTTCCAAAATAAATATAAACTCATCTGAATAAGCACTAACTTCTGGTGGAAGAAACATAAATCCTATAATAACAAACACAAACTCACTTGAATAAATATAAACTTCTGATGGAATAAACATAAATTCCAAAAAAATAAATACAAACTTGTTAGAACCAACAAAAATGGAAGGAGGATAAATAAAAACTTTTCTTATTGCTCTCTGTCCTATGGATTCCTATGTAAGAATAAATATAAACTCTACATAATAAACATAAACTTTATAGGGATAAGCACAAACTTGCTAGAATAAGCAGAAACTCATCTCTAAAAATTTAGGTCATCCAAGGGTCCTCCTATGATAAACAACAAAAGAGGAGGATAAACACAAATTTATTATGGAATAAACACAAACATCTTGAAAATAAGCAAAAACTCTCAGAATAAACATGAACGGGATGATGATAAAAATAAACTTCCCTTGCTCTCTATCCTATGGGCTCTCATGTAGGAATAAACACAAATTCTATATAACAAACACAAATCCCTTATAATAAATACAAACTCGTTAGAATAAATAAAAACTCATCCCCTAAAATTTAGGTCATTTAAGGGTCGACCGACGATAAACAACAAAAAAGGAGGATAAACTAAAACTTGTTATGGAATAAACACACAAACACCCTAAAAATAAATATAAACTCGTTAGAATAAACACAAATTGGATGAGGATAAATACAAACTTTCCTTATTGCCCTATGTCCTGTGGGCTCCCATGCAAGAATAAATACAAACATTATATAATAAATATAAATTTCAAATAATAAACACAAATACCACATAATAAATGCAAACTTTATGGCGATAAGAAGAATAATGACAAAACTAAATTTGGGGAGTAAGTTCTAATTTATTATGGCCAATTTGTGTTTATCATCACAGTATTTATATGTATCATATAAAATTTATATTTATTATGTAGGATTTGTATTTATTATATAAAGTTTATATTTATTCTGTATGGAAACCCATAGGACAAAGAGCAGCTAGGAAAGTTTGTATTTACCCTCGTCCCATTTGTGTTTATTTTTGAGATGTTTGTATTTATTCTACAAGAAATTTGTTTTATCCTCTTCTTTTGTTATTTATCATTGGGGGATAAATTCATCCGATTGAATAAACACAAATTCACCTGTTGAGAATAGGAAGAAACAAAGTCGCACCAAGTAGAAAATAAGATTGCAGCAACTACAAGGCATGGATCATTAATCGGCACGAAGGATATTTTGGCATGATATATTGGTTGACGCAGAGCATTGTTTACCACAATGCATTAAATCGGCATGGACAATTATTTTGGAAAGAAGCACACCATACCATGTTCCATGTGCTTACGCCATATAAATGAACAAGCAAACTTAATTATAGTGCTTAACCTAAATCTTACTATGGCCAGTCAACAAAATGGAGCAGCCAAACTACCTTTGGTTTCAAAATCCTAAGTGTATATTAAAAATTATCCCCTGGAGATAAACACAGGTTGACTGGTCATAACTTCAAGCACAAATTCACCTAGGAAATAATAACTTGAATTCAATAAACGTGTAACCACACCAACTATAGAATAGGAAAATCAAATGACCTATCAATAAACATGGTCACAGTAACATGTTAACAAGTTTAAAGCACCACCGACAACAAATTCAAATATTATCAAATCTATTGTAATAGCCAAAAGATGAGACAATTGATTCATCTGTTTCAAAATATATTAAGATATCAAAATAATAGTTCCATTATAGCAAAAAAAGTTCATACAAATTTATTCACAATACAACTCATATACTTTGATAGAATACAAATATCTTATAAATGTACACAAATAAAGGGTGGAGTCAACACACATATGCTTACAAAGTTTGTACAAAGCAAACCAGGATGATGATGCCGATCCTTCATGATCACTTGTGCAATATATCTAGCATGCAACTCTAGCATGACCATCCGTAATCATGATCTAGATTCTCGTTGCCATACTTTTTATAAAATGCATGACATAGATGGCATAATCAATGTACAAAATAGCACATACGGTTTATAAAACAAATAAATAGCACGGTGCATTAGTTGGCACTGACCATTGTTTGGAACTTGATAAATAACTGATGAACAATATTGTAAGCAAAGTAGGTATCATATATAAAGGGTTGAAAATTGGAACAATAATTTTCCTAATAATATAAGGGGCATAGTGCATTATTTGGCACGGTGCATTAGTTGGCCCAAATCAATTTTGGCATGGTTCATTAGTTCGCATGGTGAATTAGTTGGCATGGGCATTATTCGATACGGAATAATACTTGGCACAAAATATCTTAGTTGGTGCATAAAATTACATTATTTGATATATTTCATTATTTTAGAAACAAGCATGCCATTTACATGCATTATGCCTCTTATGTGTATCATGTAAAGACACTAGCAAATATAATTATAGTACTTATTTAGAATCTTGCTATGGGCAGTTAACAAAATGAAGCAACTAACTATCCATATCAACAGAGTAAATATCTCATGCCATCTCAATCAACCAACTCACCTACAAACATAAGATTACAAATCAACCACCTTATTAGCAATGCATCAGTATGCACAATATTCTATAAACATAATTTATTACTCATAAATTTTTTGGTGACTGCTCTGTACTTTGCACCAATCACAAATGTATAATGTCTGAAACATGTGCCCTCTACATTTATGATAAATAAGTGCTAGTACATTGATGAGCATATAGACATGAACATTT
The DNA here is from genome assembly GCA_006176705.1 of Cocos nucifera. Taxonomy (NCBI): domain Eukaryota; kingdom Viridiplantae; phylum Streptophyta; class Magnoliopsida; order Arecales; family Arecaceae; genus Cocos; species Cocos nucifera. The sequence continues at coordinate 1,440,608 of QRFJ01000162.1, read as the reverse complement.
GCTTGTCTTTAGCCAATAAATGAGGCATGAAGTCTTATATGGCTTCATCATAAACCTTTTATATGCCCACCAGCATACTCTAAAAGAAGAAAAAAATGAAACATATGTTAGAAGATATAGAGCTAAACCAAAGCATGACTGTATGAAGAATATAGAATAATTATCATAATGAAAGGTCGCAACATAAAGCATAATTCCAAATGCATTGATGAATCTGTCAATGCATGTTGCTACATGAGGGCCCAAAAAACATCTATGACCTATATAGTCCATTACAAAAAATGAAAATTAACTTGTATATATCTTTATTTTATTCAAATTAGTATATAATACTTACATCATCATTGATCTAATTACCGAATAGAATATCCTGAACCTATAGTTGGTTGATGACACTAATGCCATCACTCCAAACCAATGATCTAGATGGAAAAATTGGTGCCAAAAGTATAGAGAATTAGTTTGAAAGACATCAAAATAAACTTAAATTTCATAATTAAGAACTACATATCCATCGATTTTTTATCCTAGAAAATCTAGGACATGCCTAGTTCCCCATTATCCAGAAGCTGCAAGCCAGGGAAGTCACAGCTGGTCGCACAAAATTTCTGCATATCTCATAAGCATGGTAGATGTGAATGAAGTATGAATATTCTAGTAAATTACAATTCTACTTATCATGGCATCATTCCTTCTATGGACTAACTTCTTTTTGGTCTTCCTTATGAGAGCCAAAGTACTTGAAGATAGAGAGATAAAGGGACTGTATACAATATAGGAGCCTCTAAGTATCTGCTGCATAACCTGCCTCTTGGTAGGCTATGAGCTATATTTTTTGGGTCTTGTCAGGCTACCGGCACTCATAAACTCAATAGATGGCATATCTGCCTCCATCTCATGGGTGCTCCCCTCTGCATCCTTCCCCTCACTTTTTAGTGCCACTTGTAGCTTGGTAATTAACTTCTGCTAGTCGGCAACAATCCTTCAAAGTTTCGTCTTCTTGGTGACAACCTTTCGGAGCTTCATCTTCTCAGTATCCTCTCGAGCCTCCTCTTAGCCTCCATAGAGATACATCGATATTTATGCAAAAACTACAATTGAGGATAAATAGATAACAAATAGATGGGTTAGATATAAATTTAAAAAAATAAATAATGCAAGAGGTCAATACCGCGATAGTGTTGCATGTGCTATTTAGTATACTCTTCCTAGCCGCCCTACTCATTCTACTTTCATCCTTTTCTATCTGGCAGTTAAAAGGTCCCACCTCAAGAAGCAACATCTCATTCTGTGTTGCTCATAGTGGATTTCTAATCTGAAAATAAAATCAAAATTATTAGTCTTCCAATCTTACAAAAGAAATAAATAATACTAAATATCAAAAGTAATAATATATTTTCCTCTTTCATGCCCTTCAAAACCTCTCCATAACTGGCCCATTTCCTGAACTAGGGTCTATCCCAGTTCAAAATTCGATGAAGCCTATAATAAGTTATTGGTTTAACTATGCTAGTTTTCTAAAAAAGCCAAATCTGAAAGAAAAGCAATCAATTATTAGGCAAAATAATCAATAGTTATGTTTACAAATTTCAAATGATATTAATCCTCATGAAATAAGTAAATAAAAAAAAACTTAATATCTTTATTACCATAAAAAATGTAATACAACTATTAATGTAACCGGTGCTCTCCTTTGCAACTCTTTTTCTTCTCTTTATCTTTTCAACAGCCTCAGAATGAATTGCATTGGAGGCATATGGACGACTATAGCCCATGCATACTGGCCAATCTTCCCTATGGGGTCGACAGAGGGGAAGATCCATGGTGCAATGCTAATATTTGATAAAAAAAAGAAAACTATACTTACAAGATACGCAATAAACCACTACAAGAATTTGGACTCTTAATGATGACTAACTACCATCACTAATAGTCCTTCCACCATCGCTAATAGCCCCGCCATTACTAATACCATCGTAAAAGCTAATTTAAAAAATTTTTATCACTAATTTTTATTATTAGTGATGAAAAAATGAGCCATCGCTAATAAGGCTATTAGTGATGACTTTAGAGATGGAATAATTTTATCACTAATTATTTTTTTAATTTTTAAATTATATTTTTTAAAAATTTTAAAAATAATAGTGATGACATTTTTACGGATAATGCCATCGTTAATAATTATTAGCGACCAACAACTCTATTGCTAATGCCATCTCTATTTTTTAATTTTTAAATAAAATAAAAAATATTTTAAAAAATATTATCGATAGTGATTTAGCCTTTAATGCTGTCGTTAATAGTTATTAGCAATGATAATTCACTACTACAAAAAAGGGCTACGGTAGCGATTCGTAACCGCTGTCGTAGCCTAAAAAATCGCTATCATATGGTAGCAGTTTTCTAACCGCTACCACTGTGACCGTCGCCGTAGCTCATGGCAGCGATTGTTGTAGCAGTTGTTTGAACTGCTGCCATAGATAGTCTATTGCAGCGATTTATAAACCGCTGCAATAGATCGACCTATGACAGCAGTTACGTAACCACTATCATAGGTTATCTATAGCAGCGATTATATAACCACTGTCATAGGTAATCTATAGCAACGATTTATTAACCATTGCCATAGGTCTAATACAGTGGTTAGCACCATTAGCACCATGGATCTATGGCAGTGGTTGGCACAGATATGGCAACGGTTATAAAATTACTGCCATAGATCTTTTTATAATTAAAAAATTAAAATTTTTATTTTTTTATATATTTTATATGATAAATATAGATATATAATATAAAAAAATATAATAAATATAATAATTATTCTAAAATGCTAAAATTTTTAAAATTTATTATAATATTATTTTAAAAAAATAAAATACATCAAAAGTTTTCTAAACATCATCGGAGTTGGAGCTGGAGTTGGAGCTGGAGCTGAAATGCAGACTAACATATTCTCGAAGTCCATGACTCCAAAATGCATGCTGAGGTAGACGAAATATGCTCCGACTACTCCTTAGATGTTGAACTATACGTAACTCATCGAGGGACAGGGGTGAAAGCTATATGACGTTTCGATGCCATCGTGACCTACAACGTTAATGAACATTAATCAATATAGCATGTTGAACAATAATATTAGTATAGCATCAATAAATAATCTTTAATATTTATATCAGACGGAGGTTCTCTTAGTGACCGGCACGGCATGGCCTACCGGTATGGTACATATTTTTCTTAAGCTTCTAAAGATTAGAAGAAAGAGAGCTCTTTGACCAAAATAAGAAAAAAATAAAAAAAAATTAAATAAAAATTAATAATTAGATTTTAATAATTTATATCAGAATATTGAAGTCATCATCTAGTGGCATCTACAATATGGACATTGCCATCGCTTCTGACAAATGTGTCTGGGATCTCGATAGTATCAAAAAAGTTTTATCCTAGAGGAGCGCTTTGCATGTATAGTCCAACATCATCATCAATTTTGGTATCATCAAAAATATGCCTAGACACCATCCTCACAACAATACCCTATTGAAGCTCCAAGAAATCACTAACGTAGAAGACTTGACTAGCTTGGAAGGCAAGTATATACGATTCTTCAGTGTGGAGATGGCGTTGTATGTTAACGAGAGTAAAACCACACTCATCAGTCTTCATCTTGGATTGTGATAAGGTGTTAAACCAATCATACTTCATCAACTTGATCCTTCCTTTAGAATAATAGTCCAAGATGATTATCTTCTCCATCATGCCATAATAGTTCAAATCCTCCATACGAGGTTGTGAATTCCTCGAGCTATCATAACACCCAGTGGTGGCACTTAACATGATGCCACTATGTTATGTTGCCATATTTACAGATCTGCTGTGAATATTAAATCTGTAGCTATTAATGATGAGTTGTTTATACTCACGCACGGTATGATTAGGATCCATTGAAAGAGCATGCACTTCAGGGCTCACATCACTGAGCGAAAATCTCCACACCTAATTTAGGAGATGACATCTAATTAGTAAATATGTTTTAATAAGTTGTACCAAGCAAGAATATATAATCGCTTACATGATCTTTGAACCATTTAGAAAATTCATTGCTATGCATTTTCTTTTCTCCTGCATATTTAGAGTGCCATATTTTACTCTTATAATCTTCTTGTATTTACTGCATGCACAAAAAATAAATTTAGATATAATTAAAATTTTTTTAATTATTATAAAATAAATAATGCTAAGTGACTCATCTTATGTACGGCTCAATGACATCACAGTTGAAGAGCACGTAGCGGTGTGCCTTATCCCTTTCCTTAATGCTTAAATTAGTGAGGCGATGTGAAGTGAAAAGTCCATCTGGCTGTGGAATGGACTCAAATGCAGGCTCAATTAGCTCATACTGATCATCTTGATTCCTCATTGGCCGATTACGATGTATCTCGAGCTTGTTTAAGTACATGGTATAAAAATTCATACACTCTTGACCCAAATAATCTTCTGCTATAGATCCCTCCGGACGATTCATTTTTCTTACATAAGATTTTAGAGTTTGAATATTTCTCTCAGTAGGATACATCCATCAGCAGAATACTGGACCTCCAAGTGCAACTTTTTTCGCAAGGTGTACGGTGAGATGTATCATAACCATAAAAAATGATGGTGAAAATATCTTCTCTAGATCACATAATATAGTGATCGCCCTTATCTTCATTTCCTTCACATCTTTCTTAAGCAACCTTTTTGTACAAATATCTTTGTATAAGTTGCAAAGACGAATAACCGCCATTCTAATATTTTTTGGCAATACGCGATGAATAGCTATTGAGATCAATTCCTGCATCAGTACATGATAATCATGAGTCTTCAATCCCTCAAGTTTGACATCCTTACTATTCACATATTTTGATATGTTGCTTGAGTATCCATCTGGGACCTTTATGTTCTCCAACACACGAAAAAATATAGATCGTTCGGAGGCATTCATAACATAGCATGCATGAGAAAGCCTCCACTATTCTCTCCCTATCGGCTCTGGATGGAGTGATCTTTTAATACCCTATTCTTTCAAGTCAAGTTGGGAATTCAAGTCATCCTTGGTCTTATCCTTGATATTCAAGATTATTTTCAAAAGAAGCTCACACAAATTCTTTTCAATATGCATTATATCTAAGCAGTGGCACAATAAGTTTGTCTCCCAATATAGCAAGTCAAAGAAGATGCTCTTTTTCCTCCAATTAAAGTGTATGTCATCTTTCTTTGATTAATGCTTTCTTTTTTTATCACCAATTAGATCATCTTTTCAAAATTCAATACTGAGACCATCAAACTCTCTAAGTACTTCACTCCCAGACATCTGGTCAGGCACCTTACCTTTTTCAATAGTGCCATCGAAGGAGCGTGCATCCCTTCTGTATGGATGGTTTCGATGGAGGAAACATCGATGCCCCATATAGCTAAAGCTCCTCCGATGTGTCAACCTTCTAGATCGAGTGTTTCTTCCACAGATCGGGCATGCTAGCTCACCTTTGGTGCTCCAATCCGATATTAAGGCATAGGCTGAAAAGTCATTTATTGTCCATAAAAGTGTAGCACACATGGAGAATGACGCATTCAATAAAGCATCAAAAGTTGGAATATCTTGAATGCTCCATAACTATTTTAGCTCGACAATAAGAGGCTGCAAATAAATATTAATATCATTACCTACTTCCATCAGTTCAGAGATGAGCACTATCATGAAAGCAAAAGATTTTTTCGTACACATCCACGGTAGAAGATTGTAAATATGAATAAATACTAGCCATACACTATAGACAGTATTCATATGCTTGAACGGATTGAAACCATCGTACGATAAGTCCAACCTCACATTACGTATCTCTTATGCGAAGTCAGGACGTAATTCATTAAACTTCTGCCATGCCTCTCCATAGGCTGGATGCCTCAATGCATCATCTTTTGCTCGGTCCTCTTCATGCCATCTCATGTCCTTCGATGTCTTTACCGACATAAATAATTTTTGTAGTCTCAAAATCAAAAAAAAGTGCCACATCAATTTTTGAGGTACACGAGTTGATGTGCCATCTTTATTCTATTTTCATCTTGATACACCGCACCTCGTGCACTCATTGCGGTTGACATTCTCCTTCCAATAGAGCATGCAATCATTGGTACATGCATGTATCTTGGTATGAGTAAAGCTCAGCTGCTCAATAATCTTCGATGCCTCATAATTATTCTTCAGAATTCATGCATCATCCAAAAGAATATCCTCCAAAAGCTCTAGTATGTAGTTCACTCCATTATTACTGAACCTGTTGGAGCATTTCACATGATACAATCGAATTAAAAACTCAAGCTTCGCCATCTTTTCACATCCAAGATACAATGAAATATTAGCATCCTTCATCAACTGGCAGACCTTCTCCATATTCTCACTATTTATCATTCGATCAATCACAGGATCAGACATGGACGTAGATGCACCATCATTATAGCCAATAAATGAAAAAATATTATGAATCATTTATTTCACTCCTTCAGGTTGTCGCCTCCTTGTGGCCTATCCTCACCATGTTGGTTCCAATAAATTTCATAATCAGCTTTAAAGCCATAAATAGTGAGGTGATCATTGACATCTTGATGAGATAGCCATGGTCCATCCATACACTTTTTACAAGGATATTGGATCAGTCCATGATCCCCAAATTTTTTTATAGCATAATCAAAAAATTTTTGAAGTCCAGCCTTATATTCTGATGAGAGCCTACTAAACTTCATCTATCCCTTATCCATTTTAAAAATGATGATACTGCAAGTAAATCATGTATAGAATTCAGATTAAATATCATTTTCAAATATGCAATAAATGCATTCTATCACCAACTAATAGGTAAAGATAGATTATATTCTATTTAAAAATTACATTAATTATATAGGTTCATTACAATAATCAAATGATATGCAATAGGGATCAAATAAAATTTTAGCAGCATTTTTTTCTTAGTTCTTCCATGTAAGAAGAACAAAAAAAAAATACTGTTCAAAATTTCATTCAAAATTCTTAGCATACCATTTGATTACTGCAATTATCTATAGAATTATCTATAATTTTCAAACTATCCATATTGGACAATCAATTGATCATTGTACGTAATTCTCTAATCTATATAATTACATATAATTGTATGGATGCCAAAGATTATGTACACTAATCAATTGATGGATCAATCGTTATGCAATGTAATAAATAAAAGAAATAAGATATAAATATTCAAAAAATATTATGCAATAAATTTTACAACATGAATTACATTTATAAATAATTAATGATGGCGGCGAGGTTGGATCCCTCTTTTTCTCTCTCAAGTATAGAACCATCAGGTATTCGGATTTGGATCCGGTATCAATAATTAAAATTAGATCCAAATCTGAATATCTATATTCTGATCCAAACCTAATCCATTGATAGATCTAGTTCACAGCCACCGACATAGCATAACCCAAGGCTACCGCCATGGTACAGTCCAAAAACTTTGAGATGCAGATAATTATAATATTTATAATAAATATTTATAATATTTAGTATAAATATTTTATAAATTATTATAAATATATATGCTTAATAAATAATACTATAAAATTTAAAAAAAAATTATACCTACGGCTATAGAGAGTGAATTGCACCAAAAGCTCTGAGGGTCGCCGATAATGATACTAGAGGAGGATGACGGTACTAAAGATAACCTACGAAATAAAAGTAAGATAGTGAGATAGAGAAGAAAAAAAGAGGAAAGAGAGAGAGCAGGGATGGTCGGAGATGGGGGCCAGGGGGAGGGGCATAGTGATGAGGAGGTCGAAGGAGGCTTCGCACTCGATCAGGGAAGGATCAGAATGGTGGAATTTCATGGGGCCGAAGGAGGGTGGAGGAGGGCTCATCGGAAGGGGATTTGGTTTCGCACTGGGGTCGGAGGAGGATAGAGTATGGGGAAGGGGTTTACAGGGGTTCGATGGAGGGTCGAGGGTGGATGGAGGTTCGTCGGAGGGGGATTTCATAGGCGGTCGAGGGAGGGTCGGATGGGGGTTCCTCGGAGGGGGAAGGTTTCGTTGGAGACTGAGGGAGGGTCGGATGGAGGGGTGGGAGGGTGGGTGGGGGTGGTGGTGGTGGGAGGGGCGGCCTAGGATGGGGGTTGGAGAGGGAGGGAGAAGGAGGGGCGACACCGACTGAGGGGGGAGGAGGGTCGACATCGGTCGGGGGGAGGATGGGCAACGCCAGCCGAGGGGAGGAGGGGTGATGCTGGTCAGGGGAGGAAGGAGGGGCGATGCCAGTCGGAGGGAGGAGGGATGATGCCGGTCGGGGGTGGAGGTAGGGCGACGTCGACTGGGGTGGGAGGAGCCTCACCGATGATAAAGAGAAGAAGGAGAGAGAGAGCGAGAGAGATTGAGCGTGCATAGGAGGAAAAAAAATTTAAAAATTTTTAACCAAATCTACGGCAGTGATCGAACCACTGCCATAGATCTACGGTAGCGGTTATCCAAAACCACTATCATAGATCTATGATAGCGGTTCTATAACCGCTGCAATAGATCTATGACAGTGATTTTGGATAACCGCTATCATAAGTGAAAAATAATTTTTTTTTTCTAAATATTATATAATTTTAAATTTTAATATCCATCTTTATCATTCATTATCTAAATAATTATCATTAGAGTATCATCGCAAAAGATCATTTCGATCCGATGGCCCTAGCTTCATCGATCAGAAAAATTTGATTTTGATGATCATGAATGATGATGTGATGATCTGATAGATGAAGATCTTCGATGGATCCAAAAATCTATAACGATGATCTTGATAATGTTTGTAGCATACTATCAAAGTTTCACTTCAATCAGATATCATTATCATGGTCAATTTAGTATGGAATGATTTCGACCGTTAAATTAAAAACAAGCGATCAAAGGATTAAATGTTGTCTGATTATGAGATAATTTTTTAGTTAAATAATTTTTATTATAATTTTAAATATTTTATATGGTGATGATAGTAAAATTTAAATTATTTTTGTTTAAATTATTCATGTTAAGCAGATATTGCAAAAGCACGAGCATAACAACCAGTGAAGTTTCAGAATAGTTATCAGAAGATGTATAGTTTTAGATCATTCTTCATCTCACGAGTTGAATTTTATAATTACCATCATAAAAACTGATTAAAGTAGTAGCCAAGATCATTTATAAAAAAAAAATCTCATAATTGGATACCGTTTGGTCCTTTGATCACTCGTTTATCATTTAACGATTGAAACTAACCTATACTAAATTGACCAAGATAAAGATATTCGATTGAAGTAAAATTTTGATAGTATACTACAAATATCATTGAGATCATCGTTTCAAATTTTTGGATCCATCGAAAATCTTCATCTATCAGATTATCGTATCATCGTTCGTGATCGTCGAAATCAAATTTTTCTTATCGACGAAGCTAGGGCCATTAAATCAAGACGATCTTTTGCGAAGATACTCTAATGATAATTATTTAAATAATGAACGATAAAAATGAATATTAAATTTTAAAATTATATAATATTTTTTAAAAAAATATGGCAGCGGTTACACTTAATCGCTACCATAAATCAGATTATAGCAGTGGTTCCTACTAATCGCTACTATAGATTCAACTTATGATAGTAGTTACAATGAACCACTACTATAGATCCGATCTACGATAGCAGTTTTCTGTAACTACTGCTATATGTCGGATCTATAGCAATAGTCATTGGTTAAAGAAAATCGCTACCGTAGGATCTATGATAGCGATTTTGAAAACCACCGCCATAGTAAACGCTGCCATAGATCATTTTTGTAGTAATAATTTCTGTCACTATTACCAATGCTAATAATTAATTTTATTTTTTTAAAAAATTAATAATAATAATTTCTAAAATTTATTTAAATTAATCATAATGAATTATGTTCCTAATACCTATTATAATCAAAATTCAAAGATAATATGACAATCAAAAATTAAAAATTAATTATATTATATCAAAAATATAAATTATATAATTTTTTACAAATAATATCAAAAAAATATAATACATTAAAAAAAATTAGGTTTGATCCTCGTCGTCGTCCACCTCCTACTCCTCTCCAGTAGCTGGTAGATGAGAGTAGGATGTCCCAACATCCTATAATAAAAAAAAATATTAATAAATTTTGACACAAAAATGTATCTTTCAATACAGAGGTGTATCTTTTGATACACTCCTTTGATTCTCGAATAAATTTTTTTTATATATTTTATTTGATGATACGGAGCTATAAACCCTCCGGTCTATTGATTGAATAGTTAGACTAAATTTTTAGCCCCTATATCCTTTTTTCAGACTTAAACTTAAATATATGAAGCTTCTAAATATAAAAATTTAAAAAAAATAAAAAAATTTAAATAATATAATTACATAATGTGATGGCTGGAACGACGAGCCCAGCTGATCATGCAGCTATGGATTTTAAAGAAGTTTCACGACCGTATCATGAATAGCATCCAGGAGGCTCTAAGGTCGCAGGCTTAGAAGCCTCTGCATGCCTCCTCTATGTGTGCATCGCTCCAAATCTAGGACATCGAGGTCTGTGAGGACACCGAAAGATGTTGAAGTGGTGGAGGGTCAAAGTTATAGCTGAATCCTATGACCTGGCTTCAACTTACCCTCCTAGTAGTGCTGAGCCATCTCTCAAGATCAAAAGAAGGTTAAGAAAATGGATCATCGCCATACCTCTCAGTAATGTACATCGCATAACGCATCTGCACAGTTCAGAAATATATTAGTTTTAATATAAAAATTAGATTTTATAATAACTTAATTAATAATAAAGTTTGAAGTTTTTATCATAATCTATCGTAATATAAAATCTAAATAATCGTCAGTCCTCTCAGGCTGGTGCATGGCCTACCACAACTGAAGCTAGTTTGATGGACGACCTAACTACCGTATCTATAATAAGTAAATAATAAAATTAAATTAATCAAAATATGCATATAAGAGATTTTATAGTGCTAGAGAAGATTTTTGGTATTAATTTTTTATCAGTATATTGGTTACAACATGTATGCCGATCAAGCCATCCATGTGCCTGATCAGATCCTACTGGATGGTCCAGTACTACTATCGAGCCCTTTGTCATCTATTAGAGTACTTCTCATTGCTCCACTAGTCGCAGAGGGCCTGCCATATGTCCACCCACATTCAGTGATTCATAAAGGACCTTCAGTCCAATGGTGACTAAAAATTAGAGTGCTAGATCGCAGACTACTTAAGGCTGTATAGGCCATCTTGGAGCCTCCACGTGTCCACCTCCTCGAAGGTCTGATGGCCAGTCTTCTCATTCTGGAGAGTTTTGAATTAATAGTACTCTTACAAGATAGAAGCAAGTGTGTATTAATATATAATTAAAATATTAATATATTAAAAATTTAAAAATTAAACTAGTTTTGACTTACTAGAAATATCTCCTAGGCTACATCACGAGATCTAGATGGCCAGCTAGGAACTCGTTCACCAACCCCAGCATTAAGCATCGGATGATGCCAATAACCACATAAGATACTTCAGATTCTCTAAACGTGCTGCAAAATTGATTTTGAAAAATAAATATTAACTCTAGAATGGCTAAATTCTAAACATATTAATTAAAGTTATAGTACTTACAAGCAATTCTGAATATGAATGAGCTGTCTATCATCCGATCGAGTTGGAGGTACCGTGAGTCGGATGGGTCCTCGACCATGACTCTGTCTAGAAGTTGGTCGCTACTATATATGACTATGGGATTGCTGACAACTTTCTGTCATCCGAATCTAAGCATAAAATATCTAATATCAAAAATATTATATTAGTTAGCAAAGAATAAAATAACATAAATGAGAATATCTAAAATATTAGAGTTTATCATCCAGTGTAAGATGCGTGAAATCATGCAAGCTGGCCGCATGATCGCACTTTCCTCGAGAGCTCTATCCTTGGCTGGAATAGCTCCGACTTCTAGAAGACATGATGTATAATCTCTAAAAATAAAAATAAAAATCAAAACAAGCAGATGACTTAAAAATTGGTTCAAACAAAATATCTATCAAAATATAATAAAATGATCAAAATTTAACTCACATGTAACAAAAATTGTTAGTTAGCATCTATAATATATTAGCAAAAAAATAATTCTCATCCAGCAGTACATAATAATGTGTTGATCTACTGGTCTTCTGATTTAGGTATTGTCTGATTCTCATCTAGCAGTATATGATAATCTTAGTACATAAAAATATGAAGAAGGCTCAGATCTACCATTGAAAAAAGAGGCATTGCAAGTTTCTCTGCACCTTTAACCATAAGGTGGCTGCAAGCAGTTGTTTGCTATATAACAGACCATCCAAGCTTATCCTGCATTGCATGTTCCTCTACACCTTTAACTATGAAGTGGCTGCAAGAAATTGTCTGTGATGTAACAGACCATCCAAGCTTGACCATATAATAACAAGAACAGAATGCATCATCTTCATTTAGATGTATCTCGCATCGGCAGTCATCATAGCCTCTCCGAGCCCCCAACCACCTCCTCAAGTGGCAAACTAGAAGTAATTTTTTTTAAAAAAAGAATAAAATTTATGTGCTCGCATAGCCTAGTCATCTGGCAAGCTCCAAGTCTGCATGCATGGGACGTACACACATCCTAACCGTCTCCATTTGCAATGATATGTTTTACTTCTGTGATTATGCTTTTGGGAATGCTACACTCTTAGATTAAGGATAGGCTTGTTGTTTTTGTAAGAGATGTGTCCATAAAGAAATGCTTGATAGGAATACAATAGTTGTCTATTTATATAGAAGTGGATTTATGTCCAACTATGAGCATTGGTACCTGCATGGGGAGACATGAGAGATAATATGCATGGATGGAAGGCTCTATTTATCCAACATATTTGCTGATGTGTAGGAGCTTAACGGTGATAGGCTTGAGTAGATGATTAGCGTATTTGATGAATTTGATCTGGTTATCGATGGAAGCTCATGTAATAATCTTTCTGATAACAACCGCCATAGTCATGATGGACTATAGGGGTTGCTATAGTTATAGTCTTGCTTAGCCCCTAGGGGATAGCAATCCTATAAAGGGTAAGCATGACTATAACCATAGCAATCCTATAGTCTATCATGACTATAATTATTGTAATCTAAAAGATTATTACATGAGCATCCACCAATAACTAGATCAAATACACCAAATCCACTAATCATTTGCTCAAAGTCTATCAGCATTAAGCTCTTATACATTAGTAAGGTCCTGAACAAGTAGAACCTCCGAAGCTCTTGCAAATGTCTCTTACATCTCGATCCCCATATGGATACCAACACTTATAGTTTGGCATAAATCTACTCCTATATAAATAGATAATTATTGTATTCTTATTATGCATTTTTTTATTGACACATCTCTTATAAGGACAACGAGCCCATTTTTGAACTAAGAGTGCAATATTCTTAAAAGCATAACCATAGAAGTAAGGGATATCATTGTAAATGGGGATGGTTAGAATGCGCATCTGGCCTGTGCATACGGACTTAGAGCATGCCAGATGACTAGGCTGGACGAGCACACCAAAATGGCATCCAGGCAAATATATCCCATCCTAGAGTCCGATCCAAAAATTTAAAACTAATTAATTTAAATATTATTAATTTAAAATTAATTTTTTAAAAATTAACACCATCAGCTTGAGTGCACAGGACGTGCGAGGGCGCATGAGGCCTGGATGCTCTACACACCAGTTGGGACCCGAGGTCGGACGGAGCATGCAGCACACACCCTGGCTCCATATTTGCAATGTTGCCCAAACCTTCCCTTAGTTTGAGCGCTCTGCAGCTGAAATTCGAGAGCGTATAGCATATCTCGGTCCCTTGATTTTAGGATCTTCTCTTGGTTCAAGCGCTCTATATGTTGGGACCCAAGCGTATAGGACATATCTCGTTCATGCCGAGACACAAGCACGTAGGATATGTCTTGGCTCCATATTTGCAATGTTGTCCAAACTTTTCTTGGTTCGAGTGCTTTGCATGCTGAGACTCAAGCATGCAAGGCACATCTCGATCCCATGTTTACAATACTGCCTGAACCTTTTCTCAGTTCGAGCACTCTGCATGTCGAAACCCAAGTCTCATACTACTTCTAATTAAATTAATTTTTAATTAATTAATTTTTAATATCTATTATATTTAATTAATATAATTTAAATAAAAAATTAACTTTTAGTGATGGTATTAGCTGTTGCTAATACCATCACTAATACTCACAATAGAAGATAGGTTATTGTACAAGACTGAGGCATAGGCTGGCATGTAGGGATTGAGGTGCCAGGAGGCACAAGTTGACAAACAGGGATTGAGGCTCGGGGATGCGGCCATGGATAGGAGCTCGAGGTTGGGCTAGTGGGGCAGGGGCCATAGGGTCAGGGCCGTGGGCTGGGGCGATAGGATAGGGGCCACGAAAATGAGGGCACGGGGATGGACTAAGGGGAGGTGGGAGGCGGACGAGGAAAGGTGGGCCAAGTGTAGCCTGGGAGACGAGACCCGAGGCTTGGAGAGGCAGCTACAGAGAGACGAGCAGAGGGGGAGGCAGGTTAGGGGGAGAGGGGGCAATTGAGGGTAGGAGGTAGTCGGGGCTCGGGAGGCAGCCACGAAGATGCGAGGTTGGGGAAGGCAGGCCGAGGGAAGGTAGGATGCAGTCGGGGAGGTAGGAGGCTAAGGGAGGCAACCACGGAGAGGCGAGCTAGGGGGAGGCGAGCTGAGGGGAGGTGGGAGGCAGTCGTGGAGGTAGGAGGTGGGGGGCTAGGGGAGGCGACCGTAGAGAGGCGAGCCGGGGGGAGGTGGGAGTGGGCCAAGGGCTAGGAGAGATGGCTATGGAGAAGCGAGCCGAGAGAGGCGGGTCAGGGTGGGAGGCGGTCAAGAGCTCGGAGAGGCAAGCCGGGGGGAGGTGGCCGGGTGTAGCCGGAGGGAGGCAGGCCGCATGTAGCCAGGGTAGAAAGCTGGGAGCAGGAAGCCAGGAGCTCGGGGAGGTGACCGTGGAGAGGCGAGCCAAGGGAAGGCGGGTCAGGTTTTTATGGAGGAGGAAAAGGCTGAAAGCTCATGATGAGAGACTCGGGGGGGGGTAGATCAAGTGCGGCAAGCCACCGACTGTGGGAGAGAGGGGGCAGGGGGGGACAAAGGCGGGGAGAGGGGGTTGGCAGTGGAGGAAAAAAATGCAGGAATTGGGGGGTGGGGGGATGGAAAAATAAGGGGACAATGAGCGATGAGGTGGGAGAAAATAAGAACACGTAGTGGGATGAAAAAAAATGAGGACAGAAAGCACTACTACAAAAAGGAGCTATGACAACGTATACTATGACAGTGATTTTCGAAACCACTGCAATAGGCCCTATAATAGCGGTTACAAAGAACCGCTTTTATAGGTCCGGCCTATGGCAGCGGTTTACATTGACCGATGCTATAGGTCCGACCTATGGCAATGGTTTATCTAACCGCTGCTATAGGTCAATCTATGACAGCGGTTATATATAATTGCTATCATTGATCAAACCTATAGCAGTAGTTTAATATAACCACTATAATAGATGTGATCTATAGTAGCAGTTTCATTTAATCACTGCCGTAGGCCCAACATATTACAACGATTGGGCAAAACTATTGTCATATCTTTTTTTTCATATTTTTACTTTAAATATTATATAATTTTAAAATTTAATATTCATCTTCATCATTCATTATCTAAATAATTATCATTAAAGTTTTGTCATAAAAGACTACCTCGATCCGATGGCCCTAGCTTCATCGATTAGAAAAATTTAATTTCGACGATCATGAATGATGATGTGATGATCTAATAGATGGAGACTACCAATGGATCCAAAAATCTATAACGATGATTTCGATGATATTTGTAGCATACTATCAAAATTTTACTTTAATCGGATATCATTATCATGGTCAATTTAGTATGGAATGATTTCAGTCGTTAAATGAGAAACAAATGATCTAAGGGCCAAATGACGTTCGATTATGAGATAATTTTTTAGTTAAATAATTTTTACTATAATTTTAATCATTTTATATGGTGATGATTGTAAAATTCAAACTATTTTTGTATGAACCATTCACATTAAGCAGATCTTGCAAAAGCACGAGCATAATTACCAATGGAGTTTAAGAATGGGTATTAAGCAATGTATAGTTTTGGATCATTTTTAGATCCACGAGTTGAATTTTATGATTACCACCATAAAAATGATTAAAATAGTAGTCAAGATCATTTATGAAAAAAATTATCTCATAATCGAGCGCCATCTGATCCTTTGATCACTTGTTTATTATTTAACGATCAAAATTATCCTATCCTAAATTGATCATGATAATGATATCCGATTGAAGTAAAACTTTGATAGTATGCTACAAATATCATCAAGATCATTATTATAGTTTTTTTAATTCATCAAAGTTCATCTATTAGATCATCGCATCGTTGTTTATGATCGTCGAAATCAAATTTTCTGATCGATGAAGCTAGGACCATCGGATCAAGGCAGTCTTTTGTGATGACACTCTAATAGTAATTATTTAGATAATGAATAATGAAGATGAAGATTAAATTTTAAAATTATATAATATTTAAAATAAAAATAAAAATAATATTTTTAACCTACGACAGCGGTTATTGAGAACCGCTGCCATAGATCTATTATAGCGATTTCATAACCACTGTCATAGACCTATGACAGCGGTTCTCGATAATCATTGTCGTAGATCTATGGCAGCGGTTCGAGAATCACTACCGTAGATTCATGGCAGCGGTTCAAGAATCGCTGTCATAGGTTAGATTATTTTTGCCCAGCCTGCCCATAAATTGATTTTTTCTTTATTGATCGCTCTCTCTCCCTCCTCTCTGCCGTCGGTGAGGCTCCATCCTCTCTATTTCTTTTTTCAACCGACACCTCCTCCTTTTTCGCCTTTTATTGGCTCTCCACCACCAACTCCGCTACCTCCCCCTCCTCCTCCTTCCCCATCCTCTCCGCCTCAGGCTCCGCTACCTCCCCCTCTTCCTCTCTTTCCTCAGCCCAACCGTCAACTCTACCACCTCCCCCTCCCTTCGCTCTCTCTACTCTCTTACCCAACCGACCTGACTGCTAGCCCCGACCCCTTCCTACTTTCTTTCTTTCTCTCCTCTCTTTCCTCGGCCCGATCAGCCCCCTCTTGCTTTCCTCTCTTCCCTGGCCGGTCCAACCGCTGACCCCAACCCTCCCTACTCTTTCTTTTTCTCTCCTCTCTTCCCTCGGCCCGATCTGCCTCCTCCTACTCTCTCTCTCTCCTCTCTTCCCTGATCGGTCTGATCGCTGGCCTAGATCCCTCCCCACTCTCCCTCTCTTCTCTTCCCTTGACCCAACCCATCTTCCACTCTCTCTCTCCTCTCTTTCCTTGACCCAACCTATCCCTTTCCTACTCTCTCTCTTTTTCTTTCTCTCTATTCTCTCTTTCTATCTCACTATCTTATATCTCTCTCATTTTGTAGGCTATCTCTAGCACTGCTGTCTTTCTGTAACATCACCGTCGGTGACCCTCAGAGCTCTTTATGCAACCTCCTTTTCGTAGCCGTAAGTATCATTTTTTTAAAAATTTATAATTTTATTTATTAATTATTTATAATATTTATAATAATATTTATAATTTTATTATAAATATTTATTATAAATATTAAAATTATCGACTGATCATGGGGCGCCTAGCAAGATGTTGCGAGTGTAGTGTTGAGAGAGTTGGATAATCTCAGTATTGAATTTAAAAAAGATGATCAGATTGATAGTAAGAATAGGAAGCATCGATCAAAGAAAGACGACACACACTTTAATTGAAGAAAAAAGAGTATCTTCTTTATCTTGCCATATTAGAAGATAAATTTATTGTACCACTGCTTAGATGTAATGCATATTGAAAAGAACATATGCGAGCTCCTATTGGCAATAATTTTGAATATCAAGGATAAAATCAAGGATGACTTGAATTTTCGATTTGACTTGAAAGAATGGCATATTAGGAGATCACTCCATCCAGAGCTGGCAAAAAAAGAATAGTGGAGACTCTCTCATACATGCTATGTTATGAATTCCTCCAAATGATCCATATTTCTTTATGTGTTGGAGATTATAAAAGTCCCAGATGGATACTCAAGCAACATATCAAAGCGTGTGAATAGTAAGGATGTCAAATTTGGAAGATTGAAGACTCATAATTATCATGTGCTGATGCAAAAATTGATCTCAATAGCTATTCACCGCGTGTTGCTAAAAAATATCAGAATGACTGTTATTCATCTTTGCAATTTTTACAGAGATATTTTTGCGAAGAGATTGCTTAAGAAAGATGTGAAGAAAATGAAGGCAAGGACGATGACTATATTATGTGATCTGGAGAAGATATTTTCATCATCATTTTTCATGATTATAGTGCATCTCATCATGCACCTTGTGGGAAAAGTTGCTCTTAAAGGCCCAGTGCTCTTGGGGGACAAGGTATACCGCTACATGCTCTTCAACTATGATGTCATTGAGCCATACATAAGATGAGTCACTCAGCTTTAATTATTTCATAATAATTAAAAAAAATATTCAATTATATCTAAATTTATTCTTTGTGCATGCAGCAAACACAAAAAGGTTATAAAAGTAAAATATGGTACTCTAAGTATGTGGGAGAAAGAGAAAATATACAACAAAAAAAATTTTGAATGGTTTAAAAATTATATAAGTGATTATATAGTCTTGTCTTGTGCAACTTACTTGAACATATTTACTAATTAGGTATCATTTCCTTAATTAGGTGTAGAGATTATTGCTCGATGATATAAATCTTGAAATACGTGCTCTTTCAATGGGCCCTAATCATATCGTGCATGAGTATAAATAGCTCGTCATTAATGGTTATAGGTTTAATATTCACAGCAGGTTCGTAACCATGATAATACAAAATAGTGGCATGATGTTGAGCGCTACCACTGGATGTTATGCTAGCTCGAGAGATTCACAGCCTCGTATGAAGGATTTAAACTATTATGGGGTGGTAGAGAAAATAGTCATTTTGGACTATTATTCTAAAAAAAGAATTGCATTGATGAAGTATGATTGATTTGACATCTTATCATAGTTAGAAACAAAGACTGATGAGAGTGGTTTTACTCTTGTCAACATTTAACGCCATCTTCACACTGAAGAATCGTATATACTTACCTTCCAAGCTAGTCAAGTCTTCTACGTTAGTGATCTCTTAAAGCCTCAATGGGGTATTATTGTGAGGATGGTGCCTAGGCATATCTTTGATGATACCAAAGTTGATGATGATGTTGAATCATGTATGTAAAGCACTCCTTTAGGACAAAACTTATCTGGTACTATCGAAATCCTAAATACATTTATTAGGACCGATGGTAATGTCTATATTGTAAATACCACTAGAAAATGATTTCAACATTCTGGTATAAATTTTAGAATCTATTTATTGATGCTCTACTAATATTATTGTTCAATATATTATATTGGTTAATGTTTATTAATGTTGTAGGTTACAATCGCACCGAAATGCCATCTAGCTTTCACCTCCGCCTCTCGATGGGTTAGATGAACCCGTATCTAAGTCATAAGCAGAGTATACTACATCCACTATGCAGAAACTACCGACATCTACTCCTCCATCGATATCTATTCCATCGGTATCTGAGCCTCCACCATCAGCTACATCTCCGACATATGCTCCATCCACCGATGAGTCTCCACTGACATCCAAGTCGCATGATCCTATGACCAGTAAGTGTACTATGACATGGTGCATCATCCAGTAGGATATTTTACGGTCCCACATGCATGCCGCATGTATGGAATCGCTAGCATCAGATGATGGTGGACTATGACATGAAAGGAAGGCCAGTAGGGAAGATTATGTGAGAGATGCATTTCTTTTTTAGAGTGCTTGTAAGGTGGTCTGATATCATTCTAGTACTGTCCATAGACTAGCAATTAATGATGCTAGTATCAGAGATCGGATATGAAAAAAAATATGGATAAGTATATCTTAGTTATATTTATGCATTTAATATTTTTACACTATATTTTCTTCATATAATTTTGTAACCAAATTCTGATAACTTTATGCAGAAAAGGTACGATTTTCCAAATCATGAGAGGGCTCGAGATGTCCGACTGAAGAAGATTAGAGAGTTATATCAGAACTACAAGGTTAAACTCCATAGAGGATGGTTCAAGCACCGACGGGACACTTTGGAGGACCTTGTTCCTTAGATTCAGGACTATCCTCCGAGTCAGTGGGAGGGGATGGTTAAATATTGGAGGAGCCAAGAGTTCGAGATTTAATTTCTAACTTTTAAATTTTTAATATTCTTAAAATTATATTTAAATATTTTTAAAATATTTATTATTTATTTGAATACTTGTTATGCTATCTCCTATCAAAATCGGGAGAACCAAATAGCCTAGGAGTATACGCACACTCTCGACCGTAAGTCTATAGCCAGTCATATGCATAGAGAGATAATGAATTTTGAATTTTATTAGATAAATTAAATTAATATTTTTTTATACTTTTAATAAACTGATCTATTGTTATAGCTGATGAGAGATGAGATGATATCCAATCGTAGCAAGATCTTTCGATCAAGCCATACGGATAAGAAAGATAGGTCGATGAATACCGTGATCAAAAGAATTTTTGTAAGTAATAAATATATTAGTATGATTAGTATTATAGCATTCATTATAAAATTTTATTTAAATTTATAATTATAGGAGCAGTTAGATGCACTCATGAGCAAGGGCCCGAACACCTCTAGCCCGTATGACCATCTATCTCAGATCTTGAGGCCTGAGCACTCTAGGAGGATCCGATGCAGATCTAGACATATGTCGATGAGCTACTGATCTAGATCGAGCATATCTTCACATGCTTTCGGTGTCGTCAGTCAGAAGCAACTTAAGGAGGCATTGGCATAGGCAGCTCAGACTATGGCATGGGCAAATTAGGCTACGGTGCGGGCTGCTTACGCTGAGGAATGAACATCTTATTTGGAGGGCATCCTAAGCGCCATATGGTGACGAGGCTCAGCATGCATTTTAGAGCTGACTTCATGGGCCTTGAGGACATGTTAGCTAGTATTCCAGCTCCAACCCCTCTAGCTCTAGCTCCAGCTCCTCCAGCTTATGCTCCATCTTCCGGTGATGACGACGATGTAGATTTAAAAAAAATTTGATGTATTTTTTCTTTTAAAAATATTATAATAAATTTTATTAAGTAATAAAATTTGAGTATTTCATAAATATTCTTATATTTATAATATTTTTTTATGTTATTGAACTACATTTAATAGGTAAAAAAATATAAAAATTAAAAAATATTTTTTTTTTTATTATTCAAAAGCTACGATAGTAATTATAAAATTGCTGCCGTAGGCATGCCAACCGCTGCCTTAGGCTTCATGCCAATCGCTGCATTAGATCTATGGTAGTAGTTTTGTAACCACTACGATAGTTTAACCTATGACAGCAGTTACAAAACTGCTGCCATAAATCTATAGCAATGGTTCTGTAATTACTATTATAAAAAGCTATGGCAATGATTAAAAAATTATTATCATAGATCGAACTATAGTAGCGATTTTGTAACCGCTGCTATAGATCAATCTATTGCAGCAATTTAAAAATTACTATCATAAACTATCTATGGCAGTGGTTCACATAACCGCTGCAACTACCGCTGCCATAGATCTACAGCGACGATCGTAGTAGCAGCGGTTAGTAACCACTACCGTAGCCCTATTCTATAGTAGTAAAGGTTATTAGTGATGATAAATTATCATTGCTAATAATATTCTTCCATCACTACTATTTAAAAAATAATTAGTGATGGCAAAATATCATCGATAATAAATTTATCATCATTAATAATTATATTTTTAAAATAATATTTTTTAAAGTTATTAGCAAGATCTCCATCACTAATAATCATAATTTTTTAAATTATATTTTAATATTAATTTTTTTTCTTCTAGATCATTTTTTGGGTGGTTAAAAATATATTAGATTTTAGTAAATTTTTGGACTTAATTAATTTATGGATCAAGTCTTAACTAATTTAAATTAGATTTAATTTAATTAGATTTGACTTAATTTAAGGCTAATTGAATTTTAATATTCTAAGAAAGACATAGATTTAAAGTCTAATTAAATTAGGTTTGATAAGATTTTGAATTAGATTTGAATCGATTCGAATTAAATCTAAATTAAAAAATTATTTTATTTAATTAGTTTAAATTAGATTAAGTTTGATTAGACTTGACTTAATTTGAGAAAAATTAAATTTTACAATCTAATTATGACTTGGAGTCAGAGTCTAATTGAATTATATTTGACAGAATTTTAAATTAGATTTGAATCGAGTTTGAATTGAATTTGAATTGAATTCAAATTGGATTCGAATCAAATTCAAATTAAAAATTTTTCTTCTAATGGATTTTAATGAAATTTAATTTAATTAATCTTGGCTTAATTTGAGGCTAATTGAAATTTATAATCTATATAGGACTTGGATTTGATAGGATTTCGAATTGAATTCAAATCGGATTTGAATTGGGTTTGAATGAAATCATAGATCAAGTTATAATTGATTTAAATTAGATTTAATTTAAGTAGACTTGACTTAATTTGAGTCTAATTGAATTTATAATCCAAGTAAGACTTTGATTCAAAGTGTAATTAAATTAGATTTAATAGAATTTTGATTTAGATTTGAATCAAATTCAAATTAAAAATTATTTTTTTCTAATTAATTTAAATTAAATTTAATTTAATTAGATTTAACTTAATTTAAAATTAATTAAATTTTACTATATAAGTAGGATTTAAATTTAAAGTTTAATTAAATTAGGAATGACAAGATTTTGAATTAGATTCAACTCGGATTCAAATTAGATTCAAATTGAATCTAAATTAAAAATTATTTTTTTTAATTGATATAAATCAAATTTAATTTAATTAATTTTGACTTAATTTTATGCTAATTAAATTTTATAGTCCAAGTAGGACTTGGATTCAAAGCCTAATTATATTAGATTTGGCAAGATTTCAAATTAGATTCGAATCGATTTGAATTAGATTCTAATAGAATTATTAGTAATGGTAGAGATTAGACATCACTAATTTTGTCGCTAATAATATTTTCAAATAAACTTATTTTTTTAATTTATTATTAAGATTTTTTAAAAAAATATTAGTGATGGCATGATTTTCGTCGCTAATAAACAAAATTTACTATTGCTAATAATTATTTTATATTTAAATATTAAAAAATTAAAAAATTTATATAATATTAGTGATGGCTTTTGTCATCACTAATAACTAAAGAGCCATCGCTAATAGTTTTTTATTAGCAACGGCTTTATTTACATTGCTAATAAACCAAATCTACCATCATTAATAATTTTTAATATTTAAATATTAAAAAATATACTTTTAGAGATAGTATTTGCCATCGCTAATAATAAAATTTTTATCATTAATAATATTAGCAATGACATTTTTTTATTAATATTATGATAGTAAAAAGATATTATTAGTGATAATTTTTTTTATCGCTAATACTATCGCTATTATTCAAAATTTTTATAGTAAATAATTGTACCATGGATCAAATGGCACTGAAAGATGAATCAGATAATAATACCTCGATCCTATATTCTCATGCATCCCTTCTGACTATCTTCTTCGCAAGATGTGTAGTTCTAACCATACTTTGGGGAGCCTTCTTCATTCAATGGCTATCCTATTCAGGGATAGCCCAAAATTAGGATAACAATCTTGTTGGTGTAGAATTTGATTGATGTCGAATCAAGCTGGAATCGAGGAAGACGAGGTCACCATCAATGACCTACAAAATAAAGTTTCATCCAGAGTCGATGTTGGTGGTTCCGGTAGGACCCTTCGACGGTCAAGTTAGCTCTGACCAACAGAAATGAAGTACTCAGTGTGGAGTTCAGCAGAGTTTTGGAAAGAAGAAAAAAGCTTAGAAAAAATGTATCTGAAGGATCCCATTTTATAGGCAGAGCTTGTTGTAACTGTCTTGATTAATAACTATCGTAACCGTCCTGATAAATGCCGATCGTGATTGACTTGATAAATATCGATCGTATTGTCTTGATAAATGACAATCATAATTATCGTGATAATTGTAACCGTTCAGTAGTGAGATCGTCTGTAGAAATCCGTCTGAAGAAACAGTCTGTAAGGGGTTCGACTTTCATAAAAGCCCGTTTGGATGAGAAGTTCGGAAGGAGTTCGACTTCCGTAGAAGCTCGGCTACTGGAGAAGTTCGAAAGGAGTTCGATTTTCGTAGAAGTTCGACTGCTGGAGGAGTCTGGAAGGAGTTTGGCTTTTGTAGAAGCTCGGCTGCTGGAGGAGTCCGGAAGAAGTTTAGCTTCCATAGAAGCTTTATTGCTG
Source organism: Cocos nucifera (assembly GCA_006176705.1). Lineage (NCBI taxonomy): Eukaryota > Viridiplantae > Streptophyta > Magnoliopsida > Arecales > Arecaceae > Cocos > Cocos nucifera. The sequence goes on along the minus strand of QRFJ01000162.1, from coordinate 1,416,013 downwards.
GAGGAGTCCGGAAAGAGTTCGGCTTTCGTAGAAGCTCGGTTGTTGGAGGAGTTCAAAAGAAGTTCGACTTTCATAGAAGTCCGACTAGAGTCTGGAAGGAGTTCGATCGCTGACAAAGCTCAGAAGGGGTTCAGCTTTCATAAAAGCTCAGTTGCTAGAGGAGTTCGGAAGGAGTTCGACTTTCGTAGAAGCTCAATTGCTGGAGGAGTTTGGAAGAAGTTCGACAGCTGAGAAGTACAATTGACTGAAGAGGTTCGATTGGAGCTCGATCGCTGAGAAGTTTGGCTAGATTTGTCCGCTGGATAGTTCGACCACTGAATGAATCTGACTGCTAGGAAGAAAATTTTTGATTGAAGCTCTTCTGTGATTACCAGCTGCATTAGGCTAAGCTTCAGATTGAACTTCGATGGAAGTAAAATTTATTTTCAACAATAGTTCCTCTACTTCTGAGTTTGAAATTCGAAGGAATGGAGTACAAAAAGGACGACTGCAGAAGTCCTCTTCAAGATATGCCCCTTATCTCCAGTCGAGGTTGAAAGTATAGTTAAAGCTTGAGGGAGATCTTGTCTCCTATTGTTATCGAGCACAATGGGATCGTCTTCGAGGCCTTTCCGCTCATTCTATCTAAAATGATCGAAATGGACGAGATCTTCGACTTTGCTTACGTTAAAACGAGGTTCTTCTCCTGTTCCTAACGGGCTGTGGGGGCCTTCGACTTTGCTTACGTTAGGATGAGGTTCTCCTCCTGCTCCTAATGAGATATGGGGGCCTTCGACTTTGCTCACGTTAGAATGAAGTTCTTCTCCTATTCCTAACTGGCTGTAGGGGCACATAAGGGCCATTGTCAGGGCCTCTCTTTCCATCTCGTCTAAAATGAATGAGGCATTCGACTTTGCTCACGTTAGAACGAGGTTCTTCTCCTATTCCTAAGGAACTGTGGGGGCACATAAGGGCCATTGTCAGGATCTCTTTTTTCATCTCATCTAAAATGAACGAGGCCTTCGACTTTGCTCACGTTAGGATGGGATTTTCTTTCTGTTCTTAACGGGCTGTGGGGGCACATAAGGACAGTTGTCAGGGCCTCTCCCTCCATCTCGTCCTAAATGAACGAGGCCTTTGACTTTGCTCACGTTAGGATGAGATTTTTTTTTTGTTCCTAATGGACTATAGGGGCACATAAGGGTCATTATCAGGACCTCTCCCTCCATCTCGTCCTAAATGAACGAGACCTTCGAAGCTCGAAAGAGATCTTATCTTTAGCCGAGGTTGGCCCGATCGCTCGGAAGAGGTCTTATTTTTAGTCGAGATTGGTGCGGTCACTCGAAAGAGATCTTATCTCTAGTCGAGGTTGAAGCTCGGACGCTCGAAAGAGATCTTATCTCTAGTCGAGATTGACTCGATCGCTCGAAAGAGATCTTATCTCTAATCGAGGTTGAAGCTCAGGTGCTCGAAAGAGATCTTATCTCTAGCCGAGGTTGGTGCGGTCGCTCGAAAGAGATCTTATCTCTAGTCGAGATTGACTCGATCGCTCGGAAGAGATCCCATCTCTAGTCGAGGTTGAAGGACTTTGATCAGCTCATGTTAGGATGAGATTCTCCTTCTGTTCCTAACACGGTCACTATTGACTACTTCTTTTCTGTCATCACATAGTTTTTGTATAATTTCTTTTGCATAATTTTTACATAGTTTTCTCTATCATCACATAGTTTTTGCTTCTTTTCTATCATCACATAATTTAGAGCAAGCTCCTCTTGGCTTTGACTCTGAAGATGATGGATCGCTGAAGTACCAAGCTCCTTCCTGACGTGGTATCGATGATACAAAAGGCGATCGATCTTTCTATTGTTTCTCCATCATTGATGGTTCTGACTATGGCAGTGCTCTCGATCGATCTTCTTCTGCTTTAGACTGGCATCCTTAATGAGCTCTGAGATCTTCTCATGCTTCAGACTGGCGTCCCTGATGAGCTTCTCGATTTTATTTTGGAGTTGAACGTATTCTTCAGTATCGTGGCCATGATCAAGATGGTAGAGGCAGTACTTGCTTTGATCGTACTTGTTTGGAAAAGATCATAATTCTTCTAGTCTTGACAGCTGATTTCTAATTTTCATCAGAACTTGAGTTCGAGGAGCGTTAAGTGGGGCATAGTTGTGGAATCTTCTGGGAAGAGGACTTTTTCGTGCTCTTCTGTCGGAACTTTCTTGATGACGAGCTCGAGGAGCTCAGGCTTGCTTACATTCGGGGGGAGTTCGTGAGCGCGATCGAACTTCATTCGGTTCTCCATCGGCAATGGGCTTATTAGACTCGTCCATCCACCGCTCTCTTGCGACTTCTTCATCCTTCAATTTGAAGACTTCTTCCATATGGGCATATCTCTTGGCCTGGACTAGCAGATCGGTAAAGTTCCTAGAGTACTTTTTTTTCAGAAAAAATAGCAAATCATTCTTCTGAAGGTCGCCCTTGAGCGCGGTCATTGCAACAGACTGGTCCAGATCCCAGACCTCCAATGCCGCGATGTTAAATCAGATGACATAAGTCTGGATGAATTTCTCCTGCTTCTGTTTAACATTCATCAGAAAATTCAAACCTCAGTGCGAACGTCGGCTACCAATGATGTGAGCCACGAACCGATGGCTCATCTGGTCAAAAGAAAATATCGTACCTAGCTTCAATGCTGAGTATCAGTTTTTTGCTGTCCTCCTCAAGGTAGATAAAAAAGCTCGATATAATATGGCGTCTGGTGTGCCGTGAAGCATCATCATGGTCCGAAATACCTTCAGATGATCAATCGAATCAGAAATTCCATCGTAGTATTCAAGTTGAGGAAGCTTAAAGTTCAGCAGAATGGACTCTTGCATAATTCGAAGAGAGAAAGAAGAATCGGTGAGAACGTCGTCATGGTGAGCTGGGGCAACGTGGCCGAGCTCCTTAATCCATCAGTCCATCTTCTATAATTTATGACTAAGAACGTCATCTCGATCGTAGATCTTGGAGGGCTTTCGACTACAGATGAAAAAGATCTCCTTCAGAGGAGAACTATGATCCAAACTTAGATCCTCTACTCTCTATTTTTTCTTCCTAACGACGACGGACATGCTAGCCCAAATTCTCTTTCTTGAAATCGATTTCTGACATCCTGACGATGAATTTCTTGGTGGAGTCATCATCGGAGGCTACCGCATGGCCTGTACCATCTTGGTGAGGCCCTAAACCCACTGCATCAGTAGGTTAAACCGCTTTGAATCCACTATGACTAGAGGTGGGGCTTGAGTTACCGAAGCTGAAGCAAAAATTGATATATCTAAATGAAATCTGGCTGTAGAAGCCATTGATCGTCGGATCGAAGCTTTCATGAAAGGTATTTTTTTTGGAAAAAACTCTAGATCACTGCTGAGCACTCCTTTAAGATCAAAAAAATCTCAAGAACAAAGTGCCCTTCCTCTAGCATCAATTTTATTGATCCAGAATTTGATTGACGTCGGATCGAGCTAGAGTCGAGGAAGACGAGGTCACCGTTGGTGATCTGCAAAATAAAGTTTCATCCAAAGTCGGTGTTGATGGCTCCGATAGGATCCTCTAACGGTCAAGTTAGCTCTGATCATCAAAAATAGAGTGCTCAGTATGGAGTTCGATAGAGTTTCGAGAAAAAGAAGAAAACTTAAAGAAAACGTATCTAGAGGATCTCTTTTTATAGACGGAGCTTGTTGTAACTATCTTGATTAATGACTATCATAACCATCCTAATAAATACCGATCGTGATTGACTTGATAAATATCGATCGTGTTATCTTGATAAATGATAATCATAATTATCATGATAATTATAATCGTTCAGTAGTGGGATCGCCTGTAGGAATCCATCTGAAAGAATAGTCTGTAAGGGGTCCGACTTTCATAAAAGTTCGACTGGATGAGAAATCTAGAAGGAGTTTGGCTCTCGTAGAAGTCCGACTGCTGAAGGAGTTCGAAAGGAGTTCGACTTTCATAGAAGTCCGACTGCTGGAGGAGTTTGGGAGGGGTTTGGCTTGCATAGAAGCTTGACTGCTACAGGAGTCTAGAAGAAGTTTGGCTTTCGTAGAAGTTCGATTGCTGGAGGAATTCGAAAGAAGTTCGACTCTCATAGAAGCCCGACTAGAGTCTGGAAGGAGTTCGGTCGTTGAACAAATTTGGAAGAAGTTTAGCTTTCGTAGAAACTCGATTGCTGGAGAAGTTCGAAAAGAGTTTGGCTTTCGCAGAAGCTTGGTTGCTGGAGGAGTTCGAAAGAAGTTTGGCTACTGAGAAGTTCGATCGACTGAAGAGGTTCGACTGAGGCTCGACCACTGAGAAGTTCGGCTAGGTTTGTCCGTTGGATAGTTCGACCACTGAATGAATCCGACTGCTAGAAAGAGAATTTTTTATTGAAGCTCTTCCGTGATTATTAGCTGCATTAGGCTAAGCTTCAGACTGGACTTCAATGGGAGCGAAATTTATCTCCAATAATTCTCATTGCAGAAGATTAGCATCGATCCTACATCCTCATCACAGAAGATTAGCATTGATCCTTTCAAATGTAAATCCTCCCTGCTCTCATCCTAGCAATGGAGGAGTTGGTCTAGGATTGCCTGCTACTATGTGATCATTAGGATGTCGAGCATGTAATGGATGGGCACCTACCATATTAATGCCCTATGAGCATCTATCAATTGCTTCCGGATGCCCTAGATGAACTTGACATATCTTTTCAGATGGTAGCAATAATTGATCAACTAGGGGAGAATCTCTTTCGCTTCCTCAAGACTCTAGAGCTCCTCTCTCGACTTCTGAAGGACTTTACATGAGCCATCTACAAGAAACAATGAAGATTTGTTATAGGTTATTTCCATCTTACTACAAAAAAAAACATAAATAGTATATTAATGAATTAATCATCTTACTACAAGAGGGAAGATACTTCATTTTACACTTGCTATGGGTCCTAACAATAATGTATGATCTTTGTGTCCCATCTTTACATAGGCCTACTAAGTAAAATTTATATCTAAGTATGGCATTATCATTGCTACATACATGCATGCATATTTACATACATAAATATTATAATTGAAAACAAATATATAGATTATGATTGGATCCACATTTATATACATATATAGAATAATCAATGTGCATATATGCAAATATTTATCAGTGCAAAAGAGCCCATAGAGACATAGCATGAATAGAAGATTATATAAGATATTTAATTTAAATGTTTCAGAATGTATACATACATACATGCATGCATACCTACATACATACATACATACATACAAATATACACATATATACATATATGTATGTATGTATATGTGTATGTATATCTTATTTTTAAATTTTTGAAAATTAATTTCTAAAAGATAACGATATTTAGAAGATCTTTCCAAAGATAGTTGAGAAAATAATCACAAGTATTGGCCAGCCCGTGAAGTATAAAAATTCTCATCATTCTCTGACCTCTCTTGGGTTTTTTCTCTAAGACATTTGCTTCACCTCCAGCCCCTTGGTAGTAAGGCTAGTAAATGCTCTATGTACACTTTCTACATCACCATGCATTTTAAATTACCATACTATGTTACAGTTTTTGGATAGCATAATCATTATTTTCACGCAACATTTGAAGAACTTGAACTATGATGCAATACGAAGATGCAACTCGTAAATAATTAGTAAGGTATAAATAAGAGAAGAATGAACCCAAAGCAATAGAAATCATCCTTTTATAATGAGAATATTTAGAAAATCATGATCCAGCAATAATAACAATTTTTTGTTTCACCATAGTAACAACTTGATAAAAAAAAACTAACATTGCTACTACATTTTACATGTGTACAACTATAACAAACATTCGGATAAAACAACTGCTTGCAATAATTTTTTGGCTATCAAGTGGATAATGAATGGGTATAAAAAAGAGTCAGAGACAATCAACCAAAAAATTTGATACACAAATTTTTTTTTATGAAAGTAAAATTCGATACACCACTCAGCAATTTAGTTTCGGATATGGACAAATATATAGCTATACACATTTAGATCTTCTACTCAGCTCCACCTATACCCTAGATAAAATATTACATAAATGTTCTAACAAAAATATAAATATCTTTGGATGAAGTTGGATGGTAGTGGGGTTGGGAAACTCCTGAAGCATCAGAATTGGGCCGACAGCAGTGGGGTGGTGGCGGTGGGGTCTAAAAAAGTCCCAAGAAGAAGGGTTGGTGGCAATGGGGTGGCAGCTGAAGTCTCGAGAAGAATGGCTGGTGATAGTGGGGGGTTTTGGGGAAGTCCCAAGAAGATCGATGGTGGTAGGTTGGCATCAATGGGGTTTGGAAAAGTCTTGAGAGGAAGGGCAGGCAATAGTTGGATTAGGAGAGCAGAAGATAGTTTGGACCGATAGATAGAGGGTTTGGGAGGAGAGGATGATGGCCGATGGATAGAAGGTTTGGAAGGACACAATAGCCGATGGGTGAGGAGTTTGGGAGGTGAGGATGAGGGAGGAGAGGAGGACGATCGACGGGTGGGGGGTTTGGGAGGAGCGGATGGCCAATGAGGGTAGAACTTCTCCTCTGAATGGTGGCAATGGGGTGAAGAGAGAGAGAGCATTGGTGGTGGGGTAGAGCTCCTCTAAACCAAGAGAGAAAACAGAGGATAGGAAGAGATGAGATGGGATTTGGGGGGTTTTTCTTTTAGATTTTGTTAGAAAAGGGTTTGAGGAGGAGATTTCAAATAATAGAGAAGAAGGATGAGAGGAGAAGAAAGAATGGAGGCTATCATTTGAAAAGATTGGACTTCTACACGCACGTGAGATTCAGTCCTATCCCTCATAAATGAGCTATTTTTGTATTAACATATATCACCTCTGCCAAACGATTGTGGGAGGGGCTTTGTTATCTAGAAATGATTGCATGGAGATGTGTGCTATGACCGAATTTGGATTGGGATCCAATATATATATATATATATGGTTTAAGGAGCCTAGGGAGCTAATGATGCTTAACACAAATTTAATCTCAACTAGACATGCTCAATGGATGGGTTAGGTCGGGTTCGGATCATACTGGGATATAACTAAAAGTAGTTATGCTCGAGCTTGACCTAGCTTTTGGGTGTACTTCCTAAGTCTGAGCTTGGTACTTACTTAGGCTTTGGATTTTAGATCGAGTCTCGGGCTAGACCGTGGGCTATATGTACTTTATATATGCATATGATATGCACTTTATGTATTTATTATTTATCTTGATACTAGTAAATTAACTTTAGGTGTACTTTGATATACTTGCATATTTTATAAAGTTGTACTTAATTAATTTTTTGGTATTATTGGATGAAGAATTATTATTATTATTGGATGGCTTAAGATCTATTGTTGGATGGCTTGAAACTATTATGGTTGTTGTTGGATATATATATATATAGCAGGTATATATAAATATTAGGTTTTAAAAAATATACCAAAAAAATTATAAAAAATAGTAATCTAGCAATGGATTAGAAATGAAAAAAAAATAGAATTATAAATTAGCAATAGATTTACAATGCATTAGCAATGGACATTTGAAAATTGTGCAATAGATTAGAAATAGAATTATGACGAAATACAAATGCTTTAGCAACACAATAGAAATGGATTTTTAATGGACTCAAAAGACTGTAGCAATGAAATAGACAAGGACTTATAACAAAATACAAAAACTTTAGTAACACAATAGAAATATATTTGCAATAAACTCAAAAGACTTTAGCAATGAAATAGATATAGACTTGCAATGAAATACTAAAACTTTAGCAATGGAATAGAAATAGATCTGCAACAGAAGGCTAAAATAATAGCAAAGACTTTACAATGGCGTAGCAATGGATTAGTAATAAAAGTTTAAAAATTTAATAATGGATTAACAGCAACCTTATGACGAAACTATAATGGCAATTATTTAGTTGGCAAACTTGTTACTAAAAATTGAGCAACAAAATTATTCAATTGCTATTCCATTGCTAAAGAATTTTAGCAATGAAATAGCAATGAAAATAAATTTCATTCCTAATTAGCTACAAGAATTTTAACAATGCAAGCAAATCCATTCCTAAATTCGTTGCTAAATCGTTTAGCAACGGATTAGCAATGGATTTTATCCGTTGCTAAACTATCTTTTTCTAGTAGTGTTTGCATCCTAGAAGTCTAAGTTTTCTTCTCTATTTCCTAATTACACTCTTTGGCAATGAGCGGTATATCTTCCTTGGTGCTGACGCTATACCTTCTTTATAGATAAAGGCTTCCTCTTGATCTTTTAGTAGGGGATTGAGAGTTTAGATCAACTTACGAATTTTTCTTTGAAAATGATTGATCCAGCTTGATCAAATAGGGCCAAGTATGCATGGTTCAATTTAGGTCGGTTTAAGATCAATTATTAAATTAAATCAACTTGAATTAGTGTCCTAAAATTGAAACCGAATTGACCATATGGAAAAATAGATTCCAATCAATCTGAAAAAATTGATTTGATTGGTTCGCTTTATTGAATTGTAGGCTATTCGGCTTCTATCCAATGGATAGCTTATGGAATAGGCTAAATAGGCTGCTGTCTATTTTAGGTTCTAACCATGCTAAATGGATAGCTTGTGAATGGGTTAAATGGAAAAGAACTACAACCTTTTGTGAGAAAATAAGGTAGCTTATAGTTTATCATATATATATATATTTGGGTCAATTTTTAGTTTAAATTAGATTTTTCAAAATTTAATTGAAACCAAATCGATTTTTTTTTTATTTCTAAAATTTTTAAATTAAAATCAAATTAAATATGAAAAATCCGATCCAGACCAAATCAAACTTAGCAGTTTGGACCGGATTTGTGGTTTGATTAGTTTGGTTGCACGCCCCTACGATCAAACAGGTTTCTAATTCAAGTACTCAAAATAATTTCAATGAATTAAATTATTTTCCTAGAATTTTAGGGTTAGAGTAACCTGGCCTGCAGTGCAAGCTGGTGATGGGTCTAACATGTGAATCCATTAGATTTTAAAGCACCAAACTAGAAGAACAAAGATGTAGTTAATCATGTTAATTAATTTATTAATACAATAGGTAAACTTCATTTTGTCCACCATTTATGATCCATTAAAATACATTTTGACACTCATATGGTAACAAATAGGGAAAACATCACAACACATGATCATACTTGTGGTTAATGAAGGGAGATTATGGGAGATCATAGCATGCAGGATATTTTGTAGAGTGCAGCAAAATTGATGGATGCGTCCTTGTGCATAAGAAAAGCTTGTCTCCAATTTCCAGCTTCTAAATAAGTATAGGCATGGCTCTTTTGGAATGGCTAAATCCCACATGAAACTCACAGGACACCCAACAACCCTCCATGTTGCATCACTCTCAATTGACAAATAGCTAGGCCTGAGGAGATAAGAAGACAATGGATACTTTTAGAGATGGCAATGGGTTAAGTTGGCCAATATCCATATCTGTCCTTTGATTAAAATTTCTATTCCCATATCCGTCGTATATCCACCCTAGATCAGATAAAGTAGATGGTGCGGATCAGGTTGGGAAAATAAGATAGGTTGCATTGGGTTGGATCGGATGCAAACATTCTAAAAAATAATTATAACTTTGAAAGGGAGGATTTAGATTAATTAATATTATATTTGGTTAGATTCGGAACAAAGCATACCATTCTATATCCGACCTGAATCCGCTTTGGGTATATCTAGAACCTATATATGTTTTAGATTTTAATCAGGTTAGGTAACATTCACCCCATTCGGGTCATGTTAGTTACCCGGTGCATCGCCTATAATTGCAATCCCTAGATACTTTTATATATATGCCATTATGCAAAGGCATGTCAGAACATGCGTGATAAGCAGCCCACGCCATGCTTCAATTCATGTTGTACCTGGTAGCACATGAAAGAGTCTGAAAAGCTATTAACTTTCTTTGGATTAGCTATGATAAATGTTTGGTGAAAATGGAACATCATATTAGTTAACAATACAAGCATATTACTAATCAACCTTGGCACAGCTGGTTCATGTTACTCCCCTTCTGGACAAGAACATTACAAGCGTGTTTTTACTTGGCAACTACAGTCAACATAATGTTTGTCTTATAATGTCCCAAACGTCATTGGAAAAGATTAGTTAGAAGGTGTTGTTTTGGGTTTTTTAGCCCTATATGAGTACTCAAGATCTATCAAATACATAATCTTTATGAGGCTAAATACATATATGTATAAGTCTTCACATACTTCCCGCATTTAAGCCTTTGTATCCTTATCGAATTAAAGGTCCAAATCTATTTAAATTCAATGATAAATACTATAAATCCAATCATAAACATCATAGTAAGCTTGTGGTGAATCCAAATCCTCTAGTCCACATGTGCCATGGGTATGAGTTTCTCTAATGTCATTTGTAATAGTTCAATATCCTACGTAAAAAGACTAGCTAAAAGATATTATTAGAGTTTCTTGGTTTTATATAAGTATTTAAAATCTATCTCATGTATAGTCGCTGAGGTACTTAACATATATCTGCATGAGTTCTTATATAGTCCCTCCATTTAAGCCTTAGTATCCTTGCTAGATCAAGGATCCAAATTCATTCATATACAATCATAAGCATCACAAATTTAATTACTAACATAACAATTAGTCCATCAATAATCCAAATAGGCCCATGTTGCAATATATTTTGCTCAATATGGGTTATAGGTCTAGTCTGCTATGATGTCATCTATAGCAATTGAACATGTTAATCAGGCAAGCAGGGTTAGGCTCAGCTAGCCCCATGTATGACAAAAATTAGCTTTGCTCGAACTCGGCCCACCTTGGACTTAGGGTCTACTTTGCAGGCTTGACTCCGAAGAGGAGGATAGAAGGATTGACGAAGGTGAATAAGCTAGAGACTACGCTTGCCTCATCGCCTAGAAGGATTGAGTTCCATGATGTAAGGAAGCCCTTCTCCCACATTGCCCGTGTCAAAGGAGATTTCCACCTTGAAACCCTAAAGCCCAACTTGGATTCTCACTAGCCAGTTAAGCCTTAGGAGCCCTACGGTGGTGTCAGCATTGGGGAAAAAGAGATTGGACTATAGGGAGTTTTACAAACATGGATTGGAGAAGGGGTGGATTGTTGGGAAGATTTAATTCTTCTCCTCAAATTGGTGGTGGGTTGGTGGGGGTTGATGTGAGGAGGTGATAACCTTGGTTGCTGCATCCTCATTTCCTTAATCAACCACATCAAGCTCAAGTCATGGGGCATAGGCATGGTTGAAGTAAATCTGAGCTCAGACCATTTAATAGGTGGTCTCAAATTTTAGGCTTGGCTCGGCTTGCCAAAGTAATTAAAAACCAGAGCTAGGTTTGGCCGAAACACTCCAAGCTTGAGTGGGCTGGGCAGATCACTTGGTATTTGGACTTATCTAGTAACAACCTATGACTTCACTTAAAAAGACTAGTTGGAAGATGTTAGTTAGGCTCCTTAGCTTTGTATAACATAGTTGATATGAGATTAAATACATGCTCACACTAGCCTAAATGAACTTGCACCATAGTTCCTTGTATGGGTTATGGGTTATGGGCTAAGTTCATTCTAATATCATTTGTAACAATGTAGGACCTCATCCAAACTTAACATTTTTTGGTTATAAATAATATCAGTGTGAACCCGGTCCATGGTGTTTGTGGACTAGGAGATACTATCATACAAGTATATTTGGGTTGACTAGGGATTGATCATAATGTTTGTAATTGGATTTGTATAGATTTTGACCTTTAATCTAATGAGGATGCTGGGGAACTTAAATAGGAGAAGTATGTGAGAATCCATATGGGCTTGCATTTAGTCCCATATTAGCCAAGCATTGGTAATAGATCTAGAATATTCATGCATAACTAAAAATTTTAGGTGGTATTTTCTTTCTTGCGTTTTAGGTAAGATGATCCTTGGATGCCATCTCATTGGACGCCTACAAAAACAGCTAAGCAAAACCCCAGTACTCTTGTGCTGGTGACTTTTGGAAACGAAGAGCTAGTGACAACGTTGTTTGCAGGCGTCGCCAGTCCTGCACCGTGGTTCTCCGTAACTACAAGGGTGAATATGTCGAGAAAACAAGGCTGGTGCGCAACCTCTGCACCGTGACTCGACACGTGGAAAATCTCATGCTGCGATGACTTCCGCTCGGTGTTTGTCGACGCCTTTATTCGGGCACGGTTGCTCTCCGAGAAAGATGGCATCCTTGTAACCCCACTCTCAAACGATCCACCACCCAGCCAAAGTCGTCCCTCAGTTTTTAGCCATCTCAAAGGAACGAGATCATTAATTGTTCCTTCTTTACAAGAAACCTTCTGGGAGAACTGTCTTATTTATATCATCCTAACACAACCATTCATCTCCAAGAATAGGTTTTCTTGCCTTCTTTTTAAGTGAGAATCCAGATCAGCAGAAGAGGGAGGTGGAGAAGAGATGGGGAGGGGGAGGGTGGAGCTGAAGAGGATTGAGAACAAGATAAACAGGCAGGTTACCTTTGCAAAGCGGCGGAACGGATTGCTGAAGAAGGCTTACGAGCTCTCCGTCCTCTGCGACGCCGAGGTCGCCCTCATCATCTTCTCCAGCCGCGGCCGCCTCTTCGAGTTCTGCAGCTGCTCGAGGTACCGCAGCCATCTCCCTTATCTTCTCGATATATCCTTTGAGTTAGATGAGCTCATGGTTACTTCTTCACGGTTTTAGACAGGAGAGATGAGGTCTTCGACACCTGGTCATCAGGAGTCATTCTTATTTTTTTTCTTTCTCTTTAGCAATCCTTCATTCTATTGCTGATGATGGGACTTTCGCTTATGTGGTCTTTCCTCTCTTTTGTTTTTGGTTCTCGGGTTGTGCAATGGATTTGGATATATAATTTTGATCTCTGAAATCTAGATCTCACTTTATTTTATTTAATATAGATAGATTAGTCTTCGTTTCATCCTCTCTTTCTCTCTCATCTTTTATTTTCTTAAATTTCTGCAAGCTTATCTGTGAGCCTAGTTTAGTTTCTTCCGTTATATTTGGTTGAAAAATTAAACCATCCAGATCTAGAGATTTTTTATGATATTGTTTCACCGACTTTAGCTAGAATTTTATCATTATATCTAGTTGTTTTTTTTTAATATTATTTCCTTTATTTTTTTTTTTAATTTTTATGTTCGAGTTGTTCGAAGGATCTAGATAGGTTAAATATTGATTTCTCAGCTATTCTAAAAGCTTAATTCTTTCATATGTGCATATGTTTTTTTTTATTTGGAATTTTTTCATATTCATAGTGAAAAGTTGTCTTGGATCCAAACCTCCCAGGATCAGTCTTCCGATAATCAATAGATCTTGTGCTTGTTGGACGATTCCTAATGATCCAGTTGTTGAATTCTTTTCTTGTTTTCCTTTTTCGTACAAAAATAGAAAGGATGTAGATGGATGTTGTGGAGTAATAATGTCATGTACTTCCCTAGCTACGTTTAGGTTTTCGCTAGTTTACCATTTCTATGTGACAGAAGTGCGGTCGAATAGAAGTTTTTGTCTCGGTTTTCGTGTCATGGACCTTGTTAGTTATTATGTTATGATACCTAGCTTAAAATGATTATTTACTTGAGCCTATTTTTTTTTTCCCTTATTTTTTGGCTTTTTGTATTTGAAGCTGGTTGCCTCTTCTAAGAAAGCTAGGAAGTATAAAGAGCTCTAGTCCAAGCTATTAAAATCCTGATACCCATTATAAGCTGAATAAGATAATTCTAATCAATTGAAGAAAAATTGCACAAGGTAATTGCAAATGAGCAGAAGTAATCCAGTTATTCCTTATCTTTCTACTACAAATAATTGCCCTTTTAATTCTGCCAGTCCTTTTCAAGCATCTAATCTTAATTAGGGTACAGAATTGAGTTCTCGAGTCAGTCTCATATTAACACCGCAGTCCTTATTGGTAGATCTACTTTTTCATAAGAACTCAGTGATCTAGTGATTATCATTGTTTTTTTTTTTTTTTTTTCAAATTGTATCTTAATTCAAATTCTCCTCTTGTTAATTGACGGTAATCTAGTGATTACCAGTGAAAAAAATCTTTAATTTTAGCTAGTAGTTCAGTAACTGGTTGGTGTTGTGATTCTGAGCATTATCAAGATGATGAGTGCTGTTAATTATATCTCAAACTCTTCTATTACATTTTTCTTTTTGTTGTTAGCATTAATGACACCAAATAATTGGGACAAGGCGCGTTACAATTTTGTTGACTTTGAGAATCTTATTATCTTTTTTTTTTTTTGTTTTTTTCAAATTATGATATAACTACCTGTAAGTATGTTTAAATATATCAGTGCCACAACCATTACTTGTCCTTGTTTTTATATTTTTTATGCGATGGGTATTGAATAATTAGAATCACATAAGCAGATAGGTGATATTAGAGAAGATGGATACCATTTAGAATATCTTATGATCAACCATTTTATAACTTGGCTTGCTTGTTCCAGATAGACCATTTATCTCTCAACTGTTATTACAGCAGTTTTTGCCTGTCGGAGGTTTAACTTTATGACTTTTCATTTAGCTTTAATGGAACCTTAGTTCCTGAAAGGAATGATTTGAGAATACCCTTTTTCGATTTTTTGATATAAAAATTTATGTACGCTAGATAAGAGTATGACATTTGGAATCCTAGCACCAGCTTCATAATTATTTGACTGCTATTTTATGGTTAGACTTGCACAGTACTTTTATTTTTAGCTCCTGTACACAGGCCAGTGTTTTGCACCCAGGCCTATATATCTTCGTACACGGTTATACCTGTTTGGTACGTACTTGCAAACAAGCCAGGGATTCAACATAAAATGGCGATCAAGTTCAAGGATCAGGAATAAAACATTTGGTCCTTAAGGACCGAACATAAAATGGCTGGCTGTCCTGGGGCGAACATCAATTATTGCCCCATGCAAGATCTTTGATTTCTTGAAAAACTAATGAACAAGGAGATTGATATTTCAATTTACGGTTTGTCTTTCTTTAATTCTATTACTGCACTGCATTTTTGGAAATATTATTTGAAGTCTCAAGTGATGAAGATGTAATTTCTAAATGAAATGAGTAGGGAAGAAATCCTCGAAGCAAAAAGATCTTGGATGTTCATTGACCAGGAGAAGTTAAATTGTCTACTAGAAAGACTGCTTGTGATCCAAAATGGCGCTTCAGGTCCATGGAGGTGGAGACTGAAATCCACTCAAAGTTTTCATTTTCTAATTCTTCCGTAATCTCTCCACTTGCACAGCACCAATGAAGTCTCTACTCCCTCTTAAGGTTAGGACTGCTTTTTGGCTGGAGATCAACAACAGAAAACTTGCCGAATGAGATTAAACAGGACTAGACGTAGCATCATACGTAGCCTTAGCACTAATTCATAAAACAACATCACGTTTCTTGCTAGTCCAAGAGATGGAACAACATCCAATGACAGACTAGTCAGCACCATTGTAGTCTCAAAACTCTAGAGTCAAGTTGGAGTGGGAAAAGCTGCAGAAGAAATGATCATGTGAAAGTATCAGAGAAGTTGTGGATATGATTCCGGAGAATTCCATGTATACTTGTTTATCATCCCTTAAGGAAAGCTCTAAGAGAAAAAGTTACCATGCTTTTATTGCGGGGAAGCTGGTCATTTGTATATATGCTACATCTCATCTTTGCATTCAATCTTTATCCTATTCTTGTTGTGGATTCATATCTTTTCCTCTTCCTTGTTTCCTATTTCACCGAAGCATGCTTAAGACAATCGAGAGGTACCAAAGATACAGCCATGCTGCATCAGAAGCTGTTGCCCCACCAAGTGAGACAGAGGTAGGTCAACAAATAGCTTCGTTCCACATGTTCAGTGCATTGAGTACATTTTGATAGCTGAATGTGAGAATCTGTGTATAATGGGTTAACTTTGTGGTTGCAAAATTTCTTTATGCATGTCCGTCTCTAGAGGCTATATATGCCATTACTATCTCCAATTTAACTACATCTCTATAATGTAATTTGATGTTTCCTTTCAAGCTTGTTGGACATAAGATTCTTCAAATATTTAAGCTTTCATGGAAGAACATGTCCAAGGCAATAGGCTGCAATGCACTGTACATGTCATTAGTATTTAGGATTTTTTTTAAAAAAAAAAAAAAATTTGCTTGATGCTTCATACACCAAGAATAAAAACATGGAACATAACCATTGCTGGTACTGGTTATTACTTTCATTGATAAAAGCAATTTTGTGCATAAGATACATGCATGGAGAGATGATAAATTGTAAGTTGATCGATCACAAGTGCAGCAGGGCTTAAGACTTGCTCTTCTATTCAATATGCTCCTGATGGATATTGTAGACCTCAATAACAATTTTAGAAGGATTATTCAGGTTCATGAAATAAAGGGGCAAGAATTCTTATTCTTGTGGTCTTATTGTGAGTTTTCTTGGTCACAAGGGAGTGGTGAATATGATAGCAGCCTTGGTTTGGCATTTTTACGTATATATATTTATATAATTTGGTTTGTCTTTCATCTGGTCATCTACCATGAGACGTCCAACTGATACCAGTGGCTTCCTGCCATTGTTTCTGTGGTTCCAGCTCGTAAGCTGCTAGATAAGTTTTATGGGTAGAGAGGGATTTTCTATATATACAAAAAAACATTAATAAATTATAGAATGTTCGATTCCATGAAATTTTGTTTCATTGTTTGATTATCTTGCTCTACATTCATATGTCTGGCTGGTTATGTCTCCTCTTAGTAATTTGAAATATGCCTGATAAAGGATTTTTGAGAAGGTTTTAGTTGTTTTTTTGAAGCAGAACACTTATCAGGAATATGTGAAGCTGAAGGGAAGAGTTGAGTTTCTGCAACGTTCGCATAGGTAGCCTATATCCAGCAGAAGCATTCAGCTGTCTGCTTTATGACCGTTTGCTTATATGCCTTTATAATCATTCATTTTTGTCTAGTTCATACCTTATTATTATTATTATTATTATTATACCTACAGAAATCTCCTCGGTGAGGACTTGGACCCATTAAGTACAAATGAACTCGAGCAACTTGAGAATCAACTAGAGAAATCTTTAATGCAGATCAGATCAGCAAAGGTAAAAAATTAGAATCATTTAGAAGGACAAATTGGATGTATTTATTCCGGATATTGATTCAGCTTTCTTGACATGATTACGGGAGTCGTTCAAGCTAAGATTTCCTGCATATGTACCTTTTAATATCATATTTATATCACTTTTTTATTCATTAAAAATAGCGCATTCTAAAATCTTATATTCCAAGAAGAATATTTTCACCACTGATGACAGTGAAACGTACCGAATACCACAAAGAACATGAAAAACCGAATATTACAAGTTTAAGAGTAACTAGATTGATGATTAAGATGTCGGTATTTGTAGTATTATTGGACTCTTTTCCTCTATCTTTTTGTCCAATGAACTCTCACTCTTGCTAAAGTGGGCCTTGTATCTCTTCAAAAAGTGATGCTTGATCATTTTCTGCTTGCCATGCTAGAAGAACAGAATATATTTGATTATTTATGTAATATTAGTTAAATGGACGACATGCTCGAGTTTTGCCCTTTGGACATCCATGTTTACACCATCTATAAAATTTTGAAATAGTTCTTCCAAAAAACTCTCTTGCAAAACTTCTGGTGACGGGATCCTAGAGTTAGAGCATATGGTTTAATCTCTTAATTTCAACACATGACATTTATTAATTCTTTCTGAAAGGGATCATCTTTTAACAATTAGGAGAAAAATTTAAGTTTTAACAAAAAAGATGTTTGACATACTTAGTTTGGGCAGGTTCATGACTGGCCATGATACAATCACGCCACTCGTGTTGCCACACTTATTCCACTTCTAGTAACTTAAACTCCACTGGTCCATATAGTCAACTTATATTTTAAATTTCTTTTGAGGAAGGAAAGCTTGCCCACATTTTAAGGAGCTCGGCCTTCCACCTCTTCGATCAATGCCTTCAACTCTACTTCCAAATTATTTGATTGAACGAGTATATTTTCTGTATGTCTTCTAAATTCACTAAAGCCTCTTATCTATGTTAGAATGAGTATCTAATTTGCTCGATCAAGAAAAAGTAAGAAATCCTTTAACCATACAACTCGAATTTCTTAAAAAAATTAAAAAATAAAAAAAAATGGTGAATGTAGGGTTTAGGTGTTATGCCCCGAACCCTATCAATCGGATTGGCCATGTGACCTGATTGTACACTTTCTAGGATAAAACCCAAAAAAAAATACCGAGCTTATAAGTTCATCACAACCTCAATATTACTAGACAATATAAATATCATTTCATAATAAAATAAAATAATACCTCATTTACAAGTAATATGAGTTGTCCATTGACATATTTCAACTATTTGGTGTGGATCACCAGTATTTTAACTATTCATCCTCTCACCAAAATCCTAAATGTAGCTAAGTACATATTAAACATGTTATAAGTCTAGAAGGAAAAATGAAATGGTGGTATGAGCTGCCGGCTTAGTAATAATTTATACATATCCATATCCATATAAATAATATAAAATTAAAAAATAGCAAATAATCAATATTGAAATAAATACAAACATCATGAAATCATATATGATTAATCCAGCGGAACCCAAACAAACCAATATGTATACATAATATACAGCATCTATCATGAAACATTCATTATATTAGATTTGGGTTTGGTTAGCTTAGCATTATTTTTGAATATGAACAATTTGAATCAGTTTTCCAATAGTCAAACCAAGACTAAATTGACCATTAATGAAAAATGGTTCCAACTGAATCATAAAATTTGGTTTAGTTCGGTTCGGTTTATCAAGTTGCTAGGCTAAATGGGCTTCTATTACCATGAAGAAGAAAAACCAGAATATAAAAAGGATATATCTTATCCTTATGAATATAACTATATAATTAATTTTAAATGAACAATGAAATTAAAGAGGATATAAAAATTTTGCTTTTGCCAATTCTTGTACCTTTCTCTCTTTCTAATCGAATCATAGAATTCCTTAAGTAGAGGGTTAAATGCCTCATTTGCTCTGCATCTTATATGAATCGATATTATGATAGTGGATTAAATGCCTTAATTTTTCTTATCATCACTATTATATTGTTATTAATACTCTCAATTCTTGTAATGTCTACAAGTGACATTCGTTTGGTATTAGAGATTTCTAAGAAAAAATCTCTCTCTAATATATTTTTTTTTATTTTTAGAAATATCTTATCAGCACCAAAGGATTCATCCCTTGGTCAATCTTCGAGGAATAGATTTTTTTTTTATAAATCCCTCGATAAAAATTATTGAAGTAATTACTCACTAATCCCTTGCAAATTACCGAGGGATTTCTAAGAAATTTATCGAGGGTAGTTAATCCCTTATAAATCGCTTAAAGATTCCTTAATGAAACTAAATTTTGGATGTAACTTAACATTCCTTGAAAATTTTTTTCTAATCTCTCGGTGATTTTGCGAGGGACAGAACCCTTGGTGATATCCCTTGTTGAAAGGCTGATTCTAGTAGTAGAAGAAAGAAAAAAGAATGAGAGAAAGAAGCACAACTTACTTTCTTTAATGCGGAGAGCCATCATTGAGAACTAAAAGATAAATAGTTCATCGGCGTAATACATATATTACAAGAAGATCAAATAAATGTATTCATAACTAGTACAAAAGAAAATTGGCTCTATACGATTCATAGAACAATAACTAAAAGCACTTGGAAATCCAATACCCTAAGGATCCAATCATGCTAAGAGAAGACCCACAATGATTAGTCAACCCACAAAATTCCTAATGGATTTGCAACACCAAAAGAGAAAGTTGGGAGAGTCATAGGGGAGAGGAAGGATACCTTCAAAGCTCAGAAGATAATAAAGGGCAAGGGCAAGATGGAAGCGATAGGATGGATTTATCTACTTATCGTTACCTATCAAGTAATTGTGAAAAAGCCACTAGTTCTTGCTTGGCTTGCCCTTACCAAGCCTTTGGTGGAGCCAATCTGACAAAATAATGGAGTCACAATGGAGCAGGAGGCTAGGAGGAAGGGCTCCAAATGAGAAGAATAGAGAGCAAGGGATGCTTGAGTGAGCATTGGAGGAGGGGTAAGGGAGTGATAAGAGAGGAGTTTCGAGGGAAAGGGGCCAAGCATCATATATAATATATTGGGTTAGTCATTGATATTTGATCAAATAACCCGGCCTGGTAGGGATTAAAAGGGTTGAATGGTGCTGGATCCTTTTAGTCCCACATTAAATATTTGCAAGATGCATTCTTGCTTTAAAATAAAGTACCATCATAGGCTCTATTTTTGAGCTAGAAAATATGAGTTTAGGTTCAGTCTGATGAGTACATTGGACTAATTCGCTATCCTAAGTTGCATGGCATATTTTTGGATTAGTTTTGCTTAAGTAGGATTTTTTTAAATTTTTTTTAAATTTAAATTGAAACTAAACTGATTTTTTTCATCTATTTCTCATTATTATGGTTCCGGATCCAGCAATAATTAATTTTTTTTATTTTTAGACTATCCAAGATCATGCTCCAGTCCATGATAGGAAAAACATAATTTTCATCTATAAGACTATGGAGGCTATCTTATATATAAGCTTGTAAAAGCTATCTCCCATATACATCCATGAAAGTTATTCTATGCATAAGCTCATTGAGGTTATCCTACATATAAGCTTGTAGAGGCTATTCACGTGATGAGGTTAGTACAAATATCTCTTACTCATCCATCTAATTAATCAATTTTATTCTTATCAAATAAAATATAATTCAATAATACATGTGGCACATTAACGTTGGAGTAAGTCAAAGTGATGTAACCTTAAATGTGCTCGAGGTCCTTCACCTTGGATCATGATGAACTGAAAGCTATGATTATATCAAAGCCACGATCTTGAAGGTCGTGGTAATTACTCAAACATGATTGGCAGATTAAAGCAGTTGTAAATGTAGAGAAATATGGATATCTATTACTGTGCAATTATTGCATGATAGAAATCGCTGCCATGTGGTTATCTCACATCTTATCCATCTTGGCAATAGTAACTGATATTTCCTATAAATAGTGGAAACCAGGAGATCCTCAAGTAAGTCTTTTTTCATAGCATTCTCTTATCTCTCTCTTCTCTTTATGTTGTTATTTCTTAGAATTCGACTGACTTAAGCATCGAAGAATCTACCACTGGATTCTAGCAAGAGAACTTGATTTTCAGGTTAGCCCTATTTCGAAGGATTCTAGATGGCCATATCTTGAGGTGCCTCAGCTCACCATTCTTTCTAAGTTCACCTCAGAGGGTGACTAACCATGTCATCACCTCATACATCTACTGAGAGTGATTCTAGTGAGAACACATTTTTTGCCAAATTTCAAATTAATCTATATTTCATATAACCAAAATCATCAATATCTAATATATATATGATAAAAGAAATATGATATACTATGTGATCAAAACTTATATATTTACACCGACAATCATGCAATTGATATCATATTCATATAACCAAAAGTATCAATATTTGATACATATATGCACAATAAAGAAACATGTACTTATGTGCATACCAACAATTGTGCAATGAATGACATCATCCCATGCAAAATCAAAGAAACCAATAGATTTAAACAAAAATAATTATATATAGGTAATATATGTAGAGATTCTTACCTCTATCATAGCAAATTTAGATAAAATGTTTATCAATCCGAATGCATACCTAATATATTTAATCAATTTAACATCAAATAATACCAATTTATCCTTAATCAACCACCAATGATATTAATAAATCAATTGCTCACTAATTCCCTAATTCAAGGTTCTAATAGTTGAATTATCCATAACTTCTCTTTAATAATTCAAAATTAAAATACATAAAGGGTTAGGGTTTTACCTTGGTTTAGAGACTAGAACATAAAATCCTTATTGTGCTTCTTTTTGTTCATATGACTGCACCTCCACACAAAATCAAGCCATCCAAGAAAGGAGATTTGAATAGGAAGAAGGATGAGGCTTACTGGGTGGTAGCTTTTGGTGGCTTGAATCAATCAGAATAAGAGAGAAGAAAAGAAGAGAGAGAAAGACAAAGAAGAGAAATAAAGAGAGAATAGAGAGAATGAAGGAGAAAGGCCTTCCTTTTTCTCTTAAAAAAAAGAAAGGGAGGGAAACGACAATGGCTAGATGGTGGTGGTAGTGAGCAACAGCTAGAGGTCAAATGACATGATGGAAGGTATTGACAATGATTGATGAAATAAAAGAAAAAAATAAAGCATATCCGAAGAAAGAATGAGGAATGAATCCATCGAGTTTTTGGCCCACTCAATAGTGGCCAAAGCTTTGATGTTGATCTTGAAGAATAACTAAGGTATTAGTGCGTCATTGAAAGTTCAATTAAAAGAAGGAAGAATCTTTGTTCAAAAAATAATGATTGAATAGTTGAAACAGAGGAAATATTGATCATGGCAAATCCAAAGTCTTTCAATGAATACCTACCTGGCTAGCAATGATTGCATAAGATAGGGACGATGATGGAGAGAGTGTCGATTAGGTGGGAGACAATGATCCCTCAACTTTGGCATGACCAGGACATGGGTGAGGATTCTCTTTTCCCCTTCTAAATTTCCAGCAATGGGGGGTCGGTGGCCATGGACTTACTAGGGCAATGGGGGTTTATATAGAGGCAAAGGCTAGAGTTTCCTATTCTCTAATGGAGTTGGGGAGGAGTCAGAGTTGATCTCCTCCAATTAGGAAAATCTTGGTATTTTTCAATATATATATATATATATATATATATATATATATATATATATATATATATATATATATATATTGGATTTAGGTTGTCTTAGATGCTAGGCTAGTTAATAGACTATGCCTAATTCATGTTTTGGGCAGACTAAAGAGCCGGGCCTCAAATTAGGTCCTTTTTTCATTGATAATCATAAAATTGAGGTACATATTCTCTATTTATGATGGGGTCCGTCTTTATAAAATTTAGAATAAATTTCTCTCCTAGTTTGAATAGGACTTTTCAAAAATAAATATAACTAGTGAAAATAAACACAAAAGGTTAACATTTTATATTAGATAGCTCTTGACTCTTATATCAATTTTGTCTGCTATGATTCTATTGAATTTTTTTCAGATTGAGAGATATGCTCAGCCAATTTTTTTTCAAAATTTTTTTTTTTTTTTTTGATCGGTCCATTTTAGGGCTCAAATAATAGAGTTTGGACCTGACCACTTAAGGAGCGATCTTTCTTAGGAGGTTGTATCATATCATAGATCTTGAAAAATTAATTAATTAATTAATTAATTTGAAGATCATTTCAATTGGATATTGCATGATTAAGTTATAAACTTTGAAAGTTAAGTGGATGATTCATCTTTTTGGTATGGTGGATCTTACTTCTGGATCCAATCTATCTCGATCCATAATGATTAAAGTGATCCATATGAAGTCTGATGATCTTTGTGTATCAATATCACATTATATTATTCAATAGAGTGCATCATGTTAGTGATCTCTATACATCTTCTCAGACTTCTCTAGATGATTAACCTGGAACCTTTGCAGTATGGACTAGTCCTTATATACCCATTCTTTGACTAATGTCTCTAGCTATTTGACTAGCCAACCATTTATTTCGCTGAATCCCAATGATTTATTGCTGATGTCTTCAGGTCTAGCTCTGTTAGCCGAGAATAATTCTTTCTTGCTTCCTTAAACAGTGAGTGGTGGGCCAAAGATCAATTATATCACACTTTTCTCTATGATACAACTGCAAAAGCTGCTCCCATAATTTAGATTCAGATAGAGACAACATTTCAGGCTGTCTCCTGATTGTTTTACTCAGTGAGCTATGTCTTTCTTTATGATATACTGAATTGTTGTGGGTGACTTCAACTTCAACCGTGGCAAACTTATTTTTGGAATCCTTATATAAAGTGCTTACCAGACATAAATTTGTCTGTAGTGAAGTGTGAAGTTTTGTGGATTTTCTATATATTTATGTGGTATTGATAATTCGAGTCGAGATACCACTTGGAGAGGGCCATCATTTTATGCATTATATGATGGAAAATTTGCAATGATTCACTCATTTCTGTTTATATATTTGCAGATGCAGTCAATGCTTGATCAACTTTGTGATCTTAAAAGAAAGGTACGAATTTATGCTCAAAGTGCTTTATGTTCATCATGAATGCGATGATGTGCTAGGTTTGATCCGTGCTCCATTTAGTAAACAGGGTGTATCTTAATGCAGGAACAAGTGTTGCAAGAAGCAAACAGAGAATTAAAAACAAAGGTATTTGGATAAATATTCAATTTTTTGTTGATTGTTTTTTACACAATCGTTACATTCTGCTAATCGTGTATGCAATTAATTCAGTTGGACTATGATTTAAGAGCTGCATTTTACTAATTGGCAAACATTTTTTAACTTAAGAATGCTATGTTCATATTAGATGTTGTCTTCTAGGTCTTCATCCCCATTAAATTTTATGACATTTCTGTTTACTCCATATATTTGTTTGTGATACCGTCTTCCTTTTTATCTTCCACAATGCGCTTTCAAGTGTGCCCTAGCAACATTTTACGGTCATGGTCATTGGGAGTTTTCTTTGATTAAGTAGTTGCCTTCCCACGTTTATATTTTGGCAGTTGCAAGAAGCCACTTCACATAATCCCCTCCAATGGTCATGGATAAATGGTGGCGGCAATGGTGGTGGCGGTGCATCGGATGGCCCTTGTAATCGTGAGTCTGCTCTATCAGAGGAATTCTTCCAGCCATTGGGATGTCACCTTCCTTTGCAAATTGGGTAATGCTTTACTCTCATGAAAGCCTGCAGATCTACATGAAAATATATTACCAAATTTAATAGTTTTACTTCATGTAATCTATTTTTACTGCAGGTACCATGCCATGCATATAGACCAGTCAAACGAAGGAGCTATGACACACAATTCCAATGGCTACCTTCCTGCATGGATGTGATGAATTCCAAGCTTCATTAGGTATATATCTGCAACTATAAGAACCCAATCTGGTGTGGGTTTTTTGCCCCCTTCCTGTGTTGTTTATTGTAAGTTAATCTTGCTTTATCCAGAAGTAAATAAGGAAACAACCAAAAGAATGCTTATGCTTCTTTATTAGTGCTTGCAACTTATGGTGACAGCATAAATTATAATGAGCTGAATGTATAGCTTCATCTCTGTCTATTATGTGGGCATGTGATGTCTTGTCAAGGCGATGATTAGAATTTATGAAGCCAACATGATTCATGCCTTCATGGTGGCATGATGCCAGAAATTCTAATCGTACCTGAGACGCTGATGAATGTTTTTCGCTTGTGGTGCATACGTTGATTGGCTGGTCTGGCCTAAAATGGTCGCAGAATGGGTCCAATCCCTGCCTCTGAACTTTGCCATGTCGAGCTGACCCACTAAAAGAAATTATTGAAAGCATTTGCTGTGCTATCACCTCACAGAACCTGTTTCTCGACTAGCCATCTGTAATTATAAACCAATGAACAGGGCGAAGGCTACTCTTATTACCGAGAGCTTGCAACTGGAGTTGGAATGAAAATTGGAATGGATTGAAATTGGAATCGAAATGGCCAAATTACTCGAAGGGTTTCGTTCGCAACTAGAATTGAAATAGGAAAGAAAATTTGAATCTTGTTTTAGATAGATTGGGCCATTTTCTTTCATTCATGGAATCGGAATCGGAATCGGAATAGAACTCTTCCAAACCAAAAGGTTGGAATGTGAGTTACTCATTCTCAATCTGATTCCAAACCCCAACTCATCCCAACCAAACACCCCTTAAATCTCTATTCACAGTTGGTATGTTTGATGACTATCATTGTGCAAAGGTCTCAGCACCATGATCTTATGTACGCCTTTGCCTTCCTTTCTAAGAAAGCATAACAGGATTTATTTGGTTTTGCAGCAAAACCTACACCTGTTTCATTCTTGGTTTCACTCGTGCTCTCCAAAAGTCAAAGAGTTGCATTAGAGGTTGTAGGGTAATCTTTCAAGCCTGATTAACTCTCTTGGATGTAATTAAAACCTGTTGTTGACGGGAGGAGCATTCTCTGTCTGGTTGAGGTTGCCTGGCATGTTCTATTTTTTTTTTTTTTTCTGTTTTCTTTTAAAGTTCCCTGTTTGCCTTGAGGCAATTTCCCTGTTTCCTTCCTCTATATATAATTCCTTTTGCTCCACCCACTTCACATAAGAAAATAACAATAGTATCTGGCCACATGAGGCTAGGTGCACTGGTATGAGCATAGATCAAGGTGGAGGTTAGCGTCATTCAAATATGATTTAATACAGGTAGGGCAGGATTCACATGATTCAAATATGATTTAATATATATATATAGGTGTTGACCTTGTTGGGATCAGATGTTGGACCGCTACTTTGTCTGCCTCATCTTTTTGTGCACGCAACCAGTAAGCCAAAATCTATCCTCCTGCTGTAAACCGTAGAGGAAGATTACGATCTGATATTATCTGCACAACTGAGACGGGTCAACTCCAACTTCTGTAGGTTTGGATCGAGACTAGTATTAAATGGTAAGGAACAGCATTGCTATTCCCAGCTCACATGGCTTCGAACTGGCATCCCTTCTGGTCGAAACCTATTTATTTATTTAAGGCCAGTATATATACTTTTGATTTGATTGACAGATGTTTGCTACGGAGGAAACAAAAGGAATGCTTACGTTCCTTCCGATCCATACCTGCAGTTCTTCGAGATAGAAGAATACTTCACCGCATCACTCGTATTCGCCGCTCCAGTCCTCGTCTAAGGGCCATTTAACCTCCATATATATGAACCCGATAAAGAATCTTTCTTCTTCTTTCCCTCCAATAGAAGAAAGGAAAAAGGGAAGAGAGCTCATACGTCAAGAGATTAGAAATGAAGGATAAGATGAGATTTGATTCTCTTGGGAGTAGGGTTTTGGGAGAGATATTTGCTTGTTTTAGCAAGAAATCTAACTACATTTAGAGCATGGAGCATCAAGTTCTACCAACTTGTGCGGCCTTGGTTCCACCTGAAGTCTCTCAATTTGGATGCTGGTTAAAGAGTGGATAACATGAAAAGGTTATCCAACTAATTCCAGCCAAACATCAACCAAAGATTTATTCGGTCAACAGGTGAAAAAGGCATCTAACCAGGTAATTCCAGGAGGAGCGTACCCAAAGTTATTTCACTTTTTCACAACTTTATCCCACCAAACAATAAATAAAGTTATATATTCACCGCTTAGCTGGTTAGGAGATGAATATATATATGGTCAAAAGTTATTCAAAGAGTGGTCAGCTATCAGAGACTCGAACGTAAAACCATTTTTGGATGCCGGTTTGAGAGTAGATTACATAGGACTATCCAGCTAGCTGGCCAGCTAAACACCACAAGAATAAAAAGATGTGAGTAGTCTTATCCACTCAACGGCCAAAAAGGTAAAGAACAAGGTTAAATATAGTTGAGAGAGAGGGTGAAATAACTTTAACCACCTCTCCATCTTTTTTTCTCTGCCACTTTTACACCAGGTTGGTGTCTTTTACTGTTTCTCTTTTTTTTTTTTTTTTTTTTTTGGTGGTGGTGGGGGGGTTATTATCATCCCTTTACTTTTTGCAAGATGACGTTATTCATTTCTTCGCTTTAGCGAGATGACATTAATGGCAGGCAATCAGTACCAACAAAAGAGCGAATAATTTTATCCCTTCGCTGGTTTGCTGGTTAGGGTGCGAATGTCAATGACTGAAGTTATCTAGAGGTGGTGATTGACTATTTAGCCTCCAAACACATCCTTGCTAAGTTTTTTTTTTTTTTTTTTTTTTTTGGAGCAATCAGTCGTCTTTTTCTTCAACATTTTTCAGAGGCATGGAATTGAAAGAGTTAGTATATCTTCTGATCTTTTTACTTTCAAGGAGGGAGGGAGAAAGATAAGGAGAAATAGTACAACAACAACCTACAACCACAGAATGTGACAACGAAACTATTGAGATGGAGAAATAAGTATCTTATCTTGGATGTCCTTCGCAGAATCATGCCTTGTTTTGATGGTCAGCCAATTAGGTTCCAGCAAAATGAATCCATCCCTTCTTTTCCGCAAGTTGTACAAAGAGCCAACTGATCGCGACTGCCACAAAAAACATGTTATCTTGTGTATCTAGCAACATTGCTACTGACAATGTAAAAAAATTAAAGAACTTTGGTCATCCAAAAGATGTTTACCAATCAAAAAATCGGAACGTTACTGTGCAAGGCTAGAATAAAACAATTATAAGTCATCTCAAAACCGACAACCCTACGCTACTGGCTGGATTTATAGACCACTGTTGTTTAATTTATGCGGCAGTGCACGTACTTGCTAGGAGAGTGACTTGGTTCTATGAAGATGAAAGCAAATTTTTTTAAAAAAAAAAAAACAAGAAAAGCTACTGCACATAAATATGGAACATATTTTTTTTTAGATACCTAATTTGAAGCAATGGAATTTATGGGCTTCAAGACTGTTTTACATTTTATATAGTACCAGATATTTTAGTCACCTATTATTATTAATTCAAATCTTTTTTCTATGTCTGTTTCTCTGGTGAGAATAATAGGCCGGAGTGCTGAGCGCTGTTTGATTTAGGACTCGTTAGGTTTATAGAAAGAATTTCTTTTATAGGAAGTAATTTTTTATGAAGTTAATTTTTTAAAATAAAATTTCGATATGTTTGGTTGACCAAAAAAAATAATTTATTAAAAAATAGCTTATATTTACTTGACCATCTATTTTCATAAAAAAATTATATAAAATATCTATTACATCCTTAATAGATATAAGACCATACATTTTGCTTCTAAACTTTATATACATAATAATATTATATTTATATTAATATAAATATATTATAATATTATACTATATTAATATAAATATTGATATATTAATATAAATATTATATTAGTAAAAATATTAAAATGTAAGAAATATTATAATATTAGTATTAATATGAATATTATATAAATATTAATATAATATTAATATTTTAATATGATAAATTTATTAATATCTTAATAAATGTAACACTATATTAATATAAACATTGATATATCAACATAAATACTATATTAATATTAATAAAAAATTATATTAGTATAAATATTAAAATATAATAAATATTATAATATTAATATTAATATTATATAAATATTAAGATAATATTAATATTATATTATATTATTACTTTTCAAAATTTTATTCTAGTCATCCATGATATTTTATAAAATCTTGGTCATAAATCTTAAAAAAATATTTTGAAAAAAAAAATATCATCATTTTGCATCTTATAAGAAGTACCAAAACCTATCTCCTTCGTTGATTTTCATTTTTCATAAAATATGGAAAGTAACTTTTCATGAGAAAATTTTTTTTTCTTCTTTCTTTTCTCTTAAAACTCCAACCAAATAAGAAGCTCCCTCTCCACTTTTCATGAAGTGTCTTTTTTTCTTCTTCACTTCTCTCGAACCAAATGAGTTCTTAATATTACAACTTTCTAGGAACTCCCTCTTTCCTCCACTTCTCAGGAACCAAATGAATCTTTAATATTAGAACACAAGCTCTAACTCCTAGATTTAATATTCGAATCTTTTCAAATCTCAAAGTTTCTAGCAGTGAAGAACAAGCGTTTGGTTTACTACATCTACATCCGAACAAAGGTTGTGGACTTCCCAATCAAAGGCTTGTCGATAAGGAGCTTCGAAAGTCAAAACCTATACCTTTCATAATTCTCTATTGAAGAGATAAAAATGTTAAACTATGAATAACAAAAAATGATTCCGCAAATTTATATTCTTCACGTTAGATTCAAGCCATTATATTATTATATTCTTTCTTCTTTAGTAGAAGAGAGCATAGGCATTAATTGGGCTAGGGGTTGTGGTGCATCATTGCTGTCTGGTTATGAAGGAATAAATGACGGCAATAACTTGGAAAGAACTGCCCTTGTACTTCATTTTTGTGTCGCATTGACCAATTTTTACTTTGCAAATTATCTGAAAAAATGACTCCCTTCTGAGATGGATTGATTTTTTGTGATTGACCTTATCTGAACGAGGGGGACGGAGGGTGGGGGTGGGGTGGGGGCGTAAAAACGAAGAAAAGACGGCCCCATCAGAGCTGGGATACATGTCAGTGGACAAAACCTTGCTTTGCAAAAAGGTGGGGCCCGAGACGCCACGTTTCGCCACCGCATGGCGCAGGCGTTCTTTGGTCACAATCAATGATTAAAAAGGTACATTTATTTGCCGTTGCCCACGATCACCACGTTAAAAGCTCATTCCTCGTAAACTAAACCATGCGCACTGCATCAATCGTAATGGCGTATGGCAAAGTTTCAG
The DNA here is from genome assembly GCA_006176705.1 of Cocos nucifera. Lineage (NCBI taxonomy): Eukaryota > Viridiplantae > Streptophyta > Magnoliopsida > Arecales > Arecaceae > Cocos > Cocos nucifera. The sequence continues at coordinate 1,385,501 of QRFJ01000162.1, read as the reverse complement.
GATATCCAAGAAAGATTAGTTTTCTACATGCTTTTGATACACTACAGAGAAAATGAAAATTAAAAAAAATATAATATTTTTAAAATAAAATTTTCATTTTTTTTCTTATTTTTTTTTTGCTAGTGAAAAAATTGATAAAGACAAATTTGTGCGGATGTTTCTTACTCATGAGTTAATTTATTATATTTTATTAATTTTTTTCTATATTATTCGATCTAATATATATGTCAAAATTTTTCTATAAACATAAATAGATTTTAGGATGTACTCATGTGCTCACTTTAAACTCAAGTTGTTTTGTTGGAGACTATCTTGGTTAAGTCTTGGATCATTTCTAAGAAGGGCATCTTTGCATGGAAAAGAAAGATCATGAATTTTCAGCTTGTCCTCTTTTACATTGGCCGACATATATCAGCATGGAGGTGGATGACCATCTACAGGTAAGTAAGTTGATCGTTGTCAATAGAACTGGCTGGAGGATCAAGGTTGTCATCAATCTTTTTGGTGGACAACTTGCTGACATGATTCTCACCATTCTGATTTTTCTATATCGGAGTGGAGATCGATGGGTGTGAGGTTGATCTTGTTGTCCTAGAGTGCTGACCAAAGATCTTGTCAACATGAGTAGATCGATGCCAGTTAGGAGGATTGATGCAGCCTAGATATGAAGGATGGAGGCTCATCCTATGATCAGACTATTTCTCTAAAAGGTTGCCTAGGATAGGCTCCCGATGCGTACTCTTCTCTAAAGAAAAGATATAGTGATTTCGATCATCTACCTGATCTGTGACTAGGAGGAGGAGACCATGGAGAATGCACTCCTCTACTATCCCAGAGTAGAGTTGATTTGAAGGATGGCGGGTGTTTAGTTATGGAGAGCAGGCAATGGCCCATGGATCCTCCTCTTCTTCGACTCTGTCCATCAAGGTGCTGGTCACGGTTCATTCGGAGCCTACCATCTGGTCTACATAACCTATCAGATTTGAATGTCCAGGTATAGCCTTATTTTTTTATGAGGAGATGGTGCATGCTAGGTGAGTCATTCAAAGAGCCTATAGTTTGGCCATGGAGTATCACCGCTTCGATTCGACCAAGTTGTTCTTGCATAACTCGAGTTTCTAGGACTTTTTGATTGCATCTGCAGTGTCTCGAACTTGTCTTTTCATTTCGTAGGAGCTCCCTCACTCTGAGTTTATCAAGATCAACTTCGATGATAGTGTCAGAGGGAGCAGAGATGGCTCGAGACATGTCATACGGGATTAAGCTTTGAGATTGCTTGCCGTGGGGGGCTCACCATTGTTTAAGCCATCCATCTTAGATGTCGAGCTCCGTGCTGCATGGGCTGGTGTTCTATGTGCGACTCGAAAGTTGAGGGCTAATAAGATCATCATTGAAGGGGACTCGATGACGATCATTGGCTGGATCAGGGGAGATGCCAAGTACCATGAGACTCACCTACTCCTCAGAGATATCTGAAGGGTGCTTTGTCAGTGCACCACGGTATCCATTCAGCATGTATTTTGAGAGGCTAACAGTGCTACTGATTGGATGGCATTTTTTATTGCTGATCATTTCGACGATTGGAACTAGCATCCTGGTATTGCCCGCCTCTTGGGTTTGAGAGATGTTCTTTTTTTGACTCTTTGGACTGTACTTGCATCAGAGTAGTATGATCGCCCGCATGTACCCAAAAAAAAAGAAGAAATGGTCCAAAGTTTTAAGGCCTTGTTTACATGTTGGGAGGCGAATTATGTTGCTGTTTGGCTTTCCTATTGTGACTATGTTTTCTGCCCAGGGCTATAGTGAATGGGTTGCTAACTTTAAAGCCTTTTGATGTAATTCTGAAAGTCTAAGTCAATTCTACCAAACCTCATCACATGAACACTTGTAATATGAGAGCATCCATCATTCCTCTTTTAAGTTGTGGGCTGGTGATTTTTATTTGTTTATTTTTTTACATGGATTTTAAGTTGTGCCAAGACCCAAACTTTGGGGAGAAAGTGTTATGCCTCGGAGCTGCCATGTGGGGACTGTGTGAGCATATGCCTAATTAGTTCCACAACAATTATAAGCTAGATATATCTTGGGTGGCTATATAGGGTCAAAAAATCTAAATAATGATTTCCAACTAGTTTTTTTTTGGTTAGGTCATATATTGCTATCAATGGTATCGGAGCAAACACATCTTATGGTCCATGTAAACTAAGCAACATTATAGCACGGACTCATTTGGGCTAACCACTAATTGACTGTGCTATTTATAGTTGGTTGAACGAATTTATATTCTTAACCTGACGAGTATGCTAGAATTTAAATAGAGGAAGCATGTGAGAATCCAAACAAATATGTGTTTCATCTTAGATCAACTATATATTAGATAAATCTTAGAAACTTATTCAAGTTCAAGGAACCTAAATAATATATTCTGCATACCTTTTTGGGTGAGGCTGCAGATCGTTATATAGAGCTTGCGTAGCCTTTGAAAATAGAGAAAAAAAAGAAAGATGAATATTTAATGCTTTTGTCATGCTCGCCATGATATTTCCAATGGGGGAACAGCATGCTATACAAACATATTCATTGCCTTTCTTGTTTCTTTATTAATACTATCTAGTTAGGATTGGCAAGTCATATCTTACATTGTTGCCTAGATAGTTTGCATGTATCTAGTATCTACATCACGACATGATACAAATTTGCTATGTTTGTGTTTTACAAATTATAAGGGTGTTATGCTTGTTCCCTTGTTTTAAGTAATGGTCAATGACACAATTATTTATGGTGAACAGTAATTTCCTATTCTATCCCAAAAAGTACAACTTTTGCTTGTGAAAATGCATAACAATTCAATGTCTACTGAAAGATAATGTGAAAGTCTCGAGGCAGGATTAATTTACCAGCTGCGAAAAAAGTAGAGCCCTGCTTTATTTATTTCTTTAGAGACATGCAATAGCAGCATGGGCTCCTCTAAATAATTTGTTCCCTTTAAAATGGATTAGACTAAACTATCTGGATCAAACCGGGATGGTATAACTACTATCCATCTAATATATGCTCCCTTTTTTTCAAGTATGCACAATGCACTTGCTGAATGCTAGCGTACATAAGCAAATAGAGTAGGCGGCTTTGTAATTCACGTCAACTCTTGATTAAATAATAACTGCATGCCATCCAATCACATTTTGTCGGTGGATGATTGAATATACGTATGGACCCACTCAACTTCCGTGTCTGTTCGATTCAATTGGCCATCATTTAATGCTGCAATTTCAAATAAGCAAGCGTAGTTTAATTGAAAGGACGGAACAGAAACATTATCCCACATCTAAATGGAGACACGTTATCGTCAATGGGCTCCATTAGCTTTAGATAAGAGTTTGTATTATCTCAACCTTCATAATTCCCTAGCAGACTAGGCCGTTTTCTTCCCTCCAATAGATTCTCGATCTCTTAGATGGAAAGAGAACATGATGCTGAGAAAATATCTAAAAGGAGTGAGAAACCATGATTAAGAATCTAAATGACTGCAAGATATCACGTCCGGGCTGCACGAGCATCGGATACAACCTTCTATTTGTGTAACAACAATCTACATCAAAGCTTCATACGTTTCAGCATCATTATTATTATTATTTTGCCCTTTCGCTCTTAGAGAATCCAAAAAGAAACACAACGAAAACGACTTGGTTGGAGAGAAATGATCTAAGAAAGGAAGTAGGATATAATTCTTGCCGATCTTTGTCCGTGTGACAGCGATATCAAGTATTATTCACCGATATCCTGAGAGTAACAGAGAGGAGAGAGAAAAAAAAAATTCTATCTCAAAATTACAACGATGTCCTCGTACGTACCATATTCTTTTCCTTGTTTCCTGGAATGCTCACTAAAATGGCACAATTGCCCTCGTACTCCCTACACGTCCTTCCCATCTTTCTAGGTGCGTAGGCGCGTAGGTCCGTGGAATCCTGCGCGTGAGGTCTATTTCGGGAAATGAATTCATACGGGCCTACCACCCACTCGTACGTGGCACCCAATAACCATTGGATTCTTGGGTACGCCCCGGAACTGTTGTGCAATAGCGGGAACGTTAATGTGATATACAAATAACAATCTTATCTCTTGACATATCAAATAGGTACCGAGGGGACCCACCACACAGCGTTTGGTCAAATTGTCAGTTTGTTATTCCTCCCTGGGGTAGGTCGGTTTAGTACGGTTTGTTGTAAAAAAAGATTTTTGAGTGAGTGTGATGCCATGTGGCATTCTTTATACCCTCGTCAAGTAGGTTAGTTTAGTATTTGATGATAGCAATAATTTTTGAGTAAGTGTAATGCTATATGTGGCATTCTTTATGCTCACGTAAACTATTTTCTTGCCACAAAGCAAGGGATTCTTTCTTTATATGTGGCATTCTTTGTTCCCGTTGATTCATCTTGAATCTACCAAGTTAATAATTGTAGAATTGATGAACATTTGGTGTGTGTGCAAAATGGTGCTCGGAAGTACTTCCCTTTTTGATTAATAACAAGTGGTGCATGATTTGTGCGCATGGAAAATTTTCTTCTGACTACTTCAGGTGACTATTGTAACTTGCTAAAATTGGTGCAATACGAGAAGGTTAAATATTGAGATTCCTAAAAAGAAAAAGTTAAATATGGAGCTGCCAATCTAACACCACATCAACTTATGGAACTTTTATTTTTATTTTTTTTCTGCATCAACTGGCCACTCAAACCAATGCGTCTCTTTACTTTCCAGCAAAGCCTCGTACACATTTCCCCCTTTACCTGGAGGAGACTACGAGCTGTTGGGTGATTGAGTGGGCCGGGTAGAAATACCTTCCAGGCTAGCTCCATTAAATCACCAGTCTTTTCGCAACGCAGGGTGTTTTTTTTTTTTCTTTTTTTCTCCTTTTTCTGTGCCTTAGGGAGTTACGGATTTCATCAAGCTTAGAAGAAGGTAAGGGGATTACAAAGAACAAAAAAACCAGAGAAGAAGTACAAGATAAAACCATAAACTAGAGATCTCAATTATAATTTTGCTACTCTCCGCAGAAACCATCGATCCTTCCACATCAAATCCCGGACGTCGCTACTCATGTCATCTTGAGGAAACGTTGCTTGGACCTGAAGCACCAGCCACGCCCTCAACAATGTCTTAATATTTTCCTAATGGATCCAACAAAAAGAGACTGTTAATTTACAGTTGCTGAGGACTACTGTTTGTTTCCACCCATATATAGTTCCCAACACAAAGATGCAGCAAGAATATCCCATCCTTTCCATCAACTCTCTCTGGTCCATCTGCTTCTCTAGCTTTCGTAGACTTTGTGAATGGCCCTGGTTGTGTGTCTTATCTTAAGTAGAAACCAGCTAGAAGATCTAAATACTTGAGATCGCGTTGCAGTCGATGAGTAAATGCTCTGCAGATTCCTCTTTTTTTTTTTCTGAAGGGAAAAGAGAGGAAGCTGACTACTTCCCCTCAACTTTATTCTGTAAAATATAAAACCTGTACCAGAGAACACATAGAATCGAGATGGAAGAGAGTACAAGGAAGAAAGCGCACGATGCACTCTTTTTTGCTTTGCCATCACAAGCTAGAAGTCTTATGAAAGATCGAGAAGGTGAACATTGTTTGTCAATATATATATATATAACATTTCGTTCAACGAAACCTGATACCAGGCTCATTTCAAAGAAGATTTAATTATTCGGAGGCCCCATGAAGAATACATACTTTATATCGAAGGTTCGCTTTGAAAGATTGGATTTCTTTTATTCCAAACCAGAACACTTCTTCACTTCTTCTCTAATTTAGGATTGTATTAGTTACAAGTGTGGTACGATGTCTGTGATTAAAACAGTCCCACCTGGTCCACAGGGCCGGTTTGAATGATATCACGTGAAAATTTCGAAGTACGTGAATCGTGTACGGGCCCCGTGAATCATGACCATTGCGTAATACACGAGTGGCTGTGATTGATAGATCGGAATCCCACCCGGATTGGATAGTCCAGTTAAAGCTGAACATGAGACCCCACCATGCAGACGTTTTATAAGAAATCTCTAAACCGAGAGCTGGCCGATTCCAGTAATGTCGTATTTCGTAATAATGTATGAAACAGAGGGGCGATTCTTTCCGCAGCTATTAACTGCAGGCTCTGGCTACAGCCTGTATTACCACCGCGCCGTCATCAAAGTTAATGCTAAGAGGATAAAAAGAAATCAAATATAATAAGAAATTAAAAATGGGGAGAGCTCGATTCGTACGATGAGACCGCAAGCTAATTCGACGCTGGGGGCCTGTCTTCTCTATCTCTCCTCTGATTGCCACGACACCAAACCTTTTAACGACGTCAGTCCTCTTTCCACCAATCACAGATCGACAACGTATTCTGAAACCGTCCGGTTTTCCAATACCGCCTATCGCTTCCCCAAACAGACTCTCTCTCCTCTCTACCCTTCCCTTCTTAGTGGGCTCCTGCCCCCTCCCTCCCTAACACAAACCCTAATCAGAAAACCCATTTTTTTGTTCTCCACTCTATTTTCTTCTATCTACTATTCTCTATTAATTCTCCTTCTTTCTCTCGCTCGCGTCGGCGGTGGTTGAGGAGAGAAGAAGGGAAGGATGGGGAGAGGGAGGGTGCAGCTGAGGCGGATCGAGAACAAGATAAACCGGCAGGTGACGTTCTCGAAGCGCCGGTCGGGGCTCCTGAAGAAAGCCCACGAGATCTCCGTCCTCTGCGATGCCGAGGTCGCCCTCATCATCTTCTCGACCAAGGGCAAGCTCTACGAGTACGCCACCGACTCCTGGTAACGATCTCGCCTTGTTTTCTCTCTTCTGTTGCTTAAGTGAAACTTGAATTTCGATTCCTCTTTTGGGATGTAAGCTTCGAGAGTACCAACAGATTAGTTCTATAGGATTTCGTATGCTATTTCTTTTTTATTTGATTTTAATCTCGGTATATTGTCCCATCAGATCTAGGAATTTGGCACTATCTCCTCGGATTTCTTTTGCTGAATGCTAATTTTTGCTTGCTTTTCTAATTTCCAGGTAATACACTGGGAGTCAGTCACCGACATACTTATTTAGTATATTAACTTTTATAATTTTCTTGTTTCTAAGTAGAGTTGAAGAAACACCAGAAGAAAAAAATAGAATTCTAGGATGGCGTCCATTTGTGCTGTTCGTATTTATTCCGATCTAGGTTGGACTGCGCTCGGCCGTCGAGAGCGTTCTGAAAGCAGACGCTCCTTTGGGTGTGTACGAGATGAAGCCCAAGGTATCACATGAGGATGACGGTACCACTCTTGTGCAGGTCTGTGAGCTTACTATTTCTATTTTTAGAAGTATCGAACAACTTCCACCGACTCAGTCGGTCACGTTGGAAATAGATCTACTCTTCTCCTTCTCCTTCTTTTTCCTTTTATTTTTTTTACTGGAGTGTTTTGTACTCCATTGATTGACAAATGTTCTTCCCTTTTCTTTGTGATCCGTCTTGCTCTCGGTTCCTTACGTCCTACCTTTTCACAAGCCATCACTTATCTTCGTGGAAACCTGAACAACGAACCTAGATGTTGGAATTGGTCTGAATAACCAGTCATAATTTCTCCATTTTCATAGAATCACAAGAACAGCAAGGATCACAGCAATTTTAGAACTCCCTAGTTCAGCATGTACTAGTGGGGAAGCAAAAAGCTTTTTACGTTTTCACCAGCAATTTTCTCAAACTCGGTTACAAATACGAATCTCCTTTTTGAAATACCGTTTTTCAGCTCAGTATTTCTTGCTGCTCCTCATTTGTCGTTATTTCTCTCGCGGGTTGGAATTTTTTCAAACCAGAAACTCGGAGAAATGGAGGAAAACAAGAAGTTTGTGCCTTCTATTGGCCTTCCGATCATACGATCAAAGAAATCATTAAAAAAAACTATGAAATGACGTCCACTGAGTCGCTAAAAGTTAGCTAAAACTTAGCCACCAGCGTCATCATTATGAGCTTTTACTAGCTGTTACGTCCATTAACGGCCAGGTGGATGTGGATGGTTTTGAGTTGGTAACAGACTAGGTGGATGGTTTGTTTCGCACCAGATTTGCGTTAATTAGCACGCACGCACACACGCGTGGCGACAGTACAGTGCTCTAGGATGACTGATGGTGAAACGTTGGCATGCATAGTTGATCTTTCCGTATGTGCACATGTGGGGTGGCAGTGCTGAAATTGGCTTTTAGCCTTAATTTAGAAATGCGAAATTGGAGATTATTAAGTTTGAGCCAGGCACTGAATTTTTATTTTTATTTTTATTTTTTGGGAAAGGAGGTCAAACTGTTTCAGCAGCATCTTGATTGCATATAGTTGCTTGCTTAGAATTAACTTTGTACGGCACTTTCCTTTTGTTCCTGTTACCTGATATGTGTATATAACTCTCAGAGCATGATTATTGCAACCTTTATGTAGAGTGGAGTTGTAGAATTTCCATAATCTCATCATAGCCTGTCTAACTGCCTTGTCTTATGATTTGTTTTTTTTTTCTTTGTAGTCCCTTTTCATTTAAAATTTTTTACTAAGCATTGTAACTCATATGTGGTTGATATTCATGATCTTTTGATGTTGATATTATAAGATTCAGGTTATAAGATTCTTGTAATTTTCATCATAATTTGCAAGAAGCAACGCTATCTTGTAGACCTACCCTTGGGTAATATCATATGAGCATTATAATATTCTATTTGGTCGGAAGCCAGGCTGTAGCATCCTTTGACCTATCTTTTTCCTCTAATGTTTTTTATCACCCTGCAGTGTGTGTAGATCATATATCTTTTATTAGAAGAAATATCTTGCCGCAACTTGGATGCGATCTAAATAACATAGAATGACATTTTATTGGGCAATAACATATATTAAGGGACATTTCTCCTTCATAAAGTAGGGGAAGCTATTCGCTTCCTCCTCCTTCCATCAAAAAATATTGAGCAATAATATATAATGAGATTCGTTCATTTTTTACATTATCCTGATATTTTCTTCATGTTTTTTTATAGAAGAAGAGAATGAAGAGAACATTACTCTAGCTTATTGCATTGCACAACAGTTTATGTCATAGTTTCATATAAAGCTGTGCCAATATGTTTCCATTTCTTCAATTTGTGGGTCAATGTATGGACTAATATTCATTAGGTATGGAACCCTCACCGATTATCCTTATTTGGCTTTATGCCAGCATAACCTATATTTCATGTTAACCTTCATAGGCCTTAGAAAAAGCTTTAAAAGCTTTCGTTGTAATCTTGCTAATATTTATTAAGGTGTCTGCAGAATGTGTAAAGTACCAGATAGGATTATTGGAGTATGACAATTTCTGATAAGCTTTTGTTGCCGACGGTAAGAATTGAAAAGGACCTGTGTTTTTTGTCAATAAATTTTTGTTTCAGAAAGTGAAGGTAACGGATTTCATGGGTTTCTTATATTTGTTTCAGAATGTGAGTTCATGGGTTTCTTATTGGTATAAAATTTAACATTAGCTAAGATCTTATGCCACATAGGAGGTCCATGTTTAAGTAAACCAACTCAGCCTAAGTACTTCCATAGCTTAGTTTTTGTTTGTTTTGGAGTCTTTTCCTTGCTGATTTTCCAATTCTGGATTGTTGTTTATTATTAATTATAGTCATACTTATCTGGAATTAAAAAGGGGATTGATAGTTGAGTAGATCAAAATTACTTCTAAAGCTTGCTTTATGGAAAATGAGGTCGTAGACGGACATTTGTTCTGATACATGCATTGAGCTCATGACTTTTCCCTCTACAGTATGAAGTCCATTCATGTTTTAGTTGGTCTTTTTTTTTTTTTTAGACTATCCAATCTTGTAGAGATGTTTTTCTTTTGCAACTATTGATCTTAACATTTAGGCGGATTCGTTGAGGTAAGCTGGGGGATTCCCGTTGAGACGATGCATGATTTAAGTTGCGTGCATGGAAAGCAATATGTGGACCAGAAGATTTGCCATTGCGTTGGCTCAACGGAAGCGATAGATCTGACCCTGCATAAAAATTCTGTGAAGACATTAGGAGCTAAAAGAGCCATCCAATAGATGGTTAAGATTGGTTGATTCTGTGCTGCTTAGGCACGAGCTTAAGATGGTTTATGCATGCATGATTTCCCAGTTTTACTAGTAGTATCATCAACAGATCGATCATTCGCTGATAAGAACTCGGTTAAAGCTCATGGAATGATCAGTCAAGAATTGTTCTATTGCAGTTGCGTCAACATCATTTAGAATCATGTGCCATGTGTAATCTCTTTTGATCAAACTTCTGAGTCATGTTTGCTTTCTCTTCAAATCAAGCTTCTTTGCATATCTTCCAGCAAGTTTTTTCTTTTGAAGTTATCCGTCTCTTGTTGTTAAGCCCTCTTAGAAAAATCGTCATCATTAGATTTTTTTTCTGCAAATCCTTTGGGGTGATCCTCCTCCTATAAAGACCCAAACATCCAGATTTTTCCTTTCTTAAAATTTTTGTAAATTTTTCTACATCTGTTCTAACTTCTCCTTAAGTTTAAGATTGTATAACCTTTAGCTGAGACTACAATATCTAACAATCAACTATATTAAATATTCTTAGTCATAATTTTATTTTGAAAGTGAAGAATATGCATTTTCAATGCAAAAATACATAAATACATTTTAAGTTTCAAAAATCATACAAATTATACAATATATTATTTAAGCATTTGTATCCTCATCACCTTGCTCTCGTCCTTTAGGCTTACGAGTTTCAAGAAATATTTGAACTCATGATGGTGGTTACTTGTTCTTATTTCATGCTATTTGAAATTCAATTATATCATCATTTATCAAAGCAAAATCAAGTTTTGAAAAATTAAATAAACATTAACAAGTAAAGCAATCCTTTTAAAGCATAATTTTTATGTGCAGAAACTGAAAGTGAATCCATTAAAAAAAGACTGGGCAAACAAATTGTGGAGAACTTTATAATTATAAAGATTGATAAAAACTAACAGGTGGATATTTTGTATCAGCAGAGATATAGAGTTGATATAAAAATATTATTTTGAAGATAACTCAAAAACTAACTCCCAAAAGTTATAACTCTAAGAAATTTAAGACATATGAATGTGTTTCTGAGAAATTCTTCATTTTTAGTTTTCTGGTTGATGCTTTGGTAGAGAGGGAGAGGCCCTCTCTCGCAACTTGTATTGTGGCTGGTAAGAGATGAAAGTTTGGTTTCAATCTAACATTTCTATCCCTATACAAGTGGTAAGAAATATTTAATTTTTCTGCCGCTCTAAATTCAATTAGTAGTTGATCTAACATGTCACTAGATTATAATTTTGAAGGGACTAAAATCAGATGGTCCAAGAAAGTTCAGCTAGTTTTGAAGTTTCGAAATTCAAAGTTTGAGATTTTTAATTTGTTTCGTATTTGGATAGAGTTTCAGAGTTTAAATGCCATTGTATAGATGTAAATTCACAATGAGTTTGAACTTTGGGCTTCACCTCTTTCATGTACCCAAAAAAAAAAAACTATAGTTCCTGATAAAAATAGAGTATCTAGCAACAATACGACTTAGAACGAATACAAGTCCCTTGATAGAATGTTGCAGGAACTTGAAACGCATGTAATGCTAGCATATCACATGGAGGAAGTCACAGAATTCTACTTGCAACAATCCATACTAGTGAACGGGCCATGCACTCTGTTTTACTTAATTTAGAGTAAGTTAGAATGCTGGTTACCTGTAGAATGAAAGCAAAGAAATGCATGTCTAACCATATTAAAGAATGTAGGGTACGATTGTAGGACACACCGTTAGAAGTTTCTTCTCTTGCTTTATTTTTCTAATGAATGGGGCATATCAAACTAGAAATCCAACTTCCGTTAAACTAGGTTTCCAAAAAGTCCAGCCAATATTACTGCTTGCTTGATTGACGTGTTTAGCACTGTCTTGAAGTATATCACTCTATAAATGGTCAAGGGATGGGATTTAAGTGCACAACTTGCATTTTTCTTAAGGAAAAAAAAAAAAGCTTTGGTAAAAGCTAAAAGATAATCATCTCTCTGATTGGTTTCCAATCAATGGTTGATTGGCTAAGAAACTTTCCAAACAAACAAAGATATCCAGCTAATTACATGATATAGCATGATGACTAAACGATGATACAAGAACACATAATATTATCGACAGAGATGATTGACAAGACATGTTAGTAAATCAAAAAATTAAATAAGAGGATCTATGCATAAATTTCTGACTAATCGACAACATATATGCATACTGACATGATTATTTACATATAAGCATAAGACAATGATAAGTTGTTCCTTCCAATTTCTCGTGAATCTTTGCAAAGTTCTTAGAGCCACCTCTAAGCATGCACCCTTGTTTCCTTGGTTTGCTTTATTTTTCTCACTTATTTCCTATAACAACAAATTTACAAAAATAAAGTAATAGATGGTGGATGAAATATGAGAAGATCATAAATAAGTTACTTCAATAGTCACTCCTTATATCATAATAATTTTTAAGCATTGCAAGAATTTGTTTTACCTTCACTTTTAGTTCGCAATAGTTAAGGAGTGCTTCAAAATGTGAGTTTGGTATTTATTCTGATTTATTAGTTAATTTCTTTTCTCTTGTATTATACTTTGACAAGATCTTCAATCTACACTTTTAATGCCTTCAAGGCTCCAAGCATCTGCAACTACTTGGAAAACCCATTATTGGCCTTCATTAGAAGCAATATGTTTTTTCTATAACAATTTACAATCTTGTTAGCTAACTACCTTAGTAAATTAATAAATTTATATTAGATATGCAAATATAAAACATACATTCACATATTTCTACATGTTATATTTGTTCCCTTTTGGAACTGCATGACATGTACGGTAAATTAAAGAAATAAAATTTTGAATTTCGAGCCATAGTTTCCAAGAGTCTAGTGAAACCATTACAAAGTTTGTCATCATCAACAGGTTGGCCCTTTTCATTGAGTGTGATGGGCTTGTCCTCTTTAGGTTCTCGTTCATGTATTACTAGTTCTTTTCTTCATAGATTGGTGAAGAGAATTTATCAATAGCATCATAAATACTTTTAAAAATATTGAACAAATAAACTAAGAGAACTAGTAATCAATACTTATCAATTAATTAAATTTCATTCATTTTCAACTTCTCAGCTTCTTCATCCTAACTTTGTTTTATGCACTTATTCATCCTCACTTTCATTCTTAGCTTCTTCGTCCTCGCTATCCTCACCACTTTGCCTTTTTCACTCCAATGATTGTTCCTCTCATGATCTTTTTGGACTTGCTCTTATGCCAGACCGAACCTTATTACTATATTCTAATGATTGGCTACTACTAGTTCAGAGCTCTTCTACTTCCTATTAATAGCACCTCTGTAGAATGTACATGAGCCTAATTATTGCTTGATGGCATCGCTTTCATGTATTAGGGACTATCTGCTACTACATTGAACCTTTCCAAACTCATTATTGAATTCATATAAATGCTCCAAAACAACCATCCCAGGTAATGGCAGGTGCAGGCCTAAACTCTTTATTACCATGGAAAAACTCTTTATCACGTTGGCACTAATGGTATGGGTCCAACAAATTACAGTGGCCTATGTAACTTATCTTCTTTCTATGTCAGAAATATTGAGAGCATATAATATAGTTGCAAGGAGGGCATGCAAAGCTCCTTTTTGTGCTCCACTCAAACAACATAGAATACCCTAAAAAGTCATTGATGGTCCAAAACAAGAGAGCATGCATTTAAAATATTTCATTGCTGGATGTATCATAAGTGGCCACCTCATATTTCAAAAATTCTTTCAACATCTCAATCAAGGTTTGTAAGTATACGTCAACATCATTTGAAGATGATTAAGGGCCATGAATAATTAAAAATAACATAAGATACTCAAGCTTCATACGCATCCATGGTGGTAAATTATATGCTATTAATACAGATAGCATGTAGTGTAACCAGTGCTTGTTGTCCTAAGGGAATTGAAACCATCACTAGCCAAACTAAGTTTCACATCATTATGAGGTTTCAAGGCAAAATCTATATACAAGGAATCAAAGTGTTTCCAAACTTGGCCATCACCCGGATGCCTAAATTTCTTATCTTTAAGGCTTTCTATCTCATGCCATTTTCTTGTTCCCTACAATTTTTGAAGTCATGAACAATCTCTGTATCCTAATTATCAAAGGAAGAAGCCGCAAAAACTGTATAGGGATTTTAGGAGCTTTTGATGCTAGTTCTTCATAACCCCCACTCTCCTTAGAATTCGCATTCAATTTCTGCATCGAAATCTTGCATTTATGACAAAATTTTACTTTCTCATACTCCTTTTGATAAAGTATATAGTCATCAAGGCATGCATCTGTCTTCTTATAATGAAAACATAAGTCATATTTTTGATTTTGTTTAAAGATTCAGGAAATTTTTCATCAAGAAATGCTTCTATTAATAACTATAAAATCGAGTTGATTGCAGCATTATTGAATGCAACATTGCTCAATGCATTCTCATAATTGATAAGGTACAATTAGATTGTAAAAAGTTTTGAAAAGCTTTTATAACTTGGATATAGCTACTGGTTTACTTCTTTAAGCAAATGGTAGAACTACATCGAATTTGCAATAGGCCCTTCACTAATCCCTTCTCTTCCCATACCTATAAAGTATCATAGAACAAAGCATTGATGCTCATCATCATTTTTCTATCCCTCTTCAGCATCCTTGCGACCATCATCCATATCTCTCTCCCCATAACTTGTTCTTGATTTTGACATCCAAATCTTTTCCATATCTGAAGCTTTAAAATTTCGATCAGAACAGCTTCAAAAGAATAGATCGTAAGGAATTAAAAAAATACATAGAAAGTTAGTACAAATATGGAATGATGTGACAAGAATGAGTATAAGCTGCCATTGTTTAAAAATAAATTAAAGTTTAGAGGACGTCTTTACTGCCATAGTCAACCATCATATCGATATTGTAGAGTTTACAAAATATATTCAACAATCATATAGGTCCCTTTTAGTTATTTTTTTTCATATTAATATTGATATTATACCATCTTGCTTATCTTAGGCAAAACCCTTAAAGCCTATCATCTACTATTAAAATATGCAAAACCTTCACAACCACCAAACCCCTATGAGATCACCACCAATTACCGATCGTATTCAAGGTAAAAACCCAAAAATCGATCCTAGATAAAAGACATTTCACCCCAATGACGAAGAAGAGGTCATGAGAGGGGAGGAGAGAGAGCTGGTGAAAGAATAAGTGCTTTACAAGCCAATCACATGTGTGATGTTGTGGAATTTTTCTGTAAAATTTTTAAAGCATGTAATGATATTTATTATGATATTAATAAAATTGAGGGATTTGATTCAGCATTTCAGTTGCATCTATTATATTTAAAAATTATGATGAATCCTAAAGATTAGGACAATAATTTTTAGTGGACATGAATGATTCATGCCTGTGAGACCAAAAAATTCTAAAATCCTAATCTTAAACATTCCTAGTCATAGGAATATTAAGCTGGGGATCAATGTTCCAGATAGACCAGCACATCCTATGTATGCTCGATGGAGAGGATGGCGGATCTCATAAGCCACTTGTGTGGAGACACTAATACAAGGATGTGGGTGCTCATCGAGGGCTACCCATCAGATGGTTGCCACTTGACATTTAATTTGGACTCATCTTGAAGAGTCCCAAGCACCCCAAATTCCTCCCTAGTGTTGGCGCACAAAATAGGATGGTGTAAGAAATAATGTGGCGCACAAGAGGACCAAGAGTCCTTCTGCCAAGGGACTTTGATTAGGTAAAAGTCTCCTGAGTTCCTCTCTCTTAGGCGCCTACAATATTTGACCAAGTCAAATATAGTGGGCGCAAGAGATATCTCCCGGGAATTAACGGAAAGAGTCGCGTAGTTCTAATTTTTGGCGCCTAGGAGTCCTTCTGCTCGAAGGCACTCCAGTAGGCACCTCCTCAGGGACTATCTCTTCCTTATCCATGTTATATCATATCAGAAGGAGAATTCAAAAAAAAATTAGAATAATTTAAATAAAATTTAGAATTAATATTGGAACGACGTATATTCAATGTTCTCGAGGCAGAAAATAGTTTTTTACGTATCTGCAAGACTCTTTCTACTTTAAGGGACTTATCAAACCTCTTGATAATTCTTTTGGATGGCTGGCTAATAAGGACTTGGGAATGGGTGTGATTGGCACCCCATTTGAAACTATAAGTAAGTCTTGGATGGAAGGTATCAGGTATTCCATTTTGTGAGACTTGTCTTAAGATTCTTCCTCCTATTCTTTTAGATAAGGTACTGATAAGACAAGGAGTCTTTCTTTAAATAAGATCTTAACAATATAAGGAGTCTTAATTAAGACAAGGGTTGGAAGAATATTTAAGAAGGCTTAGAGAGAATTATAGAGAGATTAAATAAGATGAAGGTTGATAAAGGCCAAGAAAATCTAGGTCCAAGAATTCAATAGCAAGGCTTCAGGAGGAAATATTTTTGCATCTAATTTCTGTGTAAATTACTATTTGAGGACGAACACGTGGGCACCTCATGAAAATAATTCATCACCAAATTAGATTATTAAAATGTATTATTTAATTATTATATCTTATCTATGTACGTGATTGAAAATCATCAAGATCGGTCTTATGGTTATGGGTTTGATAGATCAAAATTTTTAAAATTAGTTACTTCTGCCATGTCGATCAAATTCAACAGTAGTATCAGAGCCACACCTTGCATGGTTCAATCATATACATGAATGCTTTTAATTATGATTTAAAGCATGATATGATTGTTCATATCTTATATGATAAAGATGATATATAATATCATGTATATTTATGTTGATGCTTTATGTCTTGTAATATGATTATGTTTATATTATTATGATTTTAATTTACAACTTCAAATAATGTCTTAGATATGATATTATAATATATGTTGTACTTATTCATCATTCTGATTATAAGATTATCCTAGAATGATGAATATGTTATGTTTCACATTGCACAACATATAGATTCATATATTAAAGATTTTAAGGATGTGCATGAGTTCTTTAAAGCCCTCTTAAAAATTATATTAAGTCATTGTGTTATAAGATCAAAAAAGCAAATCTATTCTTGATAGAAATTGGTCAATTGGTGTCTAGAAAAGTGGTTCTGAAAAGATAAAGAGAACGTGGTTTAGTAATTAGATCCGTTACTTACCTGGCTAATTTTAATTAGTGTCTAAGGCAAGAATGGAGGGCCTCCCATCTCTCTTCCAGTTACCTGGCCAATATGATTCAATTAAAGTCTTGAATTAAAAATGCATATTAATCAAAGACACTATAAAATACTTTTCTTTATGCTAAAATAATTATTATTTTATGAACCATAGTAAGTTTGTTGTACTATCCACAAGACTTACCATGGAGACTAATATAATAATATCTTGGTGTATTTTTAAAATATTTATGATATATTTAATTTATTATTGCTTTATTATGCTATTCACAAGAGCAATATTAATTTTAAATATGACTGTATGAAATTGAAGGATTTGACTCAACTAAAATATTATAGTTTGTTGTGCTATCCACAAGACTATAAATATTTTTAGAGATAGGTTATGTTGAGAGTTGCTTGAAAATGCAATTGGATAGGTTTTCCTACTTTTGAACTTATTGAAGTTTGTTGTGCCATCCACAAGACTTTCTTAAGGGATAAGAATCTCAACCCCACTAAGAAATCGGTTTAGGATTTTCTCGTATACCATTGGGAGAATTATGGTATATGATAAAATAGTGGAAGTATTAACTAGAATAAAAGACCTCATCTAGTTATACATGTCATCATGAGTGGTCTGCTTATATTAGTATTTTTATTTAATATAGATTAAAAATATCTGCATAAATGGCTTCTTCACTCTCACTGCAATATATTTTTGAGATAAATAAATTGATTGATCCAAATTACATAGACTGATTGAGAAACTTGCACATAGTGCTTGCACAAGAAAAGCTATCATATATTCAGGATACTTCTGACCCAGGGTCAATCAGAGAAGATGCTTTAGAGGATGAGAAGTCCACATAAGATGTGGCAAAATGACAGTACAACCATCAAATGCATCATGTTGGTTTCTATGAGTAATGAATTATAGAGGCAACATGAAAGTATGGATGCTTCCTCCATATTGCTCAATCTAAAAAAATTTTATGGAGAACAAAGTCAGACTGCTAGGTATGAATTATCTAAGTAGTTATTTCGAGCTCAGATGACTCAAGAAACTCTGGTTCAGAATCATGTATTGAAATTGATTGACTTAATCACTAGATTGGGTCAATTAGGTTTCACCATGGATGTAGAACTCAGTCAGAATCTCATACTGTGGTCTCTTCCAGACTCCAAGTTTGTGGTGAATTATCACATGAACAAACTGGATACTATCCTACCAGAGCTGCTAAATATGTTGAAAGTAGCAGAAACTCATATCAAGGGAGAGAAAGGTCCACTTTTATTGGTGGATACATATCAAGGGAGAGAAAGGTCCACTTTTATTGGTGGATAAAAAGAAGACTGGTAGGAAAGGTTCAAAGAAGAAAAATAAATTGAATCTTAAAAGAAGCACCTTCAAGAAGAAGATAAAGAATGTTCCTACAAATATGACTTGTTATCACCACGGCAAGATGGGACATTGGAAGAAGAATTGCAATAGTTATCTTGCAAAGATGAAAGAAAATGCTACATAAAAGGGTATGTACATGATACATACAGTATTTACATTAAGTACTTTAGCCAGTAATTCTTGGGTATTGGATACTGCATGTGGTTCTTATATTTGTAATTCCTTGCAGGGGCTACAGAGAATCAGAGGGCTTACGAAAAATGTGTTCAATTTGTTCGGTGCTAGTGGAGAATCCATCTCTGTTGAAGCTGTGAAAACTTATCTACTGAAACTGTCGACTAAAAAAATTCTCAAATTAGAAAAATGTTATTATATGCCCAATGTAATAAAAAATATTATATCTGTACCCTCTTATTGCAAAATAATTATCAAATAAAATTTTTGAGCATAGGTTGCTCTATTTTTTATGCAAACAAATTTATTGGCAATGGGCATTTTAATAATGGTCTTCTGATTTTATCACTTAATGAAAATATATTTCATATTGATAAAAATATGAAGAAAAAAAGAGAAGATATTAATATGTCATTTCTCTGGCATTGCTGTCTCAGTCATATTAGTGAGTCAAGGATTAACAAGTTATCCAAAAAAAAATTCTTTGAATCCTATGATTATGAATCATATGGGACTTGTGAATCTTGCCTCATGGGAAAAATGACCAAGTCTTCATTTTTTGAACATGAAGAAAGGGCAAAAAAATTATTAGCATTAATACATTCAGATGTATGTGGGCCAATTATAACTCAAGCTAGCGGAGGATATTTCTATTTCATCACATTACTGATGACTTATCAAGATATGGATATGTATATCTTATGAAACACAAATCCGAGGCATTTGATAAGTTTAAGAAATATCAAAAGATGATCGAAAATTAAACTGAAAGAAGTATTAAAGTCCTTTGATCTGATCGAGGTGGCGAATACTTATCCAGTGAGTTTCTAAATTATCTTAAAGAAAAAAAAATTTCTCTGAATGGACACCTCCTTATACGCCACAATTAAATGCTATAGCAGAAAGGGAAAATCATGTACTTATAAAAATGGTACGATCCATGATGTGCTATGCTAATTTTTCAATATCCTTTTGAAAATATATCCTAAAAACTGCTGCATATATTCTTAACAGGATGCCTTCTATGTCTATTCCTAGCACTTCATATGAGATATGGAGTGGAAGAAAGCCTAATCTTAAACATCTTAAGATATGAGGCCGTCCTACTTATGTCAGAAATAATTTTGAACATAAGCTAAGTGTAAGATCAGATAAATATTTATTTGTAGGATATCTTAAAAAAACTAAAGGATATTATTTCTACCATCCTACTGAACAAAAGATAATTGTCAGTAGTTATGCCATATTCTTAAAAAAAGAATTCATCCAAGAAAGGAGGCAGTGGAAGAAATATTGAACTTAAAGAAGTTCAGGACCTACAAACTATTCTAGAAATAATGAATGAAAATACTCAACCAAAAGTTTCCAAAGATGAGGTACAACCACTACATACACCTCCTTTCCGTAGGTCAGAAAGAGTGCGTCATGCACCTCTAAGATATAGTTTAGTCATAGAAAATGATAATGAGGCAAATATCATTCAAGATGATAATCTATTGACCTATTCGAAAGCCGTCATGAGTAAAGACTCTGATAAGTGGCTAGTAGCAATGAAATTCAAAATGAATTTTATGTATTCCAACCAAGTTTGGATCTTGATTGATGCACCAGAGGATGTTAGCCCTATTGGGTGCAAGTGGGTCTTCAAGAAGAAGATTGGAGTAGATGGCCAAAGGTTTCAGACAAAAATAAGAAATTGATTATGATGAAACGTTTTCACTTGTGGCTATGCTGAAGTCTATAAAAAAATTATTTACTATAGCAGCATACTATGATTATGAAATCTGGTAGATGGATATCAAAATCGCTTTTCTTAATGGTAACTTTGAGGAAGAGGTCTACATGACTCAGTCAGAAGGATTCGTCTCCAGTGCGAGACCAAATCAAATATGTAGGCTTAAAAGATCCATTTATGGATTAAAGCAGGCTTCGAGAAGTTGAAACATCCAATTTGATATGACAATCAAAGAGTTTGGCTTTATAAAGAATGTGGATGAACCATGTGTATATAAGAAGACTAGTGGGAGTGCCATAGTCTTCTTGATTTTATATGCTGATGACATATTACTTATTAGAAATGATATCCCAATGCTCCTGTCACTTAAGACTTGACTATCAAATAAGTTTTCTATGAAAGATTTGGATGAAGCATCCTATATTCTTGGAATTAAGATCTATAGAGATAGATCTAATAGAATGCTAGGTTTGTCTCAATCTAGGTACATTGACTTAGTATTGAAAAGATTCAACATGGAAAAAAGTAAAAAAGGTTACTTGCCCATAAGTTGAGGCATACGTTTTTCTAAGAAGATGTCTCTCAAAATATCAGAAGAAAGAGAAAGAATGAAATCGATCTCTTATGCTTCAGTAGTAGGATCTGTTATGTAAGCCATTTTATATACCAAGCCTGATGTGGCTTATGCTTTAAGCATAGTCAGCAGATATCAGACTAATCTAGGGAAGAATCATTGGAAAGCTGTGAAAAATATTCGTAAGTATCTGAGGAGAACTAAAGATGTTTTTCTAGTTTATGAAGGGTCAGAACTAAAACTAGAAGGATATACTGATTCTAATTTTCAGTCAGACCCAAATGATAGCAAGTCGATATCAGGATATGTGTTTACCTTGAATGAAGGTGCAGTGAGTTAGAAAAGTTCAAAATAGCAGACTGTGGTTGACTTAACAATAGAGGTAGAGTACATTGCTACTAGTGAAGCTGTCAAAGAAGCTGTCTAGATGAAAAAATTCATCAGTGATCTAAAAGTAATTTCTAAAATTGAATGATTAGTATAATTTTATTGTAATAATACTGGTACAGTAATCCAAGCTAAGAAACCAAGATCTCATTATAGATCAAAGCACATTCTCAGACGGTTCCACCTTATTCAGAAAATTATCGAGAGGTAAGATGTTGTATTAGAACGAGTTGACACTAAGAATAATATAGTAGATTTATTCACTAAAGCCTTACCACAGCAACTATTTGATCACCATCTTAATTGTATGGGTTTGAGATATAAGGGTGATTGGCTTTAGTGTAAGTAGAAGATTGAAAGAATAAGTATCCTACAAGCCAATCACATGTATGATGTGATGAAATTTTTTTATAAAATTTTCAACCATGTAATAACATTTATTATGATACTAATAAAATTGAGGGATTTGATTCATCATTCCAGTTGCATCTATCATATTTAAAGATTATGATGAACCCTAAAGATTAGGACAATAATTTTTAGGAGACATGAATGAGTCATACATGTGAGACCTAAATATTCTAAAATTTTTATCTTAAACATTCCTAATCACAGGAACTTTGAGTCGGAGATCAATGTTCCGGATAGACCAGCACATCCTATGTATGCTCGATGGAGAGGGTGGTGGATCTTACAAGCCACTTGTGTTGAGACACTAATACAAAGATGTGGGTGCTCATCGAGGTATGAGTTTACTAAATTGACTCACTGAAGAGAACATCTTATGGAATCTTACTTGTATGTTAAAAGATGATTCTCTAAGTAGAAGTTGTGCAAGTAATTCTTAGACTTGAGACCACCATGGTACCTTATGCACATAAGCCCATATTTTTGGTTCGTACTCAATTATGACATTAGGTTATGAATGGGGTATTTTGGATATAGTCAAGTGTGTATGAAGGTAGTGAGTAGGTCAACAAAAAATCGATCATTTCTAGTAAAAGGAGATGATAGCCTATATGTTCTCATCTAATGATAACTCAATAAGACTTTGACCAGAGCAGAATGAAGATTAGATAGGGCTTCTAATCATTCATTAAGAGTTATCATTAATTGATGGAGAATCAATATGAATATGTATTAAAGTTTGACATTTGTTCATGCTCATAAATATATTCGGGATGTAGGATGATCGAGGGATTGAATTGCATGAAAACTTACCACTAAAAGATATTTTTAGTATTTTCATCAAATTTTACATCTTCTAGATAGTTATGATATATTGCTAGACTTCAATCTTGACTTATGAATTTTGATTGAATTAATGAGATTAATTTGATCTTCAATTGGATAGTGCTTCTAATTGATAAAATCGGATTGGCATTAATCCTAATTGATTGAGATTGAGCATAATTGGATTAGATTAAAATGCACCCGAGCCTACTGCTGGCTAGATGTGGAATCCAATGGGTCACATATATAAAGAAATTGATCAAGAATTAATTTTAGGATCATTGGATCCTAATTGGGTGGCTAATTGGCATGCTAGTACATGTTGGCTAATTTAATTTCTTGTCAAATTAGTTTTGGCTCGAATTTTTGCTTTTTGGCTAATCAATTTTAATTTATTTTTGAAATATTGTTGAGCCATAAGGTCTATCCATTAGATGGGTGCCACTTGACATTTAATTTGGACTCATCTTGAAGAGTTTCAAGCACCCTAAATTCCTCCCTAGTATTGGCGCACAAAATAGGATGGCGTGAGAAATAATGTGGCGCTCAAGAGGACCAAGAGTTCTTTTGCCAAGGGGCTTTGACTAGGTAAAAGTCTCCTAAGTTCCTCTCTCTTAGGCGCCTATAATATTTGACCAAGTCAAATATAGTGGGAGCAAGAGATATTTCTCCTGGGAATTAATGCGAAGAGTCGCGTAGTTCTAATTTTTGACGCTTAGGAGTCCTTCTGCTTGAAGGCACTCCAGTAGGCACCTCCTCAGAGACTCTCTCTCCCTTATCCATGCCATATCAAAAGGAGAGTTCAAAAAAATTTAGAATAATTTAAATAAAATTAAAAATTAATATTGGAATGACGTATATACGATGTTCTGGAGGTAGAAAATAGTTTTTTATGTATCTCCAAGACTCCTGCTTTAAGGGACTTATCAAATCCCTTGATAATTTTTTTGGATGGCTGATAAGGGCTTGAGAATGGATGTGACTGGCACCCCATCTGAAACTATAAATAAGTCTTGGATGGAAGGTATCGGATATTCCATTTTGTGAGGCTTGTCTTAAGATTCTCCCTCTCTTTCTTTTAGACAAGGTATTAGTAAGACAAGGAGTCTTCCTTTAGACAAGGTCTTAACTAATACAAGGAGTCTTAATTAAGACAAAGATTAGGAAGAATATTTAAGAAGGCTAAGAGAGAATAATAGGAAGATTAAATAAGAAGAAGAGTGACAAAGGCCAAAAAAAATCTAGGTCCAAGAATTCAATAGTAAGGCTTCAGGAGGAATTATTCTTGCATCTAATTTCTGTGTGGATTACTGTTGGAGGGCAAACACATGGACGTCTCATAAAAATAATTCATCACTAAATCAGATTATTAAAGATATGTTATTTAATTATTATATCTTATCTATGTATGTGATTGAAAATCATTAAGGTCGGTCTTAGGATTATGGATTTGATAGACCAAAATTTTTGAAATTAGTTACTTCCGTCATGTCGATCAAACCCAACAGCTAGGTCATGAAAACATTTCTATTTTGCCTATATGCACCCTCCCATGTTAAATTAGTGACTAGTATTTTTATTTTGCCTAGTGTGCGGCTCTTTTGTGTAGATGGTGATAATTGAGAAAATTAAGAAGATGAAGGACAGATATAACAAAGAATAGCTTGAGGGCATACCTTGTTCTCTCACAAACTATGCACATCTTGCTTACTTGCTAGAAAGAATGGAAAGAACAGGAGGAGAAACCCTTTTTTGCTCGAGAATGAATGGCTTCATCCCCTTGCCCTAGAAAGAGTGGAGAAGGAATGGAGAGAAGTTTTCTTGCAATTTGTTTTGGAAGTTTGTCTTTGTTCCTTTGTTCCATAGTGTTTGGCAATAAAATTTCGATGGAAGTTTGCCTAGTTTAGAGTCATTTTCTTTACGTCTGTTTTTTTTTTTAAATTTTGGATGGGAGTGCAATCGCATCCTTTTTTTTGTATTTGATGGGAGTATGATGGCGTGCAATTTTTCTATCAAAGGATGGATGGTTCATATCTCCATGGAGGAGTCTTATTGAGATTCAAACTTATAAATATTCCCAATGGATATAAGAGATGCCCATATACCTTTTTTCTTTCTTGTAACAGAAGTCTCGGTGTGGGGGATCTCCTTGTGTAAGGGCACTAGAGACCGTATCCCTTTTTTTAACTAGTATGTGAGGGCATAAGGGACTATTTATTTATTTATTATTTTGTTAACCAGAGTCCCAACATTGGAGGGAATTCATGTAATAGGACTAACATGTTGGAGGGGTATGTGTTGGAGCGAATTTATGCATGATGGAGATTTTTCTTTTTTTTGGCAATGTGCCCTCTTTATTTTTCAATGTGGAGCGAACTTGCATGCCACTCTTTTTTCTAGAGGTAGAGAGGCAATAAATTCCCAACATTAGGGAGAACTTGATAGCGCGTGGTAGCATGGCTAATTATTTAAGTATTTACTTACTTTAGGGCACTTATTTCTAAGATTGGTGGGCATTTTGATTTTATATTATTTAAACATGGCATGTTTCATTTATTATCTACCAAGCAACAATATTTATGAACTGTCTAGTATTTTATCATAAATGTGGGTAAAAATCTAATCCCCCAACATAAAGGTGGGGAATTTCTTGTAGTATGAAATGAGTTGAGTGCTTAATTGAATTGGGTATGGAACATATATGTAACATCCCACTTATTAATTGTTTAATAAGAGAGAATTAAAAGAGGAGGCCTGATAAGCATGAAGAAGATGCTAAAGTGATCCTGAAGTGTGTGACACAATTCTAGTTATCAAGTTAAAAATTTTCGTTTCCTTTTTTGATTTAAATTTGTGCTACTAAATCTACTTTTGGATGAATAACTTATGTTACGCAAAATGCATTTCTCAAATTAGTAATTGCTCAATTAGCAGTGTATTAGTTAAATAATGAAAGGAATATTAACTAACTAAATAGTATCATCTATTACAATCTCCAATTGATGTGACTGAAGAGAAGGATGAATTTCTTCAATTTGCTCAACTCAAATCTCTAAAAAATAGATTGAAACAAGATGAAGAAAATTATAAAAGTAGGCTTCACATTCTTTTTTCATTTATTGATGATATTAAAACAAAGGTCATAGCCTTTATTTATGATGGTCAGATGTGTGCCCTTACACAAATCAGAGCAGATTCCTTTATCTAGTTCTAATTGGATTTTTTCCTAAAATTGATATGATCAATTCAAACAAATTTAAAAAAACTAAAATTTTTTGGAAGGTAGATCTCGATTTCTACATCAACTTAGTCTAGTATCATATTGCTTAATTTTTCTAGGACTAGAAGCTATGCTTAATCATAATGTTATCCGAAAAGAAAACTTTTGCTTTGGCCAGCTCGTTTTAGATCCTACATAATGAAAATTTGGCTTGTCACTAGAATTGCTGCCTCCTTAAAGATGAGTCATCAATTGGATATTGGATCATTAAGCTATGGTCTTAGAAAGTTTGGTATATGATTCAACTTCTCAATGTGATAGATTTTACTCTTGGACCCTATCTAGCACTATCCATGATGGTCAAAATAATCCATATCGAGTTTGATAAACCTTTTGGATTATTAGGTCACTAATTTAACATGTGTATATCTATCGGATGTAATTTAAAGATAATAATACTAATTTATCCAAAATCCCTAAATAGGTACTAATTTTTTGAAATTTTTAATTTATTTAATTTTTAAAAAAAGACTTGAGTTGAGTGGATTGAGAAAATTTATCCTTATGATCGGATTAAGCCAAAATCATCAAATTAACACTACTATATGCAACAACATATAAGGTCTTTACTAAAATGCATCGCTTGAGGTAAGGGTTACATAAGTTGTCATCTAAAAGTAATTTTACTATACAATGATTTTATATTTCACTACTGACAAACATCATCTTATGTAATAGTTTCATCATGTGTTCCAAAAAAGTGTTCCTTTATATGATGTCAAATGGTATCGTTGCTAAAAACTATAATTTTAGGTAATGTTTAAAGAAACCATTGCTACCATTAATTTAGGCAACCATTAAAGAGATCATTACTAAAATCCATTATTTTAGCCAATAGTTCCACATGTTATTAGCCGAAAGCATCACTTTTATGCAACAACTACACCCTTCTTTTTGAAAGAGCATAATTTTTTTTTGTAATGGTTACATTACTTGTTGGTATAAAGAATCACTTAAATAATAGCAATTATAGCAGCTACTATAGACCATGACTAAAAATAATGATTGGATAAATTATTGTTCAAAAGTATTAGTTTAAGTTACAATTATAAAATTTGTTACATAATATTATACATTTAGAAAATGATTATTTTAGCTACTAGAAAAAAAATGATAATTTTAGGTAATAATGATAACCATTGCATATATACAGATGTACAGATTACAATGGCAAACAAAAAAAAAAGAAGCTAAAATATAAACTTTTATGTAACAATTGTTGAAAATTATTGCATAACCTTCGTATAATGTATCCGATGATAATGGTTTAAAATCGCTACTCTAAATTTACTGCTTAAAATTAGATTTAAGCTAATGGTTAAAAAAACTATTGTCTAAAATTCTTGTTTAAACTTTTAGCCATTGCTTCACGATTGTTGCTTAAAGCTATTTTCTTGTAGTAAGGGTTCATTCATGCTCATTTCTTTCAATCTCCAACATCATGTGCAATGCAAGCATCATGAACATAAATGCTAGTCATAAAGTACCGATTGTTGTAGATGGGATATTTACCCCAATACCTCCAAAAATGTTGGTGTGCCTCCCCTAAGGGGAGGGTTGCTTTCTATTTTAATATTAACCTTTTAAATATGAACACCAATTTTTGAATTTATGGTATAAGTATTAAATATTAAGAAGTTTTATGGATTTGAAAGATGATTGAATAATGAGATTGTAAAAGTTGATGTATTTGGATAAAGCATGGTCTAGATTATAATATTTGTCTGCTCTTCTTTATAGATGCTTATTTACATGTAGATGTATGTTTATATGTGTATGCATGTTGTTATGCAATTTTTTATGTGTAAAATAAATCTATTTATTGATTTTTTCTAGCTATATTGAATCTTACTTATTGAAGATTTGTTGTATTAGTATATGTGTCCATATTCTCTATTCATATTGATGAAGTGGATGTTCAAACCATAAGAATACACAAGGTGCACATTGTTTAGCTCGGTGCCAATCTTCAAGGTTTAGGAATTTGCATGAAGTACTAAGTTTATGGATTTCCTTAAGTGATAGATATTGGAAGAACCCTTTTTTGTTTTTTTTTTTTTCCAATTAGCAAAATGTTTTCCATTTCTTTGATAAGATGAGGCTATCATGGAGAACCATATTGATGCCATTGTCTTAGGCTTGAACTTTTTGGCCTCAAAGTATAACTAGAGAAGCAAAAGGGTTTGACATTGGATTTTATTTCAAGTCAATTCTAAAAAGTTGCTACATATTATATAATAATCCTAGAGAATCTTAGTAGATTTGGAAGAACATGATATCTATATCTTCTAGAGATTCTATCCAATCAAGAGTCACATTTCTTTGTTCGTATAACTGCTACTCATATTTGTACCACAAACTCTTAGCTTATTATGGTTAATACCAAGGTTCGCGGACTCGGTATCGTAATCTATATCGATTGCTGGTCAGTATAGTATGGTGCCGTACCATCTTATATCGTGAATAAAAAAATTAAAAAAATTCATCCAACAGCCAAAAAAAAGAAAAAAAAAATTATACCATACCGGTATGGTACCACCTCATACCGGACCAAACCATCCAGTATCGACCTGTACCAATATGTATCATACCGAATGGAGCGGTTAGGTATGGTTCAGGATGTTTACCGAAAAAAAGGGTCAAACCGAACTGGTTTTCCGCCAATCCGACTTGGTACGGGGTGTACTGATTCGACATTCCATGGTTAATACACTTTTTTTCCATGTGTAGAACTCTTTTATTTTTTTCAGCAAGTAATAAGTGCAGACACATTTCTAACTAGCTAGGGATATCTACCCTTATAAAGGATATTCAAATCAAATAAAATTTCTAGCTCTTTTCTCCAATGTATTGTCAATTTGCAAATTCTTTGTCCATTTTTGCATAAAGCTAAGAGCCTTGAGCTAAGAACCAACTTTAGCCATGAGCTAAGAGCCTTGAGATTCTAAAAAGAGAAAGAATCAAGCGATTGATATATAAAATGCAATGATATGCAGGCAATAATTAACATAGCTCTTAAAAATATCTAGCATGATGTTGAGATATGTATATATCATCAATTGAGCAATAATCAAAATATGGATATCATTTATAAACCAAATATGCATAAAAATATACCAACAATAGTAATTGTCCTAGTTGTATTTTAAATTAAGTGTCTTTTGAATAATTATTTCAAGTGAGACTTCATGGCAGTCCTAAGATGTTCAATCATTTTTTTAGTATTGGACTAGTCATCCCACACTTTGGCTTATGATCAATGAATCATATCATATTCCTACCTATGGTTGGTTACACATATAATGCTCTTGACCATGGTAGGTTGTTCACATGTTATGTTTTTTTTTGCATCACTAGCTATCTCATGTGATGTTTCTATCATTGCTGGCTACATGTACCACACTCTTACCCATGGCTAGTCCGGTATCCCTTTTTAATTAACCTGCTTAATCCTTTTAATCAAATAATTCTATTAAAATATAAGAAAATTATAATGCATGAAACTCAAAAGTGGCCTTAAAATAATTTATACAAAACATATTGATTATTTTAGTTTACATGAAAATATGCAAGAAGATAACATGACAAAGGTTTCAAATGTCGGAATCTTTGAGATTTGGTGAAGATCAACTAGTAGCAATATGCGATGGGCACTTGGATGAGGGAGATTGAAACAAAAAGGAAACCAACTTAGATTTGGTGAAGTGGTGAAGGATCTTAATGTGGTTAGTAGGAAGGGAGCATAGGGAGCTAGGATCTTGACAATAGTGGTGGCCAATAGAACTCATAGCTTGAGGAAAGGGGCCTCGATCTTCATGAATCAAGAAAGGTGGAAGAGGGGTTATAGAGGGTGTGGTGGTGAAGCTATCGATCAATCACTGATATGCAAAACAAGGTTCGACAAACATACCAACCATCAAGCAACGATGAGTGGAAGAGATGGAGACCATCATATAAGGGGTTTGAGCATCTTAGATCTTGGAGAAAAAAATGGATCCATGGTTGTTGAACAAGAGCCTTAGGCATGAAATATGGTGCGGAGAAAAAGAGACGACTATGCCAAGAAATAGGATCTTGGGAAATAGGCTCACTCGGCCATCCCGTAATGGCAAAAAGGATTTGAAGTCTCCCATCAGATAAATAATATTATAATTGACAAACAAACATAAAATTTGCTGCAAAAACCTTCAAGCTAGCTAGCAGAAACTCACATGCCTAGATCACTTTTGGCTTCCAGCGATCATACTCGTTTGCAAAGATAAAAGAAGAGTAAGCTGCACAGCTCATTATGTAAATCTCAGTTTGATCAAGTGTAAGTTCTACATTACTCAATAAATTATTTAGAGACAACCAGTTTATTAGAAAATAGAATATTTTATAATAGTAGTATAATGAAGCAAGTTGTAAAACAAATCATGCTTTTAAATATGCATAAATCTCACAAATTTCTTAAATATAATTTTAAATATAATAAATAACTAAATTCATAAAATATTTTTGCCATTTAACTATGTCATAGTATAAAATGGTGCTCAGAGTTATTTAATACTATTGTCACTTTATCCTGTGACCATTACCAACTTTAACTTGTCCATAGGGAGTTGTAACCTTTTGAACTAGCTCTAGGATGCCAATTAGGGGTTGTCATAGCTATCTTAGAGCTTTTAATCTATTTATATATTTCTTAGAATTTATATGCATAGATAGGTTGAAAAGTACTAAATGATATCTATTGGTGTTTGTTTTATCCTATACAGGCGAGTGCCAGAAAATGTATCCTAGAAAAAAAAATTTTGATTAGTGGAGAAAGATGTCGAGTCTTTAACAATAATGAAGTAGGTATGTGCGTAATGCCATGGGCATTTAATTAATTGGAAAGATGATGATGGTTATCAGAGAGTATAAAAAGTATCATGGGCCTAGGTGGCTTAACCTTTAAGAACTTCCACTAATATTTTATTACTATTTGAAGATAGATAAATAGGTATAAAGCTAGGCTACGATAGTTGGGATATGGATCCAAATTTGGATATACTTGATTGTTCTAGATTTGGATTTGGATATCTCCATTATAGGGTGCCTCTTTTAAGATAAAGGGTTTTTTAAAATAAATTATAAACTTAAGTTTCAAGCCTTAAACTTTTCAGTTATAACACAAGCACGCAACCATCAAATCACTACTTGTCTAACTTTTTATGTTGTTCCTTTTACTTATTGGTCATTATATAACTATTATACATATATTGTTATATTTCATATGTTTATCATTATTTTTTAAATTTTAAATTTTTATTGAGTAAAAATAATTATAAATATTTGTAACTTCAATATACTTATATATTTATGAAGGGTTTTTCTTACATTCTTTCTATAAAGATAGATAATTATTGATTTTTTATTTAAATAATAATGATAATTGATATTATTTTTTTATTTTAAATCATTTTAATTTTTAATGTTTTAATATAAATCTTGTCAAAATGGTAACTTGGACTCTTGGCTCGCTTGATCTCCATGTGAGTTTTATAACTATCTTTGTTTTTTAATTATCTGATGCTGCATGCATTCTATATAGTGAATTACATTAATATCCTTTATGATTATATCAGTAATATTAGTTTTTGTCTCTTAGTTTTGCAAAAAATCTAATTTACATTCAAATAACATCTTGCTTATAGCCCTAGTTAGATAGAAAAAATGTGGATAAACTCATATCCAACTATTATTTGTATGCTTAATATCAAATTTATATACGCATTTATTTGAAATAAATATGGATATTAATTTTGGTATATGTTTAATATCGATCTTCATATGTACATTCATTAAAGATATGGATACAAGTATGGATATATTAGTATCCAATCCATTTTCAACCCTACCTACAAGGTACTTTGGAGGAACACATTGGCTTCATATATGTGAAGCATGCTAGTCCTAATATCTTCAAAATATGCTATTTGTCTTGTTCCAATTTGTAGAGGAGGTGACTTTTGATTCCTGTATTACATTCTAGGCCTATAACTTGTATTAACATGAGGGCATGTGGGGAATTTACTCATAACAAGCATTTACAATAAACAAGTTATTGCAAAAAATACCCTAGTGCATCTCCTTTAAGAAAGGCCATTTTAGGAATTTGCTGTCTCATGAGAAAGAAGGCCATTTGAAGAACTTACTCAAATACTATCCAAATACAAAAAAACTACTTCTACATCTCTACCTTTTATTATCTTAGATCTTAATGTGTTGTTTGAGTATAAAATCTCATATCATAGCACAATGTTATCTACCCTCCATCTAATTTTAAATTTCATCTTTGCACTAACAGTTGTGCTTCATGTAGTACTAATCTATATATAAAAAAGAAATTAAGAATAGAATTTGAAAATAGATCACTTTGATGTGATTAATATATTGTACTAATATGGTTACAACATACAGGATGATTAACTTTATCTTAGAGATACATTTTTATTTTTTCTATTTTGTAGAAGCAAAAGAGTTCAGCCAATTATTTTTCTAAAGGGTTTTTTTTCCCATTTTGAGCATGTAAACTAGAGCTATGTTATTGCAATCGACTATATGTGTGGTGCATGTTGTCCATTCATATCTTATTTATGCTCTCAAAGTTTTATGCACATGTAAAAAAAAAAAATATAAGCAACATCTTAACATCCAATCCTTGTGTTTAGAGTTTAGCTATGAGTTTGATTGTCTCCATGTGGTTGTTGTCATCTTATTTTGTAAAACACTTCTACATTCTCATATCTTAGAATGTGTGTTCCTAATACATTGGCGTGGTTAGGAGAACCAAAATGTGTATATTGAATGTAAGTGAAATGAGGCCGTTGTAGAGATGGTGCATTGAAGTGATAAAGATGATCATTCATCCAGAATATTGTTTATTGTAAATTATTTTGCAAGAACCATTAGTTTTGGAAGAGTTTTTGATTTTGAGGATCAAGTTGTTCCAGACTTCTGGTACAGACTTGGTTGGTCTTCTACCTTAAGATAATTATCTTCCATTTTGATACAAAAAACCTGATTGATTTGTTGATGGTGCATCCAGTGATGATCGTCTTATGATCTTTTAGCCTTGATGAAACTAGCCACACATTCAACCTGCAACTATGCAATATTTTCTCTTTCATCTGTTGTGAAGAAATCATAGCCATGTATCCAATCTTTTAGGAAATCAAGCTACTTTTCTATTGCCAATAGGCCAAGCAACCTATATTGATGGATGGTTCCTAATTCAAGATGAAATCATCATGTAGAATTATACATGAATGCATGAAAATAGAAATCGAAAAGGAGTAATATTTTCCAAACCATTATACAATGTGCATCCTCTTCCATTTCCTTCTTTGTGTTGTCAACATCAAGTTACTCCAATTAAATATAGACAAAAGGATATGCCCTTGAATATGCCTTTGAAAGGTACCTAATGCATCAAGAATAAAATGTTTATCTTATATTAGAAAATCAAAATATCTTAACAATATTTTATTTTTTTTACAGCATGGAAAGGATTCTTGAACGCTATGAACGTTACACCTATGCAGAAAAAGCACTAGTCTCATCTGGACCTGAATTGCAGGTATAAACTAAATTGTTATTCACATTCATACATTCATGCTTCTACATAACTTGGTACACTACTAAATAAACTTTTTGTTGATTAGGTTTTAACATATAAAATATTCTCAAATTGTGGACCATATATATATTTTTAATATATGTATGAGCATATGCTTGTGGTATGTTACTCTTTTATCTGTGTCACAGATAATCATATATGAGGTATGCTGTAGTTCATGTGCATTCTTCTTTTTTCATTAGCCATTATTACATGCAAATATATTAAAATAGTTTTACTTTGTTATATTATTATTTGTTATTGGATTAATGTTATCAGTGTTGCTTTTCACAATTTGTATTCTATTGAAAATAAAATTTGTTAGAAATGATATTTTATTTAACATTCAATAAAAATGCAAACTTTTGATGACATGCCATTGAACCATGTCTTTGGACTCGGCATGTGGGAATGAGCTCCTTTGTTTTTCTATTTTTGATAGCAATGAGCTCCTTAGGTGCTTGAGGGGCACGTTTCACTTGATATAAGTAAAAATGGCACTCTATGCATACAAGCGCTATGCGGCATGTAATATAATTTGGTTACTTCGTCGATCTGGTATTGTAGCAAGAAGCTATTTAGATTAGTGGAAAGTAATTTGGCTTACTGAATAATGTCACATAATATTGTTAAAAGGCATTTTTGTGGCTCCTTGATGTTTGATTGCCTTATATCATGGTTTTGATTATAAAAAGAGGATATGCTCTCTCCTAAATACATAAATTTTAGAATATCATTAAAATGATACTAGAATAAATTATCCATTTTAATATTTTCGTAAATAAGTTAATTGGGTATATGATTCATTTTGAGTAATAATTTTGAAAAATGATTGGATAATTTGTGATAATATTTTTATATCTATACATTCAGTATAGCTATAATTCAATTAGCTGGCTAATAGGGATTATACATTGGTCCTTTTGACTTGAAATTTGAGAGGCTAGTTTCAATACCATACCATTGACGATAAGAGTAGTGGTATTTGGGAAATATTACTTGTTATAACCCATGTCACTAGGTTATATGGTCATAGCCAAATGCTAGATTAGTGTTAGTTTATGAAAACTATGCTTTTACAATGTAAAATAAGTATTATTCTTTGATATTTGAAAAAAAAAAATTTCTACCCTATCAATGATATATTATTATATTAGATTTATTATTAATTAATGTATTATAACCCACTTTGAAGTGTTATATTGGCTACTATGTTGGTGTTGCTCATTATCCTTCTTTCTCTTTGTTTTCCAAATTTTGGATTTTGGATAGAGCACTTGAGGTTGTCTAGTAGTTGAGATGAAATTATTATGAAATCATTATATTTGTGTAAAGTAGGCTTGCATAATTGTGAGGTTTCCCTAGTAGGCATGTGGCATTTGATACCTACTCAATTCAAATCATGATAATTATGGCTAGTCCTATAGGCATAAACCTAATCATTATGGCAAGTAGTTATACAGGCATTTTAGCAAAGAAATCAAACATTAGAGTAAAATAGGAATCTCTACCTCTTATAGGAGAAGAGAAATGGACCTTGCCACAATTTTACATGGTCTGAGCTATTAATATTTCTAGTCTCACCAATTTGAGGTTAAAAACAAGGATGGCATATGTTTTATGATAGCACAAACCAATTGAATGGGTATTGTAGTTATTGAGAGTTTTAAGGGTTTATATGATATACATAATTCTTTTACCATCCATCATTGCCAATTCTTATGAATTGGAAGAAGTAACGACTGACTTATATAGTAAATGCATTTAGTCAGTTTAATATGATTATAGATATTAGAGGTGGCGATGGTTTCAGCTTCGTTGCTACCAACTCAATCATGTCCCTTTTCAAACTAATTAATCAAATTTGTCAATGTAGTGAAAGAGTAAGCTCTAGAAATGAAATTGCAAAATTAAAGTTTTTAATAATTTTATTTCTAAAAAAAGATGTGAAGCAGTAGTCATAAAAGGACAAAGCTTACCATGAATAAAATATTTTGCAAAAGAACATGAAATTGTTCTTTAACTCTCATAACAACTATTTAAAGAAGTGCTTTTCTAGCTTGAAAAAATATCTAGCTGCTGATTTGCCAAAGACAATGACAATTAATGGCCTTAGCTATCACTCTAACTTTTGCAAGACATTCCAGAAATGATAATAAATCTTGTTGTTGGATTATTAAAATTTTAATAATATTTTTCATAGTAAATATTAATATAATAAATATCATTAATATAAATAAATAAAAGTAAAATAAATTTAAAAAAATAAAAAAGATTAAAATACTACTTACTAATACTTATGTATTGTGCAAAATACTATTGAATCAAACAATGGAGCAATACTAAATATCTTGTTTTAGCTGTCTCTACTCATCTATTTTGTTGTCTTATTTAATTTCTACCTTTATGTCCTTAGTTTTTAATTTTTAATTTTTTATTTTTAAGCAAATATCTTTATGTTGTTGTATTTCATCATATTTGCACCTTTTGGGATTTCTTGCCATTTTTTTCTAAATATTGTTGCATCTTTTTTCACTATTATGAAACAATCTAGCAAGTCAAATTCTATTTTTGTTGCCTTCATGTTGCTTTCTAGTGTCTCATAGATAATTATTCCCTATTCTTGATAATTGGGAGAACTAGGGCTTGTAAAAGGGGTCATGCCCCTTTGACTTGGTTAATTGTATATGAGTGGGTCTCATTTTTTTTCTCATATTAAATTTATACTATATACTTTCATCATAATAATTCATGATATTTAATTATGTTGTCTATCACCATGCATGTTGGGGACATCATATTCAAGGCCATTTTGTTGGTTAGATTTGAAACTATCTGAGAACATTATCTTGCATCACCTTTCCTACAAGTTGTTTGACTGATCTTTCAAGGTCCTATTTTATAAACTAGTTAAGTCTCCACTATATTATTGTAAATGAATCGTCACACCATTCTTGACATATGATCTCATCGTCTAACATGCTTGCAATGAATTAGGTTTTATTTGAGACAACTCTATTGTGATTGCAATTATTGTTAACAGTTGTTGATTTACACCCTAGTTTTTGACTCTTATCAGGATCCCTTAATGTTGAGTCAATTCATTAATTATTCCCAATGTCAAGGGACATATCTAATTTTAGGTTGCTTTAAATCTATTTTCTTCATTAGATTCTTGATTTGCTTCAAGTTGACCTTGTAAGGCATCTCATTAAGGTAATCAATTATCATCTTAGCTACCTAATTTGTTTTTCCCTTAGGGTGTATTCAGTTGGGGAAACCTAGTATGAGAAAATAAATCCCATATTAGATTACCATGTTTGGTATGAAACTAGAAGAGACGTAAAAAAATTGGTGTATCTCAGGTTTATTTTCTAGAGAGAGAAGGTAAAATAAATATTATGGATGGATTGATATTTGATAAATTTTTAAATGATAATAATCTATAATTGATAAAAATATCCCTAATATATATAATAAAGAGAAGTACAGAATGAGACACTAACAATAATGAAATATCGAGAATGATAAAACTTAAAAAATAATATATATATATATATATATATATATATATATATATATATATATATATTCATTGAATTTATTTTAATATGTTTCCAAATTCATTCAATAAAGAGTTTTTACAAAAAAATTAAGATATAGATAGCATTATGCAAAAGATTATGTGATTATAGTCAAGATTTTACATCCCAGCAGGATGGAGATCACCTAGTTATCCCATCTCATTCTTATGGAGAGGATTGGGATGGGCTCGAGACTTCAAAATCCATCCACGTAGGAAGAAGAAGAAAGAGGAAAGAAGGAAAGATGAGGAAAATATAATAATGAAAGGAAAGGAGAAGAAAAATAAAAAAAAGGAAAGAAATAGAGAAGAAAAGGAAAGAAAATAAACGAAGGTAGAGGAAAAGAAAAAAGAAAGGTAAAAATAAAAAAAAAGAAAAAAGAAAAAAAGAAGGATAAAATGAAGGATATTCATCGAGAGGCATGACTGGGATAGCTGATAGGATGGAACAGGATGGCAAGGCATCCTGTTCCATTGAGAAATCAAGATATTTTTATCTTACTGAATTTAAAATCTTGATTATAGTCATTATATAAAAAATAATTGGAGATGATAATACCATCATGATATTAAATAATTATTTTATGTTGATGGATATATTTATATATTTGGCCAAATTTTTTTATAGGATTAGCTCCAATCAAACTTAGTAATCTTTTTATCGTGGTCATTTTTGGAGTAATTTTTTCATCAATCAAATATAAAAAAATATTTTCCTTCATAATTATTTTTTTATATAAATGATTCTCATGAATTGTGAAATTATCTCATAATCTGAAATACCTAAACTAAATGAACCTCAGTATCTATTATCATTTATTTATTTTTTCTCATTCTAGTTTTGCCTCTATGGTTGTTTCTTCCAAAAATTCCACCAATTCATTATCTGATAACTTCATCATAAAATTGCATGCGAGCACTAATTATTTTTCTTACTAAAAAATTATACTACTACTACTTCTAAAGCCTATGATTTTCAGCCTATAACATCTTAGGGCCATACCTAGCATAGCTAGCTAGACAATATTGTTTAGGTTTATTCTCATGTATATAAATATAAAATCTATTCTTATTGCATAATCGATGCAGGAGTAAATAGATACCAGCATGGATCGTTATATTCTCCTCTTATTTAGACCCTAGATTCCTTACTAGGCTAAAGCTCCAAATCCATTCACAAATACCTCAAGCCCAATCACAAGTATCATTGCTAGTTCATAGTCAGCCCTAAGATGCCCATGTTTCTATCTCCTGTCTATATGGGTCATGGATTGGATCCACTTTAATATCATTTGGAATAACTCAAAATCTCATCCAAAAAGGCTAGCAATAATATATTATTTTGTTGCCATATGTATTCAAGATCTATTCAATGCATAGTCAATGGAATTAAATAGATGCTTACATGAATGTTTATATGCTTTTTATGGATCTAAACAGATTAACTTTATGTGCAAGAACTTGAAGATCTCTTTGTTAAATTCTAATAATGCTTTTATTGCCATAGGATAGCAGTAGTTCTACTTGACATACCTTTACCTTTGTATTTTCGAATTTTCAAATTCATATTTTTATTGAGCCTTCAATATTCTTTTTCCTTCTCACTTATCATTCCATGCTTCACTTATTGGTTATTTTTGAACAAGTTAAAATATTTTTAGATGAACTCCCCATTTTTGGTGGTGAAATCCTAGTCCCATATTATTTTGTTGAATATGGAAAAATGAGAAAGTTTAAGACTTATAACATCTATAGATCCTCTAATTACTTTATCCAATGACTCATTTCCATCCTATTTTCTTTATTATGCTTTTCTATTATATAGTTGCATATTTTTTTACTTGGCTCTTTCATATGATTTGGGCTTAGTAGCTTTTTGTTTATGGATGATGCATCTTTTTGTTTTTCCTAATTACCAGTTTTTTTTGACTCACCACCATATTATTGGCTTCTAGTTAGCAATCTATAATATTTTACTTTGACTAGGCTAGACATCTCCCATTCCATTAATCAAGCTTGCCATTTTATGCATGCCCTTATTTCTAAATATCTTGTTGTTATTTCTAAACTAGACCCATGTCCAATTTTTTTGTTAGGCTGCCATCTTTTCTATCATTAGAGCTTGCTAATGAGCATGTTTGTTGGTCTATGTAAAGGATGTTTGTATATTATCAATCTTCAAAAGAAGGCAAGAGGGCAAGGGTCAATTAGAGGCAAACCAGACCTTTAGTTTCTATATACTAGTATGGATGTGGGGGACCATATGTATTTCTTAAAGCATGGAACATCATACCTGTCAGTACTGGTCCATATCAAGCATAATGTATTATGTTGGTACATAGTATGTGAGAGGTATAATGAGTGTTGGTATACTTAACCAACTCCCATACTGTTAATACCACCATTTTAATATGATGGTATCGGTACAGGATTCAGTAGTGAGATGGCAAATCTTGGCTTCAATAATTATGTAATGGAACAAAAGTTTAATCTATAATATTATTGGTGTTATGTTAAATAGAATAAGAAAAAAATGAGAAATATAATAATTAAGGTGTAGCAAAGATTAAAAGAAAGCACTTTATTCACTTCTGGATGATATAGCCGGATACAACCATTGGGGTTATTTATAATCCCTAATGACTTGCAGCCTAAGTAAATTACTTGCTGCCAAAGTAGAAAATAAATCAAATCAAGAGAAGATAATAATTCTACCATACCATGCTAGAGATGCCTACTTAAGTCCATAAAGTGCCTTCTTTAGCTTATACATTTTCTTTTGTTGGCCATAAAGTTTGTAACCCCTGGGCTACTCAATATAAACTTCTTCATCCAAGTAACCATTAAAAAAAGTAAATTTTATATCAAATTGAAAACTTTCCATTTATTTTGTTCAGCTAAAGCCAAAACAATTCTAACAGTATCAAATCTTGCTACTGGAGTAAAGATTTCATCAAAATCGATTCCTGATTGCTGTAGGTTTTCTTTTGTCACAAGTCTTGCATTAAATTTTGGTATAGTACCATCTGGTTTGTACTTGATCTTGTAGATTTACTTTAAACCAATTGCCTCTTTACTTAATAGAAGGGCAACAAATTTTCAGGTGTGCAATTTCTTCATCCATAGCTTTGCATTAGGCTATTGATTTTACTGCTTCATCAAAGTCGCAGGGTTCTAAAACTTGCGCAAACTTGCATCTCTCATAAATATCTGCTAGCGACCTCATCTTCTAGGTGAAGTTTTCTTAGATAACTCCTATGAACATTGAGGAGAAGATGTACTTTGAGTGTTGAGAGGTCTTTTACTAGAGTTGTAGGCACATGATCCAGCACAAGAATTGATGTATTTCTTATTTCTGGAGTCCAATCCTTGCCTTCATGCTGATCAAAAATGGCATCATGGCTTGTCACAAAAGAATGAGTAGCTGGATGATAAAATTAATGAGCATTACTTTTCTCACCATACCCCACAAAATTATGCTTTTTATAATCATCATCCAATTATTGTCTCTTTTGAGAGGGAATATGAACAAAACCAATACAACTAAAAATTAATTCTCAAATGTTTTACTTGGGGCTCAACATCAGTCTAGGCCTCATATGGTGTTATATTCTCCAAAACTAGTGTTAGACATCCATTGAGGGTACATGCTGCTGTAGAGCTTGCCTTAACCCAAAACTTGTTAGGAAGATTTTTTGCCTTTATCTTGCTCTTAGCCATCTCTACTAAACTTCTGTTCTAGTACTCTGCTACACCATTTTGTTGATGGGTATAGCTAGTAGTCAATTGCTTGTAAATACCATGAGAATGACAAAAAATTATAAATTTTTATAGAGAAATTCTCCTCCTCGATTGTTTATAGGGCTTTAATCCAGTGCCCACTCTCATTCTCCACCAAATTTTTGAATTTTTGAAAAACTTCAAAGGCTTCAGATTTATTCTTTATGAAGTAGACCTAAGCTATTTTGCTATCTTTATCAACAAAGACAACAAAATAAAAATTTTTATTAAGTGAAGGAGTCTGCATTGGTCTACAAATATCTACATGTATCGAGCCAAGTAATTCTTTAGATCTCAAATTACTACATCTTGGAAAAGAATCCTGTGATGCTTTTTTCATGGACAACTTTCACAAACAGAACCATTACATTGAACCAGAGGCAGACTTTAAAACTTAAATGATCATATCTATGGTGCCACAACCATTTTTCATCTTAAGTGACTTTTAAAGCAATATTAACAGGGATAACTTTGTTTTTAGTCATAGGAACATCAAAAAATAAATTGTTCTTTGTTCTATCTTCACAAAATTAACACTTAGAATTTTTGAACATAATAAAATAACCATCATTTCAACACTAAAAGAATTAGAGTCTAAGCCAAGAATATAAAGCACATTCTTAATAGTTTTCGTACTAAAAATATTCATTTGAATAGTGCCTTTACCAGGGACTTCTTGCACAAATCCATCTCCCATCTTCAGATGTCTCTTGATTGATTTATCCAAATTTATGTCTACTATATCTAATATCAACATACCAAATACAATTAGAGTCATTATCAGAATGATATATAAAAAATAATTTTTTTTCTCCTCTTGGAAAATTAACTAGTACCGTTGCATTTTTAATCTTTGATATAGCCATACTTTTTGCAATAATTAATTGAAAAATTCTTTTAGGTTAGCCTTAATTGTTACTTTCATTGTTTCTCTAATTTTGATCATAACTCCCTGATCCATCACTGCTCATCTCATTAGTAAGACCAAATCTACCACCACTTCTGGTTCCATGGTCTTGATCATGACCTCTACCACCACGGCCTCGATCTCGACTTGATGATGTCTACCATTGATTTAAATCTGCACCATCTTTGTTCTTGTCTTTTAATAAATTCATTTTTATCTGAAAAGTCTATTCAATTGAAGTCTCACGAGATCTATTGAGTTGATCCTCATGATATTGAATGGAGCCAAGAAGTTCACTAACGATAAAAATAGACAAATCTTTAGATTCTCCTATAATTGCTACCAGATGATCAAACTTAGGTGTTAAACTTCTAAGAATTTTTTCAAGGACCTTTTAATCTTTAATGTCTTCACCATAAGAATACATATGACGGACAATTTGCATCACTTCTGAAAAATAAATATGGGTGTTCTCATCTGCTTGTATAAATATATTTTTAAATTTACAATGAAGAGTTTGAAGTTTAACAATAAGTACTTTTGAACTTTCTTAGTACTCCCCTATAAAATGTCCCATGCCCCCTTGGCTTTCTTGGCGGCAACAATATGGGAGAAGATGGAGCCGTTGATGGTTGTTGAATGAAAAAGAGAGCCTTTGAATCCTTCTTTATGTTCTCTAGGGTTACGACAGCATATCAATTCTTAACAAAATTCTATAAATCTTGGGATAAAAGCAGCATTTTCATCTTCACACTTCGAAACTCATTATTTTCTCCTTTGAGAATTGGAATCATAGGCTGAGCTCCAGAACCATTGCTCGTCATCTCTACTATATACCTCACGTGGCTTTAATATTTATTGTTATGTTAAATAGAATAAGAAAAAAAATATGAGAGGGGTAATAATTAAGGAGTAGCAAAGATCAAAAGAAAGTGCTTTATTCACTTCTAGGTGATGTAGCCGAATACAACTATAGAGGTTATTTATGATCTACTATGACTTACGTCCTAAATAAATTACTTGTTGCTAAAGTAGAAAATAAATCAAACTAAGACAAGTCTAGAGTATTCCTTCTACAAAAAGAAATTAACAAACCAAAGCAAGTTTCTATCGAATCAAAAAAAGAGAAATATTCTAAAATATTCCTTCTACAAGAGGAAAGTATTTTTTTTAAAAAAAAATATATGCGAATCATTAATTCCTAATAATTGCGGTTGTTAGAAAAGGTTTGCGGTCATGGTAGAGTTGGTTAAGGATGGAGGCAGTTTTCGAGTTCTCCAAGTTCAGACACATTAAGTGTCAATGATGGTGGAGGTGGAAGCAACAGTGTCGTCTCTAGGAAAACAATGGGGTTGGTGGCAAATTTTGGACAATATCTTGAACATGATATGCCCATTCTTGTTTGGTGCCGGTGATGGTTGGTAATTTGACTCTATTTGAGGGAAAAGGAAAAGGAATATCGTGATGACTCGGAAACATCGATTTGGTGGGATCACGAATCTTGTAAGTTGTAACCCTTGTTTTAGTTGGTAAAACTAGGAAAAAAAAATGCGACGTTGAGATCAAAGTTGTAGTTTATTATGGCAGCAGGGTCGAAGAAAAATTAGCATTGACATGCAGAGGTCCTCAACGGTGTATGATCAGCCTTTGTTGTGGAAGATCTTTATCTAAGATTTGAGTGTGAAAATGATTAATATCAAAGGTACTAGGGATGATAGCTTCAACAAAGTTTGGGACGCCGGGGCATCCGATTGAGTGTTCCGATTTGAGTATCGGGATGGGATTCTGTATGCGGCTCACCTTGAGCTTCAAACTTATTACCTTCGGGCAGGAAGGTCTGATAACTTTGTGGAGTGCTTTCACTCTAACAATCCATTCTGTTGAGATGTTTATGGGGGTCATGCCAGTTTTCTAACAAATGCTCGAAGGGTCTAGAAAGTTGTCCCCGTCATTAGCTCGAACATAATTTAGTTCATATTCTGCCAAATTTTCCATTCTTAGTATCAGGCTGCATGTCAGTGCCATCCTGTTATTATATTGGTACATCCAAGAGCTGGTTTTGTGTATTGAATGTCGGTACATCCACTGTACCATATAGAATCAGTATGGTAGATCTGGTGCAGTATAGCTTATCTTACCATCAACACTGTAAATTTCTGAAAATTTGAAAGAGTGATTTTCTATAAAGAGCATATAAATTTATCCATATCGAGAAAAAGATGGAAGATAATAGTTAACCATAATTCAAGGTAACGGGGGAGGGTCCCCATAATCGACATCACCAATTTTTTAAGAAATGAAGCTCGCTACTCGGAAAGATTAAATGGGTGTCCATCACTCTTACCAGCCATTCTATTTCTCTGATGCCTAGAAATCGATAAATTATTATTCTTTAAAATAATTTGAACAAATTTATGGTCGGGTTGACCCAAATGCATGTGCCGCAC
This sequence comes from Cocos nucifera, assembly GCA_006176705.1. Lineage (NCBI taxonomy): Eukaryota > Viridiplantae > Streptophyta > Magnoliopsida > Arecales > Arecaceae > Cocos > Cocos nucifera. The sequence continues at coordinate 1,341,070 of QRFJ01000162.1, read as the reverse complement.
TTGAGGATCCATTCTGCAGAGCCAGCAAAGAGTTCACTTGTTGCAGCCACAGTTTTCTACTTGCCTTTGTTGGATATGGTCCACTTGTATTTGGTTACTGCCATTTTAGCATGCTCTTGCACGTCTTATTACTTGATCTATAAGTATTTGACGTGCATAATCTGCATTTCTGATTGTGGTTAGGTGCCAAAATGAAGGTTTTTGTTTTGCTTCATGTTACCACTTCCCTTTAACCTCTGTTTTTTAATTATTATCAACCACTGTACTTACCATTTTCCCTACGAGCACACTCATGCAGCTTCTTTTATATTTGCTAAATTGCACCAAATAACCTAAAAATATGCAATATAATTGATTACCATCAGCAATTAACGTAATGGCGGAAGAACCATGTAACTGCAAACATTCACTAACGTGTCGTCCAATAATTTGTAGGGTAACTGGTGCCATGAATTCGGCAAACTCAAAGCTAAGGTGGAGGCTTTACAAAAAAGCCAAAGGTAATGTACATTAGTTCAAAATTATAAGCTGCAATTTTGTGAAGGCATAGTGTTGATAGTTTATTTCAATGATTTCAGGCATCTCATGGGCGAGCAACTTGAGCCCTTGAATCTCAAAGAACTCCAGCAACTAGAGCAACAGCTTGAAAGTTCTTTAAAGCATATAAGAACCAGAAAGGTAAAAGCTATCCTATGTTTCCCAAGCATTGATGCTGAACCAATTATATTTACCAGCAACCGTCCGAAACCATATTCTATGTTTTCAATTTTTAACATAAAATGCAATCCTGTGAAATCCTGCTCTGCCATTTTTAAGGGTTTCACGATAGAACTAGAGACCCTCTAATTAAAGTTGTCAAGCTGTGGTCTCCTCCTCAACTAAGGCTGTACAGAGAATTTCACATCCCATCCAAACTGTTTTGGTGAACTGATGCTTAAGTTTGTAATTTTCATAGTATGATGTACCTCTTGTGAACTTTTGAAAATCTATTCCTACAATGGGAGGTAAACCAGTCTGTTCATGATTTGAACGTGATTATTTGTATAATTGTATGATCTCTTAAAGAGTTTGTTTGCTGTGCAGTGCCAACTCATGTTTGACTCCATCTCTGAGCTTCAGAAAAAGGTAATCCCCACAATCTTTATGAGTAATAATCATGCTTCTGGTGCCATATTTTCCATATTTGCATGCTCGCTGCTATTCGGGTGCATATGCTTCTCTATCCTATATAAAGCATTACCCATACTAAAATTTGGAGGGAATATTGGTAATTCAAGGGTCAGCTTGCAGACTCGCCATGATTTTCCCAACAGTCCTTTTGTGCCTTTGCAACATACCACACAGTTATAGTTATTAAGCCAGGGTGATCCATGAGGCAAGAGGAATATTAGTTGGCAAGACCAATGAGCGCACCAATTTTATTATGAAAATTGGTGTGCCATGAGAGATGCAGAGATTCTTAATGGGTCATGAAGTGTCTTCAAGTTATGCTGCACTTTCCAGGAACAAAATATTTTGCCAACAGTGAAATAATGTTCACATTAAAGGACAAATGACTAGGATCTTCAAGAGCTTTGGTTTATGGAGTGCAAGTTAAAAGGATGAGAATTTGATGCTTGGCTTTTTCACTGCATGTTATATGATGTTTCCTCTAAGTCCTTGAAATTAGGCAGTCTTTGATCAGTGCTAAATCATTTGCTGGTCATGTCTATCTTTCATATTCATCTAGCTTATTGATATGAGCCTTTATTTCTTCGAGACCATAAACAATTATTTTAAAATGGAAATTTTCCTTGCCCTGCCATTTGCCCAAATGATGAAACTACATAAAGGAGGAGAATATGAAGCTTGTTTAACATGGCGAGTTTACCAAAGATACTATTTTTCTTTTTTCTTTTTTTTTTTTAAAAAAAGTTTTTAATGAATCATTACATAATCCCCTGCTCGTATAAATAAGCTATTTAATACGATAACATTTTGTCGTGTCCATGCTTGTGCTCATGGATTCAGCTAACCACACTTCAGAGCATTTGGTTTGTTTTAGTAGTTCTAGATGTCATTTTGATCAGTATTCAGTGGTTGTTGGGGTCGGTTAAATGGCTACAGATGGTCTATCTGGTACAAAATGCCCGTGGATGTTGCAGGGGTCAGTTAAATGGCTACAGGTGATTATATTTGGTACAGAGTGCCCTTGATAAGGATACTGAAAATTAAAAAATGCTTTTGCTGATGTCAATTCTGTTTATATTATGCTGTAAAGTTATTGCATTAGATTCAGGAATGCAGGTGAAACACCAATTGGACTTGGGTGTAGTGGTTAGCACCCTCTCTTTAACTGCTTGCCCAAGTGAGAGGTTGGAGGTTCATGTTTAACCACTAGACATTGAAAACATAGCAGCTAGCGAAGTGGTGAATAATGTATATCACATTTTGACAGTATGAATTCTAATACTCCACATAATTGTGAAGATCATATGTTGATATAATAGAATGTCATAAGAAAAGAAAGTCTCAAATAGCTACTCTGACCTTGGTATTTTGTACAGGAAAAGTCACTGCAGGAGCAAAACAAGATGCTGGAGAAGGAAGTGAGCCGCTATTTGCCGCGTTAATTAACGCAGTTCTTTGTGATATATCCTTCTCATGCATGCCTGATTGGTGAGCACCATTTGTTGTTTTTGAAATAGCTGATGGAGAAGCAGAAGGTGAAGGCACTAAACCAGCCGGCTCCTTGGGAGCAGCAAGGCCAGCCACAGACAAGCTCATCATCCCCACCCTCCTTCCTGATCGGAGACTCTCTCCCCACCCTGAATATTGGGTATGTTCTCATGCCATAACTCTTATTTTTAACCATGTGTTTCATCCTGATAATATAGGCTGACATAGTTTCAGAGAGCATGATCCATCTATTAACCTAGGCACACCAGTGAATAAGTAATTAGTCAGGAATGTACTGATTGCTGTTATATGCAACCACTAAGATTTCTTGTTCTTCTTTCTTTTTTCTTTCTTCCTTCTTTCCTTCATTTCTTTTTCTTCTCCCTCCCCTTCTTTTGTCTTCTCTCCCTACCCCTAACGTCCTCAGTCCTGTTTTTCTCATATAAACCGGACAGGATGGGATGGCCGGAAAACCATCCATCCTACTGAGTCGTAAAATCTTAATGGAAACAATGAATAGCATCCACTATCTAGCATCAGTACACCAGCTATCAATTCACACACTATTTTTCAAATCTAGATCGGGTTTCAATTAGATCTCATGTAATCATCATTTACACCAGCTTTCTTTCTGAAAGTTTTCAGCAAATCTTCTAGCATTTAAGCTTGTCCATTATATTTTCTGCAAATTCTGCATGTTGTGTTCATGACCGATTTCTAGTTCTCTAGGTATGTGCTCAAGTTTGCACATTGATCAGGTGCCCGAAGTATCCGCTACGGCTGCAGCATAGGTACATAAATAAGAAACTAGGTACAACTCTAAGAACTTTTCATTTTGATGCAGGACATACCAATGTAGCGGAAATGAACATGGGGAGGAAGCAGCACAACCCCAGGTTCGTATAGGAAACAGCCTGTTACCACCTTGGATGCTTAGCCACCTGAACGCGTAGATGCTACCGTTCGACAATCAACTTTGAATGGTTTAAACATTTCATGAACTCTTTACATTATACTGCGTTTGGATGTTTGGAACACTCTCCAGCTACGATATAAAATACATGCGCAGATATCTCGGGGAGGTATTGAGATTGCGGGTTTCTCGTATGTTCCCATCTGGAAGTAGATGGGACTGTCGGAACCTTAAGCGTGTATAGTGTACTAGTCTGCCATACTTTGCTCTTGTTTATTCGGACTCAGGTGCTTAAGTGGTTACAACTAGCTTGTAAAATGCTGTCGGTAATTTTATGTACAGGAGATAATGGTTGCACTGAGCAAAAATCCTGCTGGCAAACATCCAGATCCTATTTTCCTTTTCAAAACTTTTACTGCCCTGGCAACATCCATCGGCCTGTCTTGCTATATAGAAAGATGCCATGCGGCAAGATTTGCGGTACAAGTAATTTCTTTCTACCCTAAGCAAGCAGCCTTAATCCTGTCACTTGTGACACCGCAATCTGAGGTCACGTGCTGGATAGAGCTTGGTCCTGAGCAATGCAAATTTTTGATACTAGGATCTTGGTTACGATGCAACGTGGTAATAAATAAAACGAGGTAACGTCAGCTTGAACATCCTTCTTTCTATCAGTCTGTCAAGCATCCGGAAAAAAAAATAAAAAATAAAAAAAATAAAATAAAAATAAATAAATATATATATATATTAAAAAGCTGCTCTGAAAATACGTTCACTCGTAGCCACAACTCTTCGGCCGCTTCTCCACTTGACCCACCGTCGAACTTAATTTGCAGCTCATGAGCGCAACTAGTCTCTACGGGTAATGATAGCTGCTTCATAAACCAGGCTGGTGCCCTCGTAATCCATGAATGTTGTTTCTCCAATAAATTTTACATTGGTAACCTTACATGGTTCAGTTTGACAAGTTGATGAATTATGACTGTCCATCCTCTAATGCTGTGCCTTTTTTTTAAAAAAAAGTTTTACACAAGACACTGTTCTCTTTGAATAAGATAGATTACGAGATACAAAGGAGGGTTTACTTCACCGGCTTTCATCTTAGCCTTCATTGCTGTCCTCGTTTTCTTCATAGTCACAAATGCCCCGCGCAAGCAAATGTTCCCTACAGAAACCAAACAACCAATCAGCATCTTTTATACCAGAAACAAACGGGTAAAAAGAGTCACAGAGCAAACCCTGAAAGTAGTATTTTACTTTGGCTGCACCAATTTCAGTAAAAATTTGGAAAAGGCCGACTGTGGAAGGTACAGCAAAAGAAGAGGACTAGGTTGGTCTACCAAAGAGATGCTGTAACCGACCATCCCATTGTTCCATAATGCATGTCGTGCAAATTGTTCAAGATACCAGGTTTGAATTTGGCAACCGCCATTGCTTACAGATCCACTAACTGGCAGTGGTTTTTCAGTATATTTTCTAATTTAGAAAAGTGGGTTGCTGTATAACTACATAAGTAATTCGGTGCCGTTTCAAGTTCTCAGGTTACACCGTACCTCAATCTTTCGCACAGGCGTGCCAAGGCATCTGCACCAGTTCGAGATGCAACATCCTCAATCATATAAGAATTTGATAAATTCACACACTCTGCAAGCCTGAACTCACATAACTCTTTCAACGAGCAGGCATCGGTTAGAACAGCAGAATGACCGCCACCAGCTGCCAGTCTCCTAACCTGTCCAACGCACCTTAAATAAAATATTTCAGCAGTTTAGGCTTTAGATGGTCTACAAAATGAGAAAGAGACTAAATATGATAATTTGACAATAACCTACCAATCAACAGGTGAAGGGAACCATGCATATGTAGATTTGTCGTTAGCTGCCTGACCATAACTGTTGTAACCAAATCCATATATCCTTCCATCTCTCACAGAAATAAGTGTGTGAGAATGGCCACAAGTAACAAGTTGCACTCCATTAGGAACGACCAACACTGGAATATTTCTTAGTAACATATCAGATGCATTAGCATCGCAAGAAAAGAAACCATGATGGGGGCCAAGCCCTAACTGCCCTGCTTGACCACCACCCCAAGCATAAAGGGCACCTTTTGCGGTTACAGCACATGTATGTACACCACCACAGGCAACATCTTTAACAAATATTCCATCTAGGGCGACCACTCGCCTTGGAAGCAGCTCTTTATCCCCGGACTGAAGAGAGCAATGCCCAAGTTGTCCGATACTTCCTAGCCCCCAAGTATACCTTAAAATAGCAAAACTCCATCAGAGCTCAACAGTCAACTTCAATAATTGACTAAAAATTCTAATTACATTAGACTCTTAGGACTTCAATAAAATAGGAAATATGCAGATGTAGAGAAATGTAATCGAAACTCTGGAGCACTCCTATACTAACTATTGCAAAATCCAGAGCAATTTTGGACCGAGGTAGCCAGTTGGATGCAGAGAATCCACTGTTACACCGTAAATGAGAAATCTGACTTGATAATATTGCTTTCAAAAATCTTTAAGGTCAGTTTGGATGATATTGCTTGCAAAGGGACTTCTAGTTTTTTGTTTTGCAAGGAAAATTTTATGCTCTGTATTTGTTGGACATTTAACTTCATTGCTTTACCAACAAAGGCACCGAAAAGCAAACGTCAACTTTCCAGGAGTGAAGCAGCAGCAACTTTTTACTTAGCCCGTCAAATTTTCCAACAAACCAAAGAATGAGGAGAAAATAAAATTTCCTTTTCCACTGAATGGATTTTCTTTTACTTTATCATAGATTCCCTTGCAACCAAGCAGACCCTTTAGAAAACTAAATTGATTTGAAATCAATTTACTATTCAGTAAATTGTCTGACAGTTTTTTGTTCTTTCCATATACACTTGCTCAATTACGCTCGAATCCTATGTTCATGACTAAGCCTCACAAATGAAAGTTAGGTCAGAATGGACATGGATATGTAGAATTGGACAGGAGAAAAATGAATAAGTATTAGAAACAACTGTTGTTATACTGCTATGAAGTGTTCGGCAAATCATTTAAAAAGGAAAAGGAAATATTTTAATGAGAGAAATTGTAGAAAATTTATGTTTCCGTATGTTAGGCAAAACAAAAACACGGAGAGGAAGATTTTCTATATAGTTGAGGCTTAACAACCAGATCTGGATTTACAGAAATATACTTCCCATCTGAGCTGTTTCTGACCCACAAATTGAAAGGCGAGACAATGGAATCTGACGATGCTCCTAGCCTTAAATGGAGATTTTCAAAATATCACGAAGTAGCCTAAGTCTCAGCAACAAATCAAAATTCAACATCACAACATTTGAAACCGGTCATCTAAGCACTACATTAGTTATTAAAATACCTTGACATGTGCAATCTTAATGATATCGAGAACCTTGGCATGAAATATATTGGGTTGGCATATCAAAATGAAACATTAATGTATCAAATAGTGATTAATGAAACAAGACAAGCATTGCTACCTATCTATCATGTATTGTACATATAAAATCAAAGAATCACCAAAAAGTTTATTATTGGATCAAGGAAAGAAAAGCTCTAACCTGCAGTTCTATTTCGATGAAATCTGTAACTAACATTTGCACAAAAAAGGAAAAAATGCTGCGACTTCTTGTTGTATTCTGATTAACATCTTTAATTAAGAAACATGACATGCTGTGTAGGATAAAGGAACAGACTTGAAATATAGCTATTCAACGATCACTTGGGGAAATAGTAATTAAAAAGACATCCTCATAAATAATAATCAAGCAATTTCTAATGTATACTCATCTATAATAGGTAGTAATGAATCCATCTAGATCAACATGCAGAGTCAACAGCTCAAATTGTTTCATAGTTTCAAACCAACTTCATAAAATTGGATATCAAAACTTTTTGCTGGATGCAACATTCTTGAAATAAATGTGCCCAGTTGTAAAATCAACTTACTAGAGAAACTTTATAAGATAACCATCACCTTGGTACAAAGCAGGCTCTAATGGGGGTAGGAGTTCCGCAATAACAAGATGCCTGGGTGAACCCAAAGTTTGATTAACTTGTGTTCTGGAACTACGGTATATGAACTAACATGGTCTATTCTAGGTCTGGAAATTTAATATCCTAGAAGATGTATGATGACAATTTATTAGCAATTCCAAGAACTACTGGTCAGATTTTTCAAATTTTAGCATATGATGCTATCTCTTGGCACTTCAGTTGAAAAGACTGTTTTCAAGGACAATTACACCATTTGCGTAGAATGCCCAGACCAGATGCTAGATACTCACCAAGCAATCAGGATCATGAATTAAAAATTCATCCTAAATATTTTACTTTTCTTATCACTGAAGTAAAAGCAATATGTGATGCTAGCTTATGTCATTTCGGCATGTCCTATCCAGTCCTGATAAAAAGCATGGTTTAAATCCAAAATAGACATGGCATGTGCTAGCATACCAAAGTGTGGGTCTGATTTGTTTGAGAAAAGGAAAACAAGATTTGCAGATAGGGCCTTCAATGCTGGCCCATTGTATTTGCTCATGCTCTAGAAAAAAATGCATTACAAGACTTATTTCCTTGTATTTCTAGATATGTGTGCTTAGTTTCCCTGCCCAACCTATCTTCTAACTTGAGCTAACACAACAATGAATGAAACTTAACAGAGCTATCACCAGATTGTCCAGTTGGGTTCACGTCAGTTTACATCAAGTCTAAATCAGACACTGCACAGGTCAATCTATTTGAACATTTTAATCAGGTTTGGGATTATATCAAATATTAGCAGGCCAAGTTCAAGTCAAGCCCTATATCTAATAAAGCGATCCTGATATGTAACCATCAAACCTGAACCATTTGGCAACCAGTTTCATGGAACACAAACCAATATTGGCAAAGAATGGTTCTGAAGGATTATAACCACGGACTAAAGTGCCAGGTGGCACAGCATGCTACATGTCTTCCTAATGCACATGCTGGCACAATGCCAGCTGAATACCATGAACTGGTATGGCATGGCATTTACCATGCCAATGCCAAGTTGGAGCATCACTGGCATAAGGATGTTCTAATCCTTGGTTACAATTTATCTGGATATGCATATACACATGCAGATATAGTTAATTTGCATAAGCAAGTAAACAGACATGTTCATGTATTTGTGTACACTCTTTAAATAGAGGTATGAATATGTTTATAAACCCACGAAGCCTGCTAATGCACTATTGGATGTAACATCTTCATGACCTAGGCTTCAGTGTTTTAAAATGTGGTTCATGTGGCCGCATGCACAGCTGCATTTGTGTATGAAGCCTGGTGACTGTATTGCATTAGGGCTTGGCTAAATAGTAAGCTGTCATTTCTACGCAGGCCCAAGTAGCTCTCACATGCAGCCTAGACACATGGATCGTAACACTGATGAATGATAAGCCACTTCCTCAAGAAAAGAAGATGGACTTTTAGGTCTTTTAAAAAATTAGTAGCTTAAATACTATACCTCTTGTTTATTAGACATGTACTTTAGGCTGACTTATAACTCCAGCATCCTCATTGCTTGTTTTTTGGTTCATCATATTGTTAATTTGCAAATCGGATCATAACATTAATGTACCTGAAATTTGAGATAGCTCATAGAGAATATTATTATCATTTCACATTACCATGTCATATTATGTTAAATAAGGCTCTTAAATAAGTGGGGAAGTGTATGCATGAATTTCCTTCTTTTCCACAGAAATTTTAATTATATATTTATGACTTCTAACTAATTTTCATATAACATTATGAATTCTCTTTATTTTTAAACACTTTCACAGATGCCTGCATATGCATCCACATGCCGCATCTGTGCTTTGCAGCACCTCTACCACCCACATTACGTGGTCACTTTTTAAAACCTTTCTAGGCTTGAATACAAAAAAATGCTACTGTTGGTGAGTGAGTACACAACTAAGTTAACACGGGACTAGGTAATCAACCGAACTCCTTTCCCATGCAGTGTTGCATCCACTAACTGGGTTGGATTTTCCATTTAGGGAGCTTTCAAGAGTCCAATAATGCTACCCGTGTCATGCGAGAAAACCAGATGATCTCATCTCTGACAGCAGGGATAACTCCAAAAACCAACATCCTTTCAGATAACTTACACCTCGCCATTTTCTGATATTGCTGCTGTATGGTACTCCCCACATGACACTTGTGTGATCTTCAAAAGCTCAGGGGCTTCATCTAGGAATCTCGCATATGCATGCAATACACGAGCTCCTTGTAGTCCTTCACCAGTAAAACCTCTTCCAAGCTGACCATACTCATTGTAGCCTGGTTTGTCAGAACAGGAACACAGATCTAGTTAATAACTCAAATGAAATCAATGGTAAGGATACACAGTGTTTTTCCCTAAATTGGCTTTAAAAATAGAAAAAAGAAAAGCAAATGCAAATGCATCTTTTTGCCACATTACAGCCTAGAAATCCAGGCATCTGAGGAGGTGTTTCAAAAGTATCTAGAGCTACAAAGCAGTCATTTCAGCATTATGCTCTAGCATAAATAGAATATTAATCAACGAAGAGGTACTATTTATCTTGAAGTGATAAAGCAGCTGTTAAACTCCAAATGCCATGATAAGTTAAACACAAAATCATATGAATATTTTCATCAATTACCCCATGCTTGCAGCAGACCATCCTCAGATAGAGCCACTACATGAACTGAGCCACAAGAAACTTGGCGTATTATCTGCATGCAAAAGCAAGATAATAAGTAATCATACAGGACAAGATCTCTGTACATGCAGTGAATGATCAATTATTATCCAGAAGACAAAAGATTTCATGCACGGTAACCAAGAAACTCTTAATTTTGTGGGCTGTGCACAAAAGGTCCAAAATATGGATGGTAATAATTAAGAAATCCATGCATCTCTCCATATAGATCTAGCAATCACAATTGACCAGCCTACAAATTTAAACTGGCCACCTGGCATTCCAAAAAGCAAGCATCCGCAAACGAAAAAAATATGCAAGTTGGAAATAGGGGACATATTTTCACAGAAAATGCTAGTCATTCCTGGTTATAATATGTGACAACTTCGTACATCAAGAGATCGATAAAAAAAAAAAAGGAATATGAAATGATAGAGGAAAGATGTCAAGTTCAAAAATAACAACACTGGCAATTTCTTAGAGGATGTACAAAGAAACACAGAGAAAAATATGGAAAATTAAAAAAAAAAAAAAAAAAAGCGAACTTAGTAGCCAGCTTTCTGTATAAAGTGACAGCAACAAAATTGCCATAAAACAAGCATAAATTATATTTGAATACTCCTCCATGTGTATGTCGAGCACATTGCATTTTATTCAGTCTGACATGTCAATGGATATCAAATGTCTATTACATTGAATCCAAGAGGTGTACGTAAAGAAATCGCTTACTGTGTTTGGAGTAAAGGCTCCCCAAAAAACACGTGGATAGTTTGACCCCTGATAGGAAAGGAATAAATTTGTTAATGATTCACAAAGCTCATGGCAAGGTTACATAAATCTAGATAAAACAATACAAAATCCTTCAAAAGAAAGGTAAAAGTCAAGCACCTGATTTTGTCCCCAAACCCAAAGCCTACGAGTAGAACTTGTGCCATCATTGTCCCGCGGTTCAGCAATAGCAGCTGTACAATGTGCTCCACATGATACAGATTTCACAAACTCTGTCTGCAATAACTTAACCTTTTTGGGGTGCTTTCTACTCTCCTCAGTTCCATCTCCTAACTGACCAAATTCATTTGAGCCTACTTTTTCGAAATAGTTAACAAAATTAGCCAATCATCTTCACCAAACAACTTCCAGTTATACATTTATATCCTGCAAACTCAGAGAGAGAGAGAGAGGGGGGGGGGCTACCAAATAGACCAATTTCATCTTAATTACCCGAGCACCTCTCTGGAGACAAAGATATGGTGTGAAACGTAACTATTGAAGCCAAGGTTTTGAATATTTTCGGCTATAGCTCAGATTCCTATGTTTCTTTACATATATCAGTGATAAATTTTCTGATTTTCATATCATTTATCTCTTCACAGTATTTGTCTTAAACCTCTCAGTTAAAAGCTTAAACCCTACCATGTACATTTTTAAGATAGAAAATGCTTCCCAAATTCATTTACATCTCCAAAAAGTGGGTCACAACAACAAACTCCCTTTAATTCTCAATGACTAATGGCACTTGCAGCATATAAAACTTCATAAATTTTAATCGTGGATAAGCTTAGATATGGAACGTTATTATGAATCATAAACGTAACGCTAGAGTCAAACTTCAAATATAAGGTTGCATAAGAGATTAGACTCACCCCAAGTAAATAGCGACCCATCAGAGGCTACTACTGCAGAATGTTCCCGGCCACATGCGACATCCAACCATCGCAGATTCTCTCCTCCCATACCCCTGAAAAGCTTGGATGGAAGACTCTTAGGAATCCTCAAATGACACTCCTTACCCTTCCTTGCTGTCTGCCCGCTCTGGTTATAGCCCCACGTATATATTGCACTCCTTGAAGGAAGGTTTATGACTCGGACATCACACAAGACTTCATCAATATCCATTTTCTTAAATAACAATCACCTAAATTCCTGAAGATAGAAATGCAATCAAATTTCCACCAATGAAAGCAATATCATCATAATTAGAAATTATTAACAATATGACCAAAGAATCAGAGAAGATTAACATGCCAAATCACCTTCAAATAGTTATCATCAAACATCAGTCAATCGATGAGAAATCAGAGATCTGAGAACCAAGAAATTATCCACAAACCATTTACCCAAACCCCCAAAATACCAACATTTATCGTTCTTTTAAATTAACTTACGATCCAAAAACACCAATATATAAAATACGAGGACCGGACAAAAGCGCTGATTACATGCAAGAAGCTAATTGATTAACATTTATCAACTTAGCTAAGAATTCATGAAAAGAAAATACAAATCATAGAATTTATACTGAAAGAACAACGAAGGTCAATTAAAATCGCCAAAATCAAGAAACAAAATCTTTTTACGAAACATACCAATTAGGGTTTCTTTTTCAATGAATCATCGGAAAACTAACAGCCCAATCAGAAGAACAAATTCCACCACAAGCAAACGATTCGAAGCACAACGTAGTGTCTAAGAAAATAGATCCAGCAAAGAAAAGGTGCCAAGATTAGGGTTCCAATTAAAACATACGAATTTCGATCTGAGCAAGAGGAAATCGAGAACGAAAAACGAGTAGATACATTGAATTCTTACCGAGAATTGAGCGAGCGACGAACGAATTAGGGAAGATCAAAGGAGGGATTCGAGCGTACTTGGAAAGATGGAGAGCTCTTCCTTCCGAAGGCCACAAAGCTCCGAGTCGTCGGTCCGAGTCGAGAAATAAGACGCACGTAACGCAATTGTCTAAATTATAAGCTCCGAACCCGCGGGTCTTTCCCCTCCCCAAGGTCCACGGGGCTTCCAGAATTCCAGCACGCGCTTTTAATAAAATTAGACAAAATCCAGATGACAACAAATGGTCAGGCAGATATTACACATTAGTTCTCCGTCATGGAATAATTTCTCCCGTCGAGGAATCGGAATATTAGGCTGCCACCTGACATTTGTGAACCTTTTTTCATCGAATAATTCGTCATTTATAACGGTGAGCCTGGCGATTGCCGTTGAGACGACGCATGGTTTAAGTTGCGTTCGTGGCAAGCATATATGCGGACCGGAAGATCGCCGCTGCGTCGGCTTAAAGGAACCATGATCTGACCCGCATAAAAATTCTGTGAAGACGTCAGGAGCTAAAAGGAACCATCCGGTCGACGGTTGAGATCGGCCGATTCCATGTTCCTCAGGCGCGTTGGGGTAGATCGCGTCGACGACTCCTCATCGACCGACGCCATTGTTTTATAAATCCAATCCTGGCCTTTATACGAGCAAGGATCCTGCGAAGAGCTTTTCTCTGTGTTGCGGATTTTACCACAAAAAGGTGTGATTTTTGTCTTCTTATTATTCTCTAATCTCTAACGCTGATCGTTTCTCTCCTTCTATCCATGAGGGTTTTTTTTTGTTCCTTTTGATGATTCTAATGCGAGAAACCTTTGTGCATCCGTACTGTTATACTCTTTTTGAATTTGAGAGGTTTTTACGGATATTTTATGAGATTTTTGGTTAGTTTTGGAATCTTTTAATGCGAATTTATAAGAGAATTGGGATCAATCTGATTAATTAGCACCGTCAGGAGAGAAAATTTTGATTTTTCTGATGTAAAGGAGGCATTTTTGATGAAATTCGATGATATGGCGAAAAGGAAAGATCATGAATTCCTATTTGCGTGCGTGCGTTTGTGGTATGAGTGGCGGGCACACCTGGGGAACCGTGGAACTTACTTTACTTGCATACGAAACACTGAAAATTAGGATAGCAAATTCGTTGATCTGGTTGACAAGATTATTGTCTACCTCTACCTGCTGTCTTTCTCTTTCTTTTCTCCCCGGAAAAATGTTTGGTCGATTTTGGAGAGACAAGGATGTTGTATTTTTTATTGTTTTATTACAATGTCCTTTGTTTGTTCTTTCTTCTCTAAAAAAATAAAAAAATAAAAAATAGAGAGAGAGAGAGAGAGAGAGAGAAGAACTTCTTGTGTAGAAAACCCGGGGTTCGATTAGTTACTGCTGCTGCTGTTATGACAGACTTTTCCATGGATAGAACTTTGTTGCATTGTGTCATTTTTGGGGAATCATATCGATTATTTTTTCCTTTGTTAAGCCAGGAGTCATAGTGATTATGATTCAGGTTTCATGTTAAACAAACAAACAATTTTGTGGATCCTAAAGGATATATAGCCAAACTCTTTAAGCACAAACTTGCCTTTGTTATTTCTTTTAATTTTTCCTTCTTGATATCTGCAGAACCTTGTTGCCTTTTTGAATTTTTCCAGGGAAGATTTGCTGTTGCCATTGGATCAGTTGACAAAGGGTATACCTTTTTATAGGGTCACTTATTTTTGAAGTAAAACTACAAGCATTTAAATATATCTAATGATAAGCACATGTGGGTTGTCCTATCCAAATTGGGACTCTTTCATCAAATATGGGTTCATGCGGGATAAAATTGTGGGATTAGTTACTACTCTAGATTGTTTCTCCTGATCCTAAAAGTTGAAGAGCCATCAAAATGGAATATTGAGCAGTTCTTTTGTTTAAGGCAACCATTCTTCCATAAGGAGAGTATTGTTAGACAATGACCCCCTTAAAATCACTGAATGTGCCAGGGATTGAAAGCCACCTTGAAAATTCAAGCTTGACATTCTTAATCTGGAATTTGCATAACTAGGAGGGGGTATCTTTCATTTCGCACATGTCAATAGTTCTATACATTTTGTAGATACACTATCTAAGGAGGGCAAAGTGCTGATCTCACATGCTTTGCAACTCCTTTCCTATCTTAGCTTAAAATTATGGGATGCTATAATTATGGATTACTTTATATGAAAAATTCCTGTAACATGCAATTTTGTTCTTGCAAGATATAATAGCTGTAGTTGGCAATTTAATGGCTGCAATTATTATGAGGATATAGGAAAATTATTCAAATTGTATGCAAGTTATATCGGCACTGGTTTTGGAATATATCTTTACTAACTAGTTTAGTAGCGGACCTTTTTCGGAGTGTTGAAATGAGATATATGCTTCAATGGGAACAACAGACAGGCATCCTAGTACTCTAGAGATTTTGTTTTTTGGTGGCTCTAATTTTATTGACTGTCAACTGACATGGATTACTTCTTGAGGTACTTGGGTCACGTCAAGATATTTTAGATTATCTAAGGAAGCAAAAGATAACAACTGAGATATAATTTTATGAATGAGGTACTTTCAGGTGCATAACAGCAATGGCAAATGCATCGGGTGCAAAGAAGCTCATGCAAATTGATGTTAGCTCAGACACTGTGTGCCCATGGTGTTTTGTCGGTAAGAAGAACCTTGAAAAAGCTATGGACCTAGCGAAGGACCAATTTGATTTTGAGGTTGTCCTTTTTTTCCTTTCGAATATGCATAGTTGAACGCTCTTATCAACATAGATGCTTCTTTCCATCTTCCAATGCTTGGCTATTCACAATTTTTTTTATTCTTTTGCTCCAATTGACAGGTACGATGGCATCCATTTTTCCTTGACCCTTCTGTACCTAAAGAAGGTATAAAAAAGTCCGATCATCTAAAGCAGAAGTTTGGAGTTGACCAATATGAACATATTGTATCAAGGATTACAGAGGTCCTTTTCACATGCCTTGGATTGATATTCAACAGAAATACTTAAAAAAACTGACCATTGCATCTATTTTGTTGATTGAATTTTTCAGGTATTTCGGGGACTTGGCCTTGAATATGACACTTTGGGGCTAACGTAAGTCTACTGCATATTGGTTCAGAGTTTCACAAGTATTGACTACAGATTGATCTGTCAATTTTTGCTGATACTTATATTTGCTGCAGGGGAAATACACTGGATAGTCACAGGCTCATAACATTTGCTGCACGTCAGGGTTATGATAAGCAAAACGCTCTAGTTGGAGAATTATTCAACAATTATTTTTGTCGGGGAAAGTATATTGGAGACAGGTAATTATATACATGATTAATGTAGATATTTATGCAGCATGCCATGCAGGGAAACTATTGTGTGGTTGCAAACTTTTCATATTTATAACATATTTGGGCTATTATAAATATATCATTGCAAGATAATGAAAATAAAATGCTGTGATGAGCCATGAATAAGCTCAATGCTTTTCAGACTTATGACAGATATTGCTGCATTATTGTGTAACTACTTCAGAGTATATAACATGCACATGCTTATAGAAGAAATTACTCAGATTCAGTTGGACATTTATGAGCTATTATTCACAGTTATACCGAGCATGTCTCTTGAATGCTGTTACAAGAGTTAATAATGCGTCTTGGTGCATCTCTTCCTCTCTTCTCATTGATAATTTTTGCTTGAAGTTGACTTTACTCTTACAATTGTGCCAAATTGCTTTTTTCTTTTCCTTCAGTAACTTGTTAAAGCGTGAGCTTTCTCGATGATGCAAGGAACCACCGATCACTCTATAACCCATTACATATGCACCAGAAGAAGCACATATATGCATCATGCATGCAATGATGGTTATATGCAATGATGGTTATGATTGTATTCATAGGAGTGGGGAATGACCTGCTAGTTAGGTGTCATATGGTGGAAGCTGTTCGCTTTTTGAAAGAGCTTTAATGTTCTCAAAAAACATCTAGAGAATAGGGGGTCATTCTGAATAACCATACTTGATTATTGAGGCCTCTCTCCCTCTCTCTACAAAAGAGCTTCTTGTTAAACAACACTAAGATGATTTCCTCATTTAAAGATTTATATTTGTGTGGACAAATTGATTGTGACATCATTTATTATAAAAGAGTCTAATATATGAAACTGATGTTTTAAAATAATTTACCATACTCATGAAGGTATATCATCTAAAATGATGATATGCAGGGAAGTTCTTTTGGATGCTGCTAGAAAGGTTGGCATAGAGGGGGCAGCAGAATTGCTTGAAGACCCTAGGAAGGGGCTTGGGGAGGTTTTTTTCAATTTTCTAATGACCAATTTATCATCAGCATCTATACTTTTTCACTTTGGTTTTTCTTCCTTATCCTGTATAATTGTCCTAATTATCCTTATTTGATTAACTTTACAAAGGTTTATGAAGAATTAGAGAAATACTCTTCATGCATTAGAGGAGTCCCATATTTTGTGGTATGCACCAATCTTTACATTATTTTGTGCTGATACAGTGTCGTTTTATCTGTTCAATATTTCCTGATTTGTTTCTTCCATCAGATTAATGGAAAACACAAGCTTAGCGGAGGCCAACCTCCTGAAGTATTTCTGAGAATGTTCCAAGCAGTTGCAAATGAAATATGAGATCATAAACTGCTGTTAATTGTATGGGACATGGTTGCTATGGGAATACCTTAATTTTGAGGATCCCTCAATGTCTGCTCTATAATTTGTACCAGATATTTAAATCTATTTGCTTACTGCACTATTTATTTAATAAACTCTGTACTCCTTAAGTTACTTCCATGAATAATATACATGTGACCTAGGTTTATTCCGAGATTAATAACGCATGAAGACATGGAGTAATATAGGTTAAATCATGTATGTGTTTTATTGCTAAAAAATTTTGTGCCCATCTTTCATCTTGGATGGTAATCTCTTGTCTTTTTGTTTTGTTTTGTTTTGTTTTTTTGTTTTTTTTTGTTTTGTTTTTTTTTTTTTTAATTTATTTGTGCCTATCTCTCACTTAGATGGTAATCTTTGTCCCTTTCTTTTTTCTTTTTTTTCTTTTTTTTGTCCTTTTTAATCCTATCTTGGAAATGCACTTCTATCTTTGTGCTAACATCCTGTTCCCTTGAGTGCTTTTCTTGTCCTTCGCAATCATTTTGTGTTTGATTATGGTAAGTTGTGACCTTGATGTTTCCAAGAAACTATTTACCATTGTTTATTTTAAAGAAGGAGAAGAAAGGTAAAAAAGACGAAATTGCTAGCTCAACCTTTAAATTGCCTTTGTTGTTAAGTTTGTTTAGAGCCTTAAGATGAAAGATCTTGCTATGGAGTTCATTACTTCCTCTGGAGGAAGTAGATTGTTGCTGTGTGAATCATGACTATAAAGGCTTGTGCTGAATATTTGATGTCGGCTCAATTTAGATGTTTCATCAAATTACTCATAAAGGCAGCATCCAATTGAGGGACTAGAGGTGGATATGTTGTAAGGGTATGTTTGCATTAAAAGAAAACTTCTTAGAAACTTATTTTTCTTGAAAGGTCTAGTTTTTTTCCTTAGTTTGTTTCATTAGAATACTAACAATTTTTTTTTCCTTAGTTTGTTTCATTAGAATACTAACAAAATTTTTTTCCTTAGTTTGTTTCATTAGAATACTAACAAATTTGAAAACCTTATAACTAGTTATTTTGAAACATTTTTTATTTTGATGGAAAGGCCTTTAGTTTTTTTTCTTTGTTTTCTTTTTTCCTTTTTTATTGGATTTCCTTGCAGCTAATCAAAATTTCAAATTATTTAGATGATAAAGTTTATGTAGGATTGAAAATATCTTATTTTCCACATAAACGATCAATATGTATAGAGTGGTGGTATAGGCAATTTTTATTTTTATGTTTATGAACAAGCAAGTTAAATGTAGCACACAAATTGTTGGGTATGATGCACTCCATATGAGAGTGACCGTAGGGCTTGAAATGAAATGATCTGAAAGTCATGAGATAGAACAAATGCTCTCATAAGAATATCTCATTGATTATTGTCTAATATCAACTTAAAGGTTAAGGGCGTTAAAGAGGAGCTATGATAGAAATCTTAGGAGATATTTGGTTGGAAAGAGTTAGGATCTAGAATGGAAATAGGAATATATAATTTTGTATTTCAATTATTTGGTTTGGGAGGGTTCTATTCCGATTCTGATTTCCAATCAGAATGGTAATGATCCAATTCTCCTAAAATCTAATCTCACTCTTTTCTAAGGATTTAAATTTTTATTGTAATTTTGATTCCGATTTCAATTTCAGTCATCAACCAAACTCTTCAAGGGATGTAGTCATCCAATCTCCATTCTAATTTATTCAAATTCTGATTCCAATAGTAAACCAAACATCCTCTTAATTCTTTCTTTTATATTGCTAGGTATGAAGTTGATAGTGCACTTTTGTCAATTTTTAATTTTTCTAGATTTAGTGTCTCAAATTTAATATATATGGTCTGGAAATATAATATTTTCTATAAACTTTTATTACTGTCCGAAAAGTTTGGCAACTTTCTTCACTTGCCGTACACCATAATTTCGGTTGTAAAATTTCTCCACAAAATCTATAAGTACAATTACATTTTAAATAATTCAAGATCTTTCCTACTTCAACAAAAAAATATATAATGGGATTTGGAGCATGGCCTTTTTACATTGATGAACACGCATTGCCCTACAGAAACATTTTGACAAGCTCCCAAACCGGCGCCAAAACATCAGCCACCTTCCCGTTCCCTACTTTCAAAGCTGACAATACCGTGGCTTGATATTGGTTGAGCCTCGTACGGTGAGGCTGCACTAGCTTCCATAACAAAATAAAGGCTACCATATAATCGAAACAGCAACCCATGATAGGTAGCAATTAGCAAAGCTTTAAAATTACAAGAACAGCAGCATATAGACAGAAGATACATTTGAACAAAAAAAGAAATAGAAAAACTGGATAAAGTAAACAGTAACATGGTACCAAATGATTACAGAAGTTATAAAGTTCCAAAAAATTAATGGTAAGTGAAGATAGAACGAGTGGGAAGTGATGATTGCAAAGCAGATCGGTAAATAATGCACTTGTACCCTGAAAGTTTTGGCAATCATGAAACAGTGATGTAGTTGGAGCAGTAACATAAAAAAATAGAATAAGAAGTCTCTGCAGCAGCAAGGTCCATGAAACAATGGCAGAACATCTAGAAAAATAGGCCTGAGCAGATACAAATTGATAGTCACATGAAACCAATAGATGCAGCTGTACCATAAGTTGGGAAACATGGTAGTATTAACAGGCCAAGCAGCCACTAAAAGAGAAGCAACGCAGAATCAATGATAAACTTCTAACCGTATGAAGTCGAGCATCAAAAGAGATTACCGTTCAACTAAAACTCATATTGTATATATAGTTCTTGCAGTGTAGCCAGCAATATCTTTGTAACATGATAAAGAGTATAAGGAGAGCCCTATCAGAAGATGACTTGACTGTTCCCAAATAAGAACTCCGGTGGGAACAAGGTGATGAAACTAATGAAGCACAGCCCATTGACAAACATGGAAAACATAAAAGAAGATGACATCCAATATAGTAAAGTGCTCTTTATATGATTGTCTGCATGGTACATAAATGAGATGGCAACAACTATATCGGATGTGAGTGAACCAGCAAACAGAATTAACCTAGGAATTGACTCATTAATTTTTTCCACTCTCTTTATTTATTTGTTTTCCTCTTACTTTCTTTCACCATTCCTCTCTTCCCACCTGTCACTCCTATCCTCTCTAATGTTCTCTTGTTTTTTACTCTTCTCTTTTCTCTTACATTCCATATGATCAGATAGAAGTGACACATTCCACCCTTGGAACGGAAGAAGGGAGCATGACAAGGAAGATATAGTCTAAGGATGACAAGAGTAACATGGGTATCAATAAGACAATAAGAGGGCATAAGAATAGCATGATGCATCAAAGGATGCACAGCATCTTGCAGGAAGGAGATTTGATAGGGATTGTTGGGGGTAAAATGGTCCCTGCTAAAGACATGGCTATCTCAGACGTCGTTGATCCCCACTACATCATCAATCGGATCACTTCCTTCCATTGAATTCGATAACTGTCGAACCTTGTTGGTGAGTTTGGCGGCATCTGACCCCGGTTTCTTCAGTCATCTCCCAAGTCCTGCCAACGAGCTTTCACTATCGCCGAACCAGGCTCCCTATTCTAAGTTCAGTCCCATCTGACCCCATCGCATAAGGATTGGTCCGCTTGCTAAATTCGTTGACCACCGACCCCAATTTGGTGAGATCGTAGCCCACTGAACCATGCTCCAGGTCCAGGTTGGATTCCCTCTGGGTTAGACGCCCTTTGATTCTACAACCCACCGAACCCTCCTATTTCCTTCAAGTTCAATGCTATCCGATCTCACCACCTGTCCCTTAGGGTTCGGTGTTATTAGATCTCATGGCTCGCCGATCTCCAGCTTATTTGATAACACTAGCAATGGCTTCCAATACAATCCAAGTTTAGAAATGCCAATCTCATGCCCATCTGAGTTCGGCATCGTCTGACCTTGCTATGCAGCAATTCTCTTCTGCAAATCTGGCAACTGTAGATCCCCTTCTAGTGCCCACCTCGTCGATGACCAAACTCAATTCACTATTGGTCAGAACTTAGCCCAATTCGACATGCTCTAGAATCCCTCGCACCATTTTTGAAATTGCGCGATTGCCTTGCGACAGTTGGCCACAATTTTGATAAGATAGCTCTAACCACCTGGACTTGATTCCAAGAATCTCGGCCATAAACATCACTTGTCGCACTCGATCCGGTCGGGACCACCCATGAATCACGCTACATGAATGGCTCCGATCCTTGTCTATAAATAGAAGACTCAAAAGGATCCTTAGGTACGATATTCTCTCTCTTGCGTGCTCTATTTCTATTTTAGAATTCTAATTTAAGCATCAGAGGGTCCCCACAAAGAGCTACCTTTGGTCAGAACTTTCTTGCAAGCCAGTCTCATCACTAGGAGACTCAACACCACTAACTCTAGCTGCTTCGATGAGGGTCAAAATTCTACAATAATAGAATTGGCACTAGAGGTAGGATCTGTACCATTTTTCTTAAAGAAGCTACCATTTTTCTTAAAGAAGCATGTAATCGAGAGAGAATGGTACCCAAAAGAGCATCCTCCCAGTGTTTCAATGCCGCCACTTCTTGGCCGATGGAAAATCCAATCAACCATCGATCCTAGGCACAACAACCAAAGATCCCACCTCTGCCTCCACAACTGGCAATGGCAGTGAGCATTGCCCAATTTGACCTATTGGTATAGCAGGATGAGAAATCTGACAGAGGTGATGCAAGCAATATAGCAGCCTAACCCTATACCGCAAAATGCACCACCATAAGAGCAGTCGTGTGTCCCCCTATAAAGCCCCGAAGGAGAGAGACAGACCCGTCACAATCGGCCCAGGAGTTCGAAATGAAGGAGATGACAACCACCAAGTCCTTGATTCGAACAAGACTCCACCTTGGGCCGATCCCCCTCACAGCGCTTTGAGGCCTATACCGCCCAAGATGTGCTTATCGATCGAAGGTTACGGGAGATGAACTAATGATTAGAGGCGCTCTATAACCACCATCTAGTGCAGAATGATGGGTTCAAGTTTGATCCACCTTTCAGCATCAGGATCAAGAGCCACTGCTTACTCACTTCAGGCTCCTACAATTGAAGAATTATGACCGAACAACTGACCCTATCGACCATGTGGAGTTGTTCATGGCTGTGATGCTCATCCATGGAGCATCGAACGACATTTTGTATCTAGCCTTTCTCCCTACCTTGAAAGGCAAAGCTCTGGAGCCTCACTACAAGAAAATCAAGTACTAGCAATGACAGAAAAGCCATCGGTAATAGTAATATTTACCGATTGCTAATTACAACCAAAAATTTTTCCATCACTAAAAAAGAACAAGATGTTGAAGATGAAGAAATTATTCTTCTTTCCAGGCTCATCTTAAGCAATTGTCTGCTAAGCAAATTGTTTTCCCATCTCAATTATCTAGTTGGTGGCTGAAAGCAAGTGCCACATGGATTAGATGCAATAAAGCTAAAGTGAGACTGACATAACCCTTATATATAGAACTGGAAAGAGTTTGACCATAATAAATTTTACTAAGCATGAAAGTATACCCAAAAAAGAAGATTTCGAACAAAAGAAGGCCAATTAGTGGTGATCAAGCCCATACATGGAAGTAGATTGAAGTGATTGAAATGGTTTTGGGGATAGTTTCAAAAGCAAAACTAAGTTTTACGCTGAAAAGTCATCATTATCGGCCTAATAGTTCCACGGCAACAATGCTATGGAACGTACATATTGGAAGATAACCGAT
>QRFJ01000162.1:1261213-1316721 GCA_006176705.1 Cocos nucifera | reverse complement strand
AAGCAAAACGCTCTAGTTGGAGAATTATTCAACAATTATTTTTGTCGGGGAAAGTATATTGGAGACAGGTAATTATATACATGATTAATGTAGATATTTATGCAGCATGCCATGCAGGGAAACTATTGTGTGGTTGCAAACTTTTCATATTTATAACATATTTGGGCTATTATAAATATATCATTGCAAGATAATGAAAATAAAATGCTGTGATGAGCCATGAATAAGCTCAATGCTTTTCAGACTTATGACAGATATTGCTGCATTATTGTGTAACTACTTCAGAGTATATAACATGCACATGCTTATAGAAGAAATTACTCAGATTCAGTTGGACATTTATGAGCTATTATTCACAGTTATACCGAGCATGTCTCTTGAATGCTGTTACAAGAGTTAATAATGCGTCTTGGTGCATCTCTTCCTCTCTTCTCATTGATAATTTTTGCTTGAAGTTGACTTTACTCTTACAATTGTGCCAAATTGCTTTTTTCTTTTCCTTCAGTAACTTGTTAAAGCGTGAGCTTTCTCGATGATGCAAGGAACCACCGATCACTCTATAACCCATTACATATGCACCAGAAGAAGCACATATATGCATCATGCATGCAATGATGGTTATATGCAATGATGGTTATGATTGTATTCATAGGAGTGGGGAATGACCTGCTAGTTAGGTGTCATATGGTGGAAGCTGTTCGCTTTTTGAAAGAGCTTTAATGTTCTCAAAAAACATCTAGAGAATAGGGGGTCATTCTGAATAACCATACTTGATTATTGAGGCCTCTCTCCCTCTCTCTACAAAAGAGCTTCTTGTTAAACAACACTAAGATGATTTCCTCATTTAAAGATTTATATTTGTGTGGACAAATTGATTGTGACATCATTTATTATAAAAGAGTCTAATATATGAAACTGATGTTTTAAAATAATTTACCATACTCATGAAGGTATATCATCTAAAATGATGATATGCAGGGAAGTTCTTTTGGATGCTGCTAGAAAGGTTGGCATAGAGGGGGCAGCAGAATTGCTTGAAGACCCTAGGAAGGGGCTTGGGGAGGTTTTTTTCAATTTTCTAATGACCAATTTATCATCAGCATCTATACTTTTTCACTTTGGTTTTTCTTCCTTATCCTGTATAATTGTCCTAATTATCCTTATTTGATTAACTTTACAAAGGTTTATGAAGAATTAGAGAAATACTCTTCATGCATTAGAGGAGTCCCATATTTTGTGGTATGCACCAATCTTTACATTATTTTGTGCTGATACAGTGTCGTTTTATCTGTTCAATATTTCCTGATTTGTTTCTTCCATCAGATTAATGGAAAACACAAGCTTAGCGGAGGCCAACCTCCTGAAGTATTTCTGAGAATGTTCCAAGCAGTTGCAAATGAAATATGAGATCATAAACTGCTGTTAATTGTATGGGACATGGTTGCTATGGGAATACCTTAATTTTGAGGATCCCTCAATGTCTGCTCTATAATTTGTACCAGATATTTAAATCTATTTGCTTACTGCACTATTTATTTAATAAACTCTGTACTCCTTAAGTTACTTCCATGAATAATATACATGTGACCTAGGTTTATTCCGAGATTAATAACGCATGAAGACATGGAGTAATATAGGTTAAATCATGTATGTGTTTTATTGCTAAAAAATTTTGTGCCCATCTTTCATCTTGGATGGTAATCTCTTGTCTTTTTGTTTTGTTTTGTTTTGTTTTTTTGTTTTTTTTTGTTTTGTTTTTTTTTTTTTTAATTTATTTGTGCCTATCTCTCACTTAGATGGTAATCTTTGTCCCTTTCTTTTTTCTTTTTTTTCTTTTTTTTGTCCTTTTTAATCCTATCTTGGAAATGCACTTCTATCTTTGTGCTAACATCCTGTTCCCTTGAGTGCTTTTCTTGTCCTTCGCAATCATTTTGTGTTTGATTATGGTAAGTTGTGACCTTGATGTTTCCAAGAAACTATTTACCATTGTTTATTTTAAAGAAGGAGAAGAAAGGTAAAAAAGACGAAATTGCTAGCTCAACCTTTAAATTGCCTTTGTTGTTAAGTTTGTTTAGAGCCTTAAGATGAAAGATCTTGCTATGGAGTTCATTACTTCCTCTGGAGGAAGTAGATTGTTGCTGTGTGAATCATGACTATAAAGGCTTGTGCTGAATATTTGATGTCGGCTCAATTTAGATGTTTCATCAAATTACTCATAAAGGCAGCATCCAATTGAGGGACTAGAGGTGGATATGTTGTAAGGGTATGTTTGCATTAAAAGAAAACTTCTTAGAAACTTATTTTTCTTGAAAGGTCTAGTTTTTTTCCTTAGTTTGTTTCATTAGAATACTAACAATTTTTTTTTCCTTAGTTTGTTTCATTAGAATACTAACAAAATTTTTTTCCTTAGTTTGTTTCATTAGAATACTAACAAATTTGAAAACCTTATAACTAGTTATTTTGAAACATTTTTTATTTTGATGGAAAGGCCTTTAGTTTTTTTTCTTTGTTTTCTTTTTTCCTTTTTTATTGGATTTCCTTGCAGCTAATCAAAATTTCAAATTATTTAGATGATAAAGTTTATGTAGGATTGAAAATATCTTATTTTCCACATAAACGATCAATATGTATAGAGTGGTGGTATAGGCAATTTTTATTTTTATGTTTATGAACAAGCAAGTTAAATGTAGCACACAAATTGTTGGGTATGATGCACTCCATATGAGAGTGACCGTAGGGCTTGAAATGAAATGATCTGAAAGTCATGAGATAGAACAAATGCTCTCATAAGAATATCTCATTGATTATTGTCTAATATCAACTTAAAGGTTAAGGGCGTTAAAGAGGAGCTATGATAGAAATCTTAGGAGATATTTGGTTGGAAAGAGTTAGGATCTAGAATGGAAATAGGAATATATAATTTTGTATTTCAATTATTTGGTTTGGGAGGGTTCTATTCCGATTCTGATTTCCAATCAGAATGGTAATGATCCAATTCTCCTAAAATCTAATCTCACTCTTTTCTAAGGATTTAAATTTTTATTGTAATTTTGATTCCGATTTCAATTTCAGTCATCAACCAAACTCTTCAAGGGATGTAGTCATCCAATCTCCATTCTAATTTATTCAAATTCTGATTCCAATAGTAAACCAAACATCCTCTTAATTCTTTCTTTTATATTGCTAGGTATGAAGTTGATAGTGCACTTTTGTCAATTTTTAATTTTTCTAGATTTAGTGTCTCAAATTTAATATATATGGTCTGGAAATATAATATTTTCTATAAACTTTTATTACTGTCCGAAAAGTTTGGCAACTTTCTTCACTTGCCGTACACCATAATTTCGGTTGTAAAATTTCTCCACAAAATCTATAAGTACAATTACATTTTAAATAATTCAAGATCTTTCCTACTTCAACAAAAAAATATATAATGGGATTTGGAGCATGGCCTTTTTACATTGATGAACACGCATTGCCCTACAGAAACATTTTGACAAGCTCCCAAACCGGCGCCAAAACATCAGCCACCTTCCCGTTCCCTACTTTCAAAGCTGACAATACCGTGGCTTGATATTGGTTGAGCCTCGTACGGTGAGGCTGCACTAGCTTCCATAACAAAATAAAGGCTACCATATAATCGAAACAGCAACCCATGATAGGTAGCAATTAGCAAAGCTTTAAAATTACAAGAACAGCAGCATATAGACAGAAGATACATTTGAACAAAAAAAGAAATAGAAAAACTGGATAAAGTAAACAGTAACATGGTACCAAATGATTACAGAAGTTATAAAGTTCCAAAAAATTAATGGTAAGTGAAGATAGAACGAGTGGGAAGTGATGATTGCAAAGCAGATCGGTAAATAATGCACTTGTACCCTGAAAGTTTTGGCAATCATGAAACAGTGATGTAGTTGGAGCAGTAACATAAAAAAATAGAATAAGAAGTCTCTGCAGCAGCAAGGTCCATGAAACAATGGCAGAACATCTAGAAAAATAGGCCTGAGCAGATACAAATTGATAGTCACATGAAACCAATAGATGCAGCTGTACCATAAGTTGGGAAACATGGTAGTATTAACAGGCCAAGCAGCCACTAAAAGAGAAGCAACGCAGAATCAATGATAAACTTCTAACCGTATGAAGTCGAGCATCAAAAGAGATTACCGTTCAACTAAAACTCATATTGTATATATAGTTCTTGCAGTGTAGCCAGCAATATCTTTGTAACATGATAAAGAGTATAAGGAGAGCCCTATCAGAAGATGACTTGACTGTTCCCAAATAAGAACTCCGGTGGGAACAAGGTGATGAAACTAATGAAGCACAGCCCATTGACAAACATGGAAAACATAAAAGAAGATGACATCCAATATAGTAAAGTGCTCTTTATATGATTGTCTGCATGGTACATAAATGAGATGGCAACAACTATATCGGATGTGAGTGAACCAGCAAACAGAATTAACCTAGGAATTGACTCATTAATTTTTTCCACTCTCTTTATTTATTTGTTTTCCTCTTACTTTCTTTCACCATTCCTCTCTTCCCACCTGTCACTCCTATCCTCTCTAATGTTCTCTTGTTTTTTACTCTTCTCTTTTCTCTTACATTCCATATGATCAGATAGAAGTGACACATTCCACCCTTGGAACGGAAGAAGGGAGCATGACAAGGAAGATATAGTCTAAGGATGACAAGAGTAACATGGGTATCAATAAGACAATAAGAGGGCATAAGAATAGCATGATGCATCAAAGGATGCACAGCATCTTGCAGGAAGGAGATTTGATAGGGATTGTTGGGGGTAAAATGGTCCCTGCTAAAGACATGGCTATCTCAGACGTCGTTGATCCCCACTACATCATCAATCGGATCACTTCCTTCCATTGAATTCGATAACTGTCGAACCTTGTTGGTGAGTTTGGCGGCATCTGACCCCGGTTTCTTCAGTCATCTCCCAAGTCCTGCCAACGAGCTTTCACTATCGCCGAACCAGGCTCCCTATTCTAAGTTCAGTCCCATCTGACCCCATCGCATAAGGATTGGTCCGCTTGCTAAATTCGTTGACCACCGACCCCAATTTGGTGAGATCGTAGCCCACTGAACCATGCTCCAGGTCCAGGTTGGATTCCCTCTGGGTTAGACGCCCTTTGATTCTACAACCCACCGAACCCTCCTATTTCCTTCAAGTTCAATGCTATCCGATCTCACCACCTGTCCCTTAGGGTTCGGTGTTATTAGATCTCATGGCTCGCCGATCTCCAGCTTATTTGATAACACTAGCAATGGCTTCCAATACAATCCAAGTTTAGAAATGCCAATCTCATGCCCATCTGAGTTCGGCATCGTCTGACCTTGCTATGCAGCAATTCTCTTCTGCAAATCTGGCAACTGTAGATCCCCTTCTAGTGCCCACCTCGTCGATGACCAAACTCAATTCACTATTGGTCAGAACTTAGCCCAATTCGACATGCTCTAGAATCCCTCGCACCATTTTTGAAATTGCGCGATTGCCTTGCGACAGTTGGCCACAATTTTGATAAGATAGCTCTAACCACCTGGACTTGATTCCAAGAATCTCGGCCATAAACATCACTTGTCGCACTCGATCCGGTCGGGACCACCCATGAATCACGCTACATGAATGGCTCCGATCCTTGTCTATAAATAGAAGACTCAAAAGGATCCTTAGGTACGATATTCTCTCTCTTGCGTGCTCTATTTCTATTTTAGAATTCTAATTTAAGCATCAGAGGGTCCCCACAAAGAGCTACCTTTGGTCAGAACTTTCTTGCAAGCCAGTCTCATCACTAGGAGACTCAACACCACTAACTCTAGCTGCTTCGATGAGGGTCAAAATTCTACAATAATAGAATTGGCACTAGAGGTAGGATCTGTACCATTTTTCTTAAAGAAGCTACCATTTTTCTTAAAGAAGCATGTAATCGAGAGAGAATGGTACCCAAAAGAGCATCCTCCCAGTGTTTCAATGCCGCCACTTCTTGGCCGATGGAAAATCCAATCAACCATCGATCCTAGGCACAACAACCAAAGATCCCACCTCTGCCTCCACAACTGGCAATGGCAGTGAGCATTGCCCAATTTGACCTATTGGTATAGCAGGATGAGAAATCTGACAGAGGTGATGCAAGCAATATAGCAGCCTAACCCTATACCGCAAAATGCACCACCATAAGAGCAGTCGTGTGTCCCCCTATAAAGCCCCGAAGGAGAGAGACAGACCCGTCACAATCGGCCCAGGAGTTCGAAATGAAGGAGATGACAACCACCAAGTCCTTGATTCGAACAAGACTCCACCTTGGGCCGATCCCCCTCACAGCGCTTTGAGGCCTATACCGCCCAAGATGTGCTTATCGATCGAAGGTTACGGGAGATGAACTAATGATTAGAGGCGCTCTATAACCACCATCTAGTGCAGAATGATGGGTTCAAGTTTGATCCACCTTTCAGCATCAGGATCAAGAGCCACTGCTTACTCACTTCAGGCTCCTACAATTGAAGAATTATGACCGAACAACTGACCCTATCGACCATGTGGAGTTGTTCATGGCTGTGATGCTCATCCATGGAGCATCGAACGACATTTTGTATCTAGCCTTTCTCCCTACCTTGAAAGGCAAAG
This sequence comes from Cocos nucifera, assembly GCA_006176705.1. Taxonomy (NCBI): domain Eukaryota; kingdom Viridiplantae; phylum Streptophyta; class Magnoliopsida; order Arecales; family Arecaceae; genus Cocos; species Cocos nucifera. The sequence continues at coordinate 1,310,072 of QRFJ01000162.1, read as the reverse complement.
CTCTGGAGCCTCACTACAAGAAAATCAAGTACTAGCAATGACAGAAAAGCCATCGGTAATAGTAATATTTACCGATTGCTAATTACAACCAAAAATTTTTCCATCACTAAAAGTCGTTAATTATTAACAATGACTAAATTGATTATTAGTAATGGCTATTCCATCGCTAGTAATTATTAGCGACGGCTTTAGCAACGTACGTTCAACCGTCACTAATAGCTAGTATTTTTTTTTTTTAATTTGATGGTAATTTTGTTAGTGATGAAAAATTTTATTAGCGATGGCTATAGTGATGGTAATTTTGCCGTCGCTAATACTTATCCTATTTCTTCTATTTTCGCTCATTCTGCCATCGGTCCCCTCTTTTTCCCTCTTTTCCCCATCGTCGAATCCTACTTTTCCAAGCCCTCGACTACTCTTTCTTGAGCCCTGGGCTACCTCCCTGCACGAGCCCGGCCCCAATTGCCTCCCCGAGCCCTAGGCTGCCTCCCGTCCAGATAACAATGATATACAATGGTAATAGGCTGGTAGTTGAAGGGACCAGGAATTGACCCATAGCTGCAACACAATCGGTAGGATAGCATTGCATTGGTAGTATTGACTCAAGGTGAAGACAAAAGCAATTGGGATGGGTTGCCATGCTAAATATCATGCTTCTTGAGCCTCTAATATCATTTCAATTTCATATCGTGCTTTGGCTAACCATTGCTCTCCTCAATACCACAACCAGAGGGTTCTAATATATCATGGAGCATTGAAATTTTAGTCCATGCTAAATCTTTTATAGCATCATGCAACATTTATGCTGGCACCACTTGCGACGTGTCTTTGGCTGATTGCCATAATTATTTGTACCAAGCTTTTCTCTCAATTTTTGAAATTTTTTGATCTATTAGACTGTTTGTCATATCTATTTGATCTTTTTTAAAAATTCAAGTAATTAAAAATGATTAATATATGCAAATTTTTTCTAGATGACTTTATCAAACTTCATTTGAAATAATTGGCGATGACTATTATTCAAAACAAAAAGAAAAAAAAATATCAAGGGCTATCTTTCCTATACCATTATGCTTAAGTAGACCCGATCATCAGATAATACGAAAAAAAGAAAAAGTTATCCGCAACAACTCGATAAATTACCATTTCTAATAAAAAATAATTTTATTTTTAATATATATTTATAATTATTAGCATATAAAAAAATTATTAGTGATGGTATTTTATCATCACTAATAAATTTATTTTTTTAATATAATTTTTTAATTATTAGTAATGAAAAAAGATTATTAGTAATGATATTTTATCATCGCTAATAAATTTATTTTATAATATAATTATTAGCCTCAATCTCTGCATGCCAGCCCGAGCCATTGGTAGATCTGAGCCATTGGTAGATCTAAGCCTCAATCCCTGCATCTTGCATCGACAGTCATCCTCTCCCACTGACTCAGAGGATAGTCCTGTATTCAAGGAACAAGCTCCTCTGGAGTGTCTCGTCGATACTCGAGCCATCCTCTATGGAGCTTGATCCTGTAAATTTGATACAACTCTCCGATCTTCATCAGTTAGGCATCTCGAGCCCTCTTATGATCGGAGAAGTCGTACCTCTTCTACATAAATTTATCAAAAATCAGTTACAAAATTATTCTAATCAAACATATATAGTGTAAACATATAAAATGCATAAATATAACTAAGATGCACGTACTTACCCATATCTCCTTTCATACCCAGTCCTTAACGGCATCATGCATCAAACGCCAGTCTCTGGACTCTATGAAAATGATGTCCAACCACCTCACAAGTACTTCAAAAAAGAAATACATCTCCCGCACGGTCTTCCCTATCGATGTTTCCTCCGCATCATACTGCACCATCATCTGATGCTGACAGTTCCACACATCTGCCATACATGTGGAACAATAAAATGTCTGACTGGATAATGCACCTACAATGCAAATACGTTATGCAAATATATAAGTATACAAATACTATATAAAAAATAAAGTTATGCTAATATAATTAAAACGTACACTCAGATGCCTACGACGGTAGAGGCTCAACTGTCGGTAGAGTAGATGCCGATGGTGAAGATCCCTGAGCAGTTGATGCCGAGGTGAATGGAGTATGCTCTGACTGCTCCTCGGATGCGAAACTACGCGTAGGCAGAGGTGAAAGCTAGATGGCATTTCAGTGCCATCGTGATCTGCAATGTTAATGAACATTAATCAATATAACATCATGATATATCAAATTTTATTTGCTTGAAAGCTGAGCTGGCTCCATGCCTGAGACAGCCGGCTCCATGCCTAAGATATCCAGCTAGGGTCCTTCCCCAGCTGGCTCGATGACGCCCCGAGCCAGCTCGACCGTGTGCCATCCCCTCGATCTCTCTCATCGGCGATGGTGGCGAGGCCGAACCCCTCCCTCCCAGCTTTTTTATCTCTCGATCTTTCTCTCTTCCTTTCTCGATCTCCCTCCTCGATGAGGTCGGACCCCATCCCTCCCTCTCTCTCTCTTGATCTCCCTCATCAGCAAGGCCGGACCCCATCCCTCCCAATGATGCCGGCGAGGTCGGATACCCTCCCTCCCTCTTTCACTCTCTCGATTTTTCATACTCCCTCTCTCAATCTTCCTCGTCGACGAGGTCGGACCCCCTCCCTCCCAATGATGGTGGCAAGGTCGAATCCCTCCCTTTCTTTCTTAAGTATAGAATTATTGAGTATTTGGATTCGGATCTAGTATCAGTAATTAAAATTAGATCCGAATCTAAATATTCAAGTTTTGATCCGATCTCTACCCGTTAACAAATCTAGTCCATAGCCGCCGACATGGCACGGCCCAAGGCTACCACCATGGCATGATCCAAACACTACGATATGTAGATAATTATAATATTTATAATAAATATTTATAATATTTATTATAAATATTTTATAAATTATTATAAATATATATAATTAATAAATAATATAATAAAATTAAAAAAATTATACCTATGGCTATAGAGAGCGGATCGCACCGAAAGCTCCGACGATCGCCGACGATGATGCTAGAGGAGGACGACGGTACTAGAGGTAATATACGAAACAAAAGCAAGATAGTGAGATAGAAAAGAAAGAAAAAAAGGAAAAAGAGAGAGAGAGAGCAGGGGCGACCGAGGATGGAGGGCCAGGGGGAGGGGGGCACAGTGACGAGGAGGCCGAAGGAGGCTTCGCACTCGACCGAGAGAGGATCAGAATGGTGGTGGTGGGGGGTGGGATTTCGTGGGGGTCGAAGGAGGGTCGGATAGGGGTTCGTCAGAGGGGGGATTCACTGAGGACCGAGGGAGGGTCGGTGGGGCGGGGGGAGGGGGGGGTTTCACGGTGGGCCGAGTGAGGGTGGAGGGGGTTCACTGGAGGGGGTGGGTTTCATGGGAGGCCGAGGGAGGGTTGGATGGGGATTCGCCGGAGGGAAGATTTCGCTGGGGGCCAAGGGAGGGTCGGATGAAGGGGTGAGGGGGCCGGATGGGGGGTGGTAGGTGGCGGAAAGGGACGATCGGGGATGGGGGCTGGAGAGGGAGGGGGAAGGAGGGGCGGCGTTGGTCGAGGGGAAAGGAGGGGCGATGCCGATCGGGGGGGAGGAGGGTCGACGTCGGTCGAGGGGAGGAGGGGTGACACTGGTCGGGGGGAGAAGCCTCACCGATGACAAAGAGGAGGGGGGAGAGAGAGAGAGCGAGAGAGATTGAGTGCGCATGAGAGGGAAGAAAAAATTTGAAAATTTTTAAACTAACCTATGGTAGTTGTTATCGAACCGCTGCCATAGATCTATGACAGTGGTTATCGAACCGTTGCCATAGATCTATGATAGTGGTTATTCAAAATCGCTGCCATAGATCTACGATAGCGATTCTATAACCACTGTCATAGATCTATAGCAGCGATTTTTGATAACCACTGCCATAAGTTAAAAATAATTTTTTTTTAAATATTATATAATTTTAAAATTTAATATCCATTTTCATCATTCATTATCTAAATAATTATCATTAGAGTGTCGTCACAAAAGGTCGCCTCGATCCGATGGCTCTAACTTCATCGATCAAAAAAATTTGATTTCGATGATCACGAACGATGATGCGATGATCTGATAGATGGAGAACTTCGATGAGTTCAAAAATCTGCAATGATGATTTCGATGATATTTGTAGTATACTATCAAAATTTTACTTCAATCGGATATAGTTATTATGGTCAATTTAGTATGGAATAATTTTAGTCGTTAAATTAGAAACAAACGATCAAAGGGTTAAACGGTATCTGATTATGAGATATTTTTTTAGTTAAATAATTTTTATTATAATTTTAAATATTTTATATGGCGATGATAGTAAAATTTAAATCATTTTCGTATGAACTATTCATGTTAAGCAAATATTGCAAAAGTACGAGCATAACAACTAGTAAAGTTTCAGAATGGTTATCAGGAGATATATAGTTTTAGATCATTTTCATCTTATGAGTTGAATTTTATAATCATCACTATAAAAAATCATTAAAATAATAGCCAAGATCATTTATAAAAAAATTATCTTATAATCGGACACCGTTTGGTCCTTTGATCAATCGTTTATCATTTAACGGCTGAAACTAATCTATACTAAACTGACCAAGATAACGATATCCGATTGAAGTAAAATTTTGATAGTACGCTACAAATATCACCGAGATCATTATTATAGATTTTTAGATCCATCGAAAATCTTCATCTATCAGATCATCGCATCGTTGTTCGTGATTGTCGAAATCGAATTTTTTTGATCGACGAAGCTAGGGCCATCAGATCGAGGCGATCTTTTGCGAAGACACTCTAATGATAATTATTTAGATAATGAATGATGAAGATAGACATTAAATTTTAAAATTATATAATATTTAAAAAAATATATATGGCAGCGGTTATAATTAACCGCTGCCATAAATCAGATTATAGCAACGGTTCTTACTAACCGCTGCTATAGATCCGACTTATGACAGCGATTACAACGAACTACTGCTATAGATCGATTTATGGCAGCGATTTTTTATAACCGTTACTATAGGTCCGATCTACGGCAGTGATTTTCTGTAACCGCTGCTATATGTTGGACCTATGGCAGCGATTACAAAAACCACTGCTATAAATTCGACCTATAGTAGCGGTTAATGAAAACCGCTGCCGTAGGTGCTATGGCAGAGATTTTGAAAATCGCTGCCATAGTAAGCGAGGCCATAAGCTATTTTTGTAGTAGTGAATTCTATCTTGATTGATGAATATATTAATTATAACATAAAAAATATTAAAATCTATGTTATTTAATTTTTTTATTTGATATTTTTTTATGATTATTTTTAAAAATAATTAATTATAAAAATTTAATCATAAATCAATCAGTAGTAGCCATCCAATATACGTAGATGAAGTTTGAGTTCAAATTCAAGCTTATTTTATGCACAACATGCAAAATACAAAGGCGTGCGGTTAGAATCCAATGAATAAAAAAAAAAGAAAAAAAAAAAAAAAAAAAGGCTGACATGTTGTTTGGAGGGACTTTTTGTCGGATTTGACTTTTGGAGTGGGCCCGTGCAAAGAATTTAAAGGCAAGAGAGTTTTGCCATTTTGGTGAAGCTGCAATTGATTTGATAGAGTACGTGGATGTGTGCGCAAGTAGCACAGGAGGCCAGTTCCACGCGAGGCTATGAGAGGAGGCCATGGATATGCACGGAATGCGAGGCTAAACAAGGGTGCGAGCACATAGAATGTAGAAAAGGAAGAAATGAAGGAATAAAAGATATATTTTTAGAATTTTTTTTTTAAATTATAAATATTTTTTTGTCTTTTTTTTTTTTTTTTTCTTTCATCTCATCCATCCAAATCTTCTTATCATTTAATCTTATTCATCTATTCTTTCAAGATACATTTTTTCATTAATCCAACATCTGAAAAATATAAAATCCTCTTTTCTTTTGATATCTATAAATAAAACTCAGTACCACTATCTGAAGATATATCTCTCTCCACATCATAACTTTTGTAGGACCCATATGACAGACAGAAATACTTATCTATAAAATTTTTATTCATCTTTTTTGCCACTTTCTTCCATCCTTTCAACATACAAGAAGGAGTGTGCCAGAGGAGAGTTTGTATTTTTTTTTTATTTCAACTCTAAGCCTTGTTAATGGCTTAGGAGTTAGTTCTTATTTTTGTATCAAAAAAATTTTCAGCAATAAAATTTTATTATCGCTTGTGCAATTTAATTCTTACAATTTTTAATTTCAGCAAATAGGATAGTTTAATTTTCATGCTTATTCACTTTCTGCATTTTTTTTTATTTTCTATAATTTTAAATTTTAGCAATTAGTAAAATATTTTTTTTATATTTTTAATTAAATTTATAGCTTTTCTTTAAATCATGTCTAGTTAAGCAATTCCTCTAGGGTTTGCGATGAAGCTAAACCAACATTGATCACACTCTAACTTCGTAAATACTTGACTGTGCCTAGAAGCCTTCCGTTACTGAATTAAAAATTTAGTTAGTCCGGTACTAAAGTACGGTGAGTTACTTGCAAGTCACTGAGATGATCTCAAGTCTAAGGGACACTTATACCTATATCCCATCAGAGACATTCTCGATAATAGAATGCTCTGAAATTGATCACGTTCAATGATGATGTATCCATACATCTCACCTGTATGCCATACTAGTATCTCCACACTTCTTGGTTAAGAGGATAACTAACCTATATGGCATACATCGATCTATGCTCGATAGATGCAGTCGTCCTAATTAACAGTCTATCATTTGATCATGAATAGATTTAAAGACTAATCGATAAATCTTTTCTTTATCGAAGCTAAATAGTCCTAAGGACTTCATCACAATAATGAATTTCGTTAGAAGATGAATACTTTGTGATAAAAAATATCAAAAATATATTTTATTTATTAATGAATCAATTATAGATACAATGTAGCTCGACCATCAACAAGCTGATGATTGACTTTGGGATATATTTTTTAACAACTTCCACTTGTTCTAAAGCCACTCGACACAGTATTTAATATCCATCTTTGACTTATAGTTGTCGAACTCTTTTATCGTCAGGACTTTAGTGAAGGGATAGATCAAGTTCTCTTTTCTGTCGATCTTCTGAAGGTCGACATCATCTCGATCCATGATCTTTCAGACCAGGTGGAAGTGATGCAAGATGTGCTTCATTCACTAGTGTAACTTTGGTTCCTTCGCTTGAGCTATGGCACCAGTGTTGTCGTAGAAAAGCAGGACCAGACCATCTAGAAAGGGTGCTACTCCGAGCTCGGTGATAAACTTTCTCAGCTACACAGCTTTTCTTGCGGCATCTGATGCTGCGATGTACTCTACTTTGCAAACAGAGTCTGCCACAGTATATTACTTGAAACTCTTCCAGTAGATAGCTCCACCATTTAAAGTAAAGATATATCCTGACACACTTTTACTATCATCATGATCAGATTGAAAGCTAGAGTCTATAAATTTCATAAGTTTCAGATCTGACTCGTCATAAACCAATCATTGATTCTTAGTATTTCTCAAATACTTAAAAATGATTTTAACCATTTTCTAGTGATTTTTTCAGGGTCAGACTGATATCTACTCACTACTCCTAGTGAGTATGTCATGTCTGATCTCGTACATATCATGGCATATATGATAGATCTCACTATCGAAGCATATGGGATTCTACTCATATGCTCTCTCTCTTCAGGAGTTGTCGGACAATCCTTCTTAGAAAGAAAAATTTCATGGCCAATCGAAAGATAGCCCTTTTTAGAATTCTCTATGCTGAATCTCTTCAGCACAGTATCTATATACGTGGACTGGGATAACCCAAGCATCTTTTTAGATCTATCTCTATAGATCTTCATCCCTAGGATGTAGAATGCTTCGCCCAAGTCCTTCATGGAGAACTGTGATGACAATCAGACTTTTATTTCCTATAGTGCGGAGACGTCATTTCTGATTAAGAGAATGTATCCATGTACAAGACAAAAAATACCACTGCTTGACCATTTGCCCATTTGTAAATGTAGGACTCTTCTCCATTTTTAACGAAGCCATATATTTTGATCACCTTATCAAAATGCATGTTCCATCTCCGAGATGCCTGTTTCAATTCATAAATGGATTTCTGAAGCTTGCACATCTTGGACTCATCTATGGATGTGAAATCCTCAGGCTGTATCATATATACCTCTTTGATCAGCTCTCCATTTAGGAAAGATATCTTCATATCCATCTGCCAGATCTCATAGTCCAGATGGGCAGCTATCGCAAGCATTATCCAAATGAATTTAAGCATTACCATAGGAGAGAACATCTCATCATAGTTAATACCATAATGTTGACGATATCCCTTGGCAACTAGATGAGCTTTATAGATCTCCATCTTTCTATCTATGCTTCTTTTTCTTTTGAAGACCTATTTATACCCAATAGGTTTAATACCTTCAGATGGGTCAACCAATGTCCACACATCATTGACCTTCATGAATTTTATTTCGAATTTCATGACCTCAAGCCATTTCTCAAAATTGGGTCTTTGCATAGCATCCATATAAGTGATCAAATCCTCATCATTCTCATTGGATTTGATGGGATCATCATCCTAGACCAAGAAATCATAGTATCTATTTGGATGATGCGGTACTCTACCGGATCTTCTTAATGATGTAGGTACACTAGACTCTGGATCCGATCTAATCAAATCTGACTTAGGTTCAACTATAGATGTCGATTTTCCTACCTGCTGAACTTCATCAAGTTCAACCTTAGAGGCAATAGCTCCTTACCAAGGAACTTTTTTCCCAAAAAAATTGCCTTAAGGATGATGAATATCTTTTGTTCATCAGCATGGTAGAAATAGTATCCTTCGATCTCTTTTGGGTATCCTATAAACATGCACTTGTCAGATCTAGGTCCAAGTTTATCTGTAACTAATCATTTGATATAAGTCGGGCACCCCCAAATCCTAAGGTGTAAAAGTGCTGACTTACGTCCTGTCCATATCTCATATGGAGTCTTAACTACAGACTTACTTGAAATCCTATTTAACAGATAACAAACCGATTCGAGTGCATATCCCTAGAAAAATATCGACAAGCTGGCAAAATCCATCATGGATCGGACCATGTCTAATAGAGTCCGATTCTTTCTTTCAGATACACCATTATGCTATGGTATTTTTGGAGGAGTCCTTTGAAAGAGAATCCTATTCTCTCCTAGATATATGAGAAACTCACCGAAAAAATATTTTTCTTCTCGGTTAGATTGAAGAATTTTGATACTCTTCCTAATTTATTTTTCTACTTCACTTAGAAATTATTTGAACATTGCAAATGAATTTGACTTGTATTTCATCTGATAAACATAGCCATATCTGGATAGATCATTTGTGAAAGTAATGAAGTAGAAATATTCACCTTTGGCACTTGTGCTTATTGGTCCACATACATCAATATATACTAGATCTAAGAGCTTAGTGGCTCTTTCATCTTTTTCAGTAAAAGATGACTTGGTCATTTTACCAAGAAGATAGGACTTACAGGTTGAAAGTGATTCACTATCACTAACTTTGAGGATTCTCTCTTGAGTCAATCTGTTTATCCTATTCTTATTTATATGACCTAGCCTACAGTGTCATAAATAGATATCTGACACACTATCTAATTTAGGATGCTTGCCAGTTGAATAGACTACATTAACAGATTGTGATAATATATACACACCATTATTCAAATATCCATAGAAAATAGTAACATCATTCATAATGATATTATAAACTTAATTTTTTATTAACGTTTCATAATCATTTTTGACCAGAAGGCCTATAGAAATAACATTTAAAATGAAATCGGGATAGAAATGACAATTACTAAGAACAACGGTATGAGACTCAAATACAAGTTTTAGAATTTCTAAAGTTAGAATTGGAACTGATCTTCCATCTTCAATATTCAGGAACCTTTCACCTGGCTCGAATCTCCTACTGACTTGCAATCCTTGTAACGAATTGCAATATGGTAAGGGCTACCGGTATCCAATACCTAGCTAGTAATATCATAAATAGAAAAATTATAAGAAGTTATCATATAAATATCTTGCCTAGCAATCATTTGCTTCTTTCTCTGCCTATTCGGATTCAGAGAGGCAATGTACTAAGAACAGTTCCTCTTTCAATGCCCCCACTTCTTGCAAAAGAAGCATTCGGCTAGACTCTTATCGAGCTTGATCTTCTTAGTCTGACCCTGCACAAATGTTCCAGCTTGAACTTGTACCTTCTTAGCTTTCTTCTTCTTATTCTTCTTTCCTTTTCTAAAGGGTCAATAACCGAAAGATGAATCTCGCACTATGTTCACCGACTCCTTATAGAGTTGGTGATCCTTCTCAAAGTTCTGAAGCAACCGAAGTAAACCGTGGTAGTCTACTTCAGGCTTTGTTATTCTAAAATGAGTAAGAAATGTGAAAAAAGACTTGGGCAATGAGTTCAGTATTGCATTCTTCTCAAGCTATTTATGCAAGAAAAAGCCGAGCCTGCTCAATCGCTCTATTAGCTTGATCATATATAATAAATGATCAGTGACAGAGGCACCATCCCGCATTCTGACGTTAAAGATGGTACAACTGGTCTTATGCCTCTCTACGTCATTGGGTGTACCAAAGAAATTCTCTAACACTTGAAGCATGTCCTTTGCTGAGCTATCTCAAATCTGTGACTGAACTCATTGCTCATAGCAGCCAGCATAATGCAGCACACCATGGTCCGATCATTGAGCCACTTCTGGTAAGTATCTCTGACTATTTCACGTGCATTGGCAGCTGGCTCCTCAGGTGCAGGATCCGTTAATACATATAGGATTCGTTCATGCTACAGGATAATTTTCAACTTTCGGTATCAGCTACCAAAATTGGATCCCACCAACTTATCATTATTCAATAATGATCGAAGCGATAGGAAAGTGACCATATCTGTACAAAGAAAATCTTAACCTAGTTAGTAATTGATTAAATAAACCTAAAAATTTAGACTTTAATCAAAAGATTTTTCTACTATTTTATTCAAATTGGTAGCCTCTACCTCTAATTTAAGAAATTATCCTAATTTCTTAGTGGGTACTAGAATTCACATAGACTGCACATGAGCCCAACTTTAGTTGGCCAATCTATGTACATCTAAGGGTAGGTTCATAATCAATTATTTCTTCAAATAATTTTTAGTAATTAAATTTTATTTCAGTTCCTAATTAGTAGGCTTTGGCCTCCACTGAAAAGGTCCAATTAGGTCCAACCATTAACATGACCATACTTGACCCATCAAACTAATGAATAATTAGATCCAACTTTGATTGGCCAACCTAACCACCATTTAGAAAGATGAAGTCAAGAAATTACATAATGAATGATAATTTCATTAGCTGATAAACACCAGGCCTTTAGGCCTCCAATGATTATCCAACTAGTAGACCCATTATCATCCACTTTAATGGAGGGCTATGATCTAGTTATCATAATTACTATCTCATTTTAGGGACCTAATAATTTTAGAGAATTTAATTTGAAGATGAGAAAAGATCAGATGAACCAGCTTGTCATGATCCTTCGACTGACTTCACCAAGTCAGCTTAAGGAAGATCATTAATAGGCTAATCTAGGAGCACCTAAATCAATCAAACTAATTTACCTAGCGATATGGTTCAGCTCGAATAATCAAGTGATCCAATCAAAACATAATTTCACCAAGAGGTCAGATAAGTTTGATCAGTGGGAGGGTCTACTAAAGCTTGCCTTAGACACCATCAGAAATGGTCAGGTAAGCGGGCTGCCAATTAAAAACTACCGATCTGATTTATCTTAGACACCAACTGATTTAATTAGTTTTAATTAGATCAATCTAACAGTTCATGCTGGACCGCATAGTCAAGAATCAAGTCCATCTTGAGTCTCGTTAAAGACATAAACTTGACCAACTACAACTATTGTAATTGATCTAGAGAATCCTTGACCTAATCTAAGATAATAATTGATTAGATTTAGTCAATTCTCTAATTAAGTCTATTCTTTAATGTAACCCTAGGTCTAATCCAATTAATGGATCTAATCCCCACTAACTCATTTAACCCAATGTATTATGATTTGTAAGGTTTATCTTGAAATTTAAAATATATACGAAAGGATGCAATCTAATAATTTTTAGAAGTCATTTAAAAATTTAAAATATATCATCCCAATGTGTTATGATTTGTAAGGTTTATCTTGAAATTTAAAATATATATTAAATTAAAAATATATATGAAAGAAAAATAAAATTATCTTGAGGATAGAAGTGAAAGCTTTCTTTTGCTAGTTGAGGAAACTCAGCCCTTCCATCCTCTCCAACTTGGTGGAGAGGAGACTTTCTTCAACCATGCATCGGACAATCTTTCAGTTGCCAAAGGTGGCCTTCGCCTCAGTCGAACTTGAGTCTGGACCCCCTGTGGAGACCTCTATCCAAGCCGAATTATCTTTCTTAGCTTAGGAAGTAGACTTTCATCTCCCTTCAGCTTGGGGGGTGGATACCACCAGCCTCGGTGTACGAGCTTGAATGGGAGAAGCCAAGACAACCTTGGTGCTAGTGGGAGTTGGAGTAGGTGTAACTTCGGTGGCCATCTTGGATTTTTTCTGACCAGCCGCCAAACTTGAAGCCTTCCTCTTCTTTATTAGGTTCTTTTTCAACATCTCTAGCTCCTCATTCTTTATTGCTATAATAAATCAAGGTAGAGTTAGAAAAGGAAAGAAGCAAAAGCTAACTACGAGCTAGATCCTCACCTCTGGGGTTGGCTGGGCTAAGGCTAAAGCTGTAGAGAGACTGCTCCAATAATAATTATTTTATGAAAGGTTTTTGATACTCCTGCAAAGCTTTAGCATGATCAGAATCCTCGTTTTCCAATCTCAGGTCTAAAAAATCAAGCCCCTAGGCTGACCCTAGTGTGGGAGCCCCTAGTCTTCGACTGAAGGACTTGACATAAACAAAAATTACCTCTTCCACCCATGCACTGAGGAAAGAGCCTCCTTTATCAAGCCCATAACCCTCCTCTAAGGAGAAACATACCATCAATCCTTGGCAGTGGGATGCCTCTTGATGGTATAGAAAGATAAAAAATGAGAGATAGTAGAACGAATGTCAGCCAGGAAGCAAAATACTAAAGGCCTATGATAAAATGAAAAGAGTTCGGGACTATCGGATACAAGGATATATTCATGAAATGGAAAAGCTCAAGAATGAAGGAAGGAATGGGCAACCTAAGACTAGCTCGGAATATCTCCTCATAGAGCCCGAGCCACCTAAGAGAGGCATACAAATGCAGCCACTTGGTCTTGACAACTCAAGCTCATACTCAGAAGGGATTTCGATCTGAACTCGAATGAAGTTTAGATCATCCAAATCTAAAATAAAAACAATGATACTTGGTACAAAAATTAGCCCAACATTGTGCCTAGAACTCGATGTCATGGAACCTCCTTCTGAAGAAGAAGACTCCGAAGTCTAGTTTCTGGCCAAACTACTAGTACCAGTCATAATGGACAACAAAAAGGAAGGGAAAGAAGCCCAAAAGTGTAGAAAATAGGAAAGATTGAGAAGATGACTAGAATAGGAAGATTTAGGCAAAATCCAAAAAGAAAAAAATGAAAAACTAGGAAAGTAGATGAAAGAATATAGAAGACCCACTTACGAGTATGTAGGCAATGGAAGAAAGGTAGAGGACGACTGGAGCTAGAGAATGCTGATGACGAATGGATAAACTAAAAGAAATGACTGAAGATAGGGGATGCTAGCGACGAGTGGAAGGATCGGAGGAAGTGACCAAAGAACTCGGACGAAATCAGGAGGGAGATTTCGGCAACCTAAGGGAGGAAAATTTTAGAAAATGTAAGGAAGAAGAAGAAGCCCTAAAATGCCTTTCACGGGCATAAGGTGGTATAGTACGAATATCGAATCCCCATCAGCCAATGTATAACTAACAATTGCTAAGGTTTGATACACCCAAGAAAATGTCAGATGGCTCATTTAATTTGAAGCGCACCAAAAGAGGAAGCTTCTTTTCATAATAATTGAAATGGCTCGCCCCTTCACTTCTCCTAAAAAGATGCACTGCCTCAACTGATTGAACTGTACTGCATATCCTCAATAGATCCGAACTAGAATGCTCCCTTCATTTAAGAAGCATGGGGTGGCTCGGCTTTATGGGTTGCCATGGGCAAGGCAAAGGAAGATGATTGAGTGGAGGTGGAGATAGGCTTGGAGGAGCTAGATAGAGGTGTAGGAGGTAGCCTACAGCCCTAGGGGAGGTGGGAACGGTGTCCTCGAGGTGGGGGAGTGAAGATGAAGCAAACAAATGATCATTCTTTCCCACTTGATCATCCAACGTGAACATAAGTTATTTTTAAAATGGAAAATTCGGCCAAGCTCTCACCAATGCATAAGATAAAACCATTGGTGGATGTGTTGATCCATATATTAGGAGAAAAAGATGAGGCATTGTCATGTACCTGGATAAAAATATGAATCAAATGATAAAAAAAAAATGGAAAAAAAAAGTCTAGCTGGATCGTTTCTTAAAAAATTGAATAATCTTGAGGTAGCAGACTTTATAAAAGAACCATAGAGACTCTACGGGTGCATTTGATTCATGTTCAAAAATAAAATTGGAATCGGAATGGATTATAATAAAAATTGGAATGACTATATCTTCCAATGTAATTGGTTCATGATTGGAATTAGAATCGAAATTAAACTCTAAATCTAGGACATAATAGGGATTGATTTTAGAGGATTAGAAAATTTCTATTTTCCCATGTAATCGAAATGGAAATGAGACTCCTCCAAAGGTTGAAATGGGAGTCATTCACTTCCATTTTCAATCCAGAGTCCAACTCTCCAGAACCAAATATGTCCTAAAATTTTTGTTGATCCTAATTGGTATTTTAGAAGGTAGGCTAACTAATGAGCCCGAAAGCAAGCACCAACTTCTAATCATAGTGCTTGAACAACTCCATTTCTCCCACACATCATGAAGATCATATTCTCAATTTTATAGGACAAATTCTGAGCTCTTCGATTAACAACCAAAATTTGAACTTTGCCCTTCACTTCCATCCAACTCTTCCCCATCTCCCTTTTTGTGCTACTATCCTTCATAAGCTTCCTTTCCACCGCAACGTCTCACCATTTTATATTCGCAGCATACAGATTTGAAAGCAAAATAAGATTCTTTGTAATATTGGTTCAAGCTCAAAATGATGCTTTACTGCAGTTTTTGCCAATTTGAGATTGCCATGGGTCCTACATGAATTGAGCATGGATCCCTAGGTAGAGACAATAAGCCCAGGTTGCATCTTTTGTATGAAAGAATAATTGATCTTTCGTGAACCATTGGATTGCGCTCTACATACCTTCCAAAGCGAGACATCTACTTTATGATATATGCTGCCAGATGGAAGGAAGAAGTTGGCATGCCTTAAAGGATGTGCAAAATGTAATCCAATGATTCATGCCGTGAAACAGGGATGGATCCAATATAGTGGCACCAGCGGCCATGGCTCTCAACAGCCCAAGTCCAAAGTCCATAATTTCATTAAATATTTTACTGGCCTCTATCCGTAGCGGTGAAATACTCCTTTGTGACTCCTTGACTCCGCGACTCGTCCGACATCCTTCTCCTATTCTCCGCGACTTCTCCAACGCCCAGCTTTGTGACTCCGTCGGTCCTAACCCTCCTCTAGACCTTCTTCTCCACTATCCTGCCCATCGCCAGGCACCCACTGCTTTATGACTCCATCCGGTGCCTATCTCTCTACGACTCTCTCCACCCACTGCTCCTCTTCCTCTGGGAGCTATTTATGTAAAGCTATTTTTCTTCTTCATTGTCTTTGCTCTGATAGCTAATATTAAGTCCAAAGAATTTTGTGAACATTGTTATATTTAATACATAATTTGAGAGAAATATCAAACAGTTGATTTTTATTTTTTTGTATAATTTATTATTTTAATATAATTTATATTTATATTATTATTATTATTATATATAATGTGTCTTGGTGGTAAAATTTTTTGGATTTGCCACTGCCATAAAAGAAGACCAATCATTCTTTCACATGAAAGATACAACTCGAAACTAAAGGTAAAGAATCAACCCTCAAGCTTCAGCAATCTGACCAAGAATGGCAACCGTGCAAGAACACTGGACAATCCCATGATCAAAATAATGACCGCACTTTTCAACTAAACCGACATGGCTGGCTGATATGAGTAACCTCATTTGGGTGCATTTCCATCTGCTCGATGATCTGGAGAAAAAAGAGAGATCACGCTCGCGCCCACCCTCCATCTCCCTTCCATCCACACCGTCGCCATCCGTGCCTTCTCCATTCCCTCGCCGCCACCGGTTGCTGCATCACCTAGTTCTGATTTAATTTATTCTCCTATAAGCTCTAATATTTTTTAAATCTGAAGTATATGTTGCTCATGTCGTCTGCGAGTTCAAGTTTTACCCATTCGAAGCTAACTAGAAAATGATCCAAAAGGACCGTAGTAGGCAATACGAAGCCCATTAGTATTACTTCGAAGTCATTCTGCTTTTATCATTGCTTTGCTTTAACATATATACTTCAGGAATCAAAGTGCACTCCCGAGACTTCAACATACTTCAAGAATCAAAAAGCCCCAAATAAATTTCTTTATACATTTATCTTTTCCTTTTAATGACCAAATTGACATGTGAACCAAATTTGTATACTGGCAAGGCATATGAATTAATTACTTGAAGGAAGATTGAGGCTGGGGATCTTGCAAGTTATTAAATAATCAATGCTTTTCTACTGGTCCAGCTAACTTCCGATCCCTTCAAGCACAATGCTACTACCACTATGGGATTTAGGGGAGGTCGGATGTACATAGCCTCGCACTACATGAGGAGAGATTGTTTTCATATTCAAATTCATGATGCCCATGTCATGATGAAGCAACTTTACCATTGCATCAAGGCCTACCCATTAGTTAATCATATAACAAATGCAAAATGGTATAACAATTTAATTTCATCATCCATGAAGAAGAGCTTAAATGATTCAAATCCATGAGTCAGTTGATATTGGTTTATCAATTAGAGGTGCATAGGAAGAAAACCTGCAGTTAAAAGAAAGAAAACATAAGGAGTGATAAGAATTTTAAAAAATTAGATCTTTAATAGCCATTAGCGGAACACTAATCTCCATTGGAAGGCTAGTTGTAGTTAACTAATTTATATAGTTTGATGTGTAACTCACTAAAATTTCATTCACCAAAAAAACAAAGAAATTTGTGAACAATAGTGAAGCATTTATATCAACCTTTTTTAGAAGCAAAAAAAACCTTGTTCACTCCATTAAGGAGCAGTATCAAATTCAAGCCACAACCTTACCATCGAGAGAATTAGTGCTACTTAAGATTTGTTTTGTTGGTCGGTACCATACCATACTAATACTAAACCGGTACGTAGTCTCGTACTTAATTGATACTTAGTATGTCTTACCATCTCATACTGTATCGTGCATCAATATTGTAATATATAGGACGGTAATGTTATAGGGTTCAGTATTGAGACGATGAATTTTAGTGCTCTGCAACCGCACAATACATGGGAGGGAGAATTTTCACTCCTAACAGCATTCTATCAATGTATTGCACAAGAACCTCAAAATATTCTCACCCACCCATGTGTTTTATTTCTAAAGGACACCGTCGGAAGTGGTGTTTCTCTCTAGTATTAATCACCTACCAAATTATGCCTCTAAGATCTAAATTTTCATGACACATACCTCTTTAATTCTCCATTAATTAGTCTAAATTGATATTCACACTGTAATGAGACGCCCCTATAAGTCCATAGTGAGAACATAGGTCCTTCAATATCGTCTTTCTTAACTTTATAAACGAAATCTTTACACACACACAAACAAACACACATGCATGCACGCATGTGCGCACCCACGTATATATATTATTATTATTATTTTGAGAAAAACAAATCAAGAAGAATAACTACATATCTGGGAAAACTACATTTCTAGAAACATTTGCACCCTGCATTACATAATGAGCAAAAAGATCATGTAATTGTTCGGTTTAGAACCAGTTGCCAAATTGTGCTTGCAAACTTTGACCATGACCAATGATCATGGAGTGCGATCACAAACATTGTGTAAGTAAATACATGATGAACTGATGGCAATAAACCTACCAGAAGTATATAAATGTAAAAGGTAGTGGTTCAGTTCAATGTTTTTTAAGTTTGCATGCAAAAAATGAAAGTGGAAAAGAAGGACATGTTAATGGGTTGCTGAACTCTCACATATTTTGTGTAAATAATCATGCTTGCTTGTTCTAAGGTTGCAATTAAAGTTTTAAATTTCATAAGATGAAGGTGTCACAGTTCTTTATAGAATAGGATGGCTTTTTGTCCTATCCTATCCCGACAATAATTTCAGTCATGTATCCTGAAAGATATTCTCCATCACTCTCTCTTTCTTTTTTTTCTTTCTTTTTTTTTCTTTCTTTATTTTCTTTATTTTCTTCTATCTTTTTTTTTGCTTTTTTTTTTTTTCATTCTTTTGATTCTCCCATCCTTTTCCTCATTTTTCTTCTTTTACTTTATTTTTTCTTTTCTTCATCTTTTCTTTCTTTTATTCTTTTCTCTCTTTCCTTCTCTCCTGTATAGATGGGTTTCGATGCTCCAAAACCATCCTAATCCTATTTTCTCATATGAATGGGATGGGATGGGAAGACATCCCCATCCCCCTGGAACGTAAAATCTTAGTGGAAGTGTTATATTTATAAATGATATGCATCTCGAATTAGATTATCGGCTCAAGGAAAAGCATGTACGAATCCATGAGTTGTTGAATAATCTCATTATCAAAGCCTTCAAAATCTCAAAATGATCTGAAATTTTTCTTATCATTATATACTTAGGAAGATTTTCATAATAGAATTTATAAACCATCGCAATATACAAATAAATCCAACAATAGAGTAATCCAAAACTTTTAACTTCATAGGTGAGATAAGTTGACTAAATATTGTGCATCAGGTTGGCTAATTGTTGGAGTATAGCATGCCTAATTATCTATGAAGAAAATTAAAATGCAATCAAGACATCTATGTGGTTGATGTTCCAAGATTGTCCTTGAGATGGACTAAATTTATTCATACAATAAAGTAAAAGGGCAAGACATATCTTGCAGCTATTAATGATAGACCAATAAAGCTATAGTTGATACATTAGTTGGGGCTTGGACTTGGGGGATGCCCATGACCGATCGGATCTGAGGGATCTGACTCATTGATCTCTTCAAATCCATTATCATTGGGGCTTGGACTTGGGGGATGCCCATGGCTGATTGGATTTGAGAGACCCGCCATATTGATCTCTCCAAATCCATTATCGTTGTGGCTCGGACTTGGAGGATGCCCATGGCCGATCGGATCTGAGGGACCCTGACTCATTGATCTCTCCAAATCCATTATTGTTGGGGCTTGGACTTGGGGGGATGCCCATGGCCGATCGGATCTGAGGGACTCGACTCGTTGATCTCTCCAAATTCATTGTCGTTGTAACTTGGACTTGGGGGATGCCCATGACCGATCGGATCTGAGGGACCCAACTCATTGATCTCTCCAAATCCATTGTTGTTGCGGCTCGAACTTGGGGGATGCTCATGGCCGATCGGATCTCTGAAGGATCCGACTCATTGATCTCTCTCCAAATCTATTGTTGTTGCGGTTCAGACTTGGAGGATGCCCATGGCCGATCGGATCTGAGGGATCCGACTCGTTAATCTCTCCAAATCCATTATTATTGGGGCTCGAAATTGGGGGATGCCTATGGCCGATTGGATCTGAGGGACCCGACTCATTGATCTCTCCAAATCCACTATCGTTGGGGCTCGAACTTGGGGGATGCCCATGGTCGATCTGATCTATGGACTCATTGATCTCTCCAAATCCATTATCGTTAGGGCTTTGGACTTGGGGGATGCCCATGGTCGATTCAGATCTGTAGGACCCAACTCATTGATCTCTCCAAATCCATTATCATTATGGCTTGGACTTGAGGGATGCCCACGATCGATCGAAATCTGAGGGATTTAGCTCATTGATCTCTCTAAATCTATTTTTTGTTGGGGCTCGAACTTGGAGGATGCCCATGGCCGATCGGGTCTGAGGGATCTGACTCATTGATCTCTCCAAATCCATTAATCATTGGGGCTCGAACTTGGGGGGATGCCCATGGCTGATTGGATCTGAGGGACCTGACTCATTGATCTCTCCAAATCCATTATCGTTGCGGCTCGGACTTGAGGGATGCCCATGATCGATCGGATCTGAGGGACCTGACTCATTGATCTCTCCAAATTCATTATCATTGGGATTCGGACTTGGAGGATGCCCATGGCCGATCGGATCTGAGGGACCCGACTCATTGATCTCTCCAAATCTATTATTGTTGGGGCTCGGACTTGGGGGATGCCCATTGCCGATCGGATTTAGGACTGAAGGAACCTCATGTTTGATCTCTCCAAATCTATTGTTGATCGAGTTTGAAC
Organism: Cocos nucifera; assembly: GCA_006176705.1. Lineage (NCBI taxonomy): Eukaryota > Viridiplantae > Streptophyta > Magnoliopsida > Arecales > Arecaceae > Cocos > Cocos nucifera. The sequence goes on along the minus strand of QRFJ01000162.1, from coordinate 1,289,392 downwards.
TTATGGGATGCCCATTGTAGATCAGGTTTAGACCTAAAGAAACCTCATGCTTGATCTCTCCAAGCCCATTATGCAGCAAGTGGCTTTTTGGAATTTTGTGCATAAACTCTTCAAATATATTTGAAGCTACATACGAGTTTTTAAAAACCTCTTCCTTCTCTATTAGAACATGTGTTAAAATATAAGCAAACGTTAGGTATCCTTCTATGAAAACATAACTTGGAGCTCAATTAGATACACAAGAAGAAAAGTGCATGTCCTTTTTTTTTTTTTTTTTTATTAAAGTCTAATAAAAAGGAAGAAAGAGAGAGAGCAACAGATGAGTTTCTAAGGTTTAGTAGTGTATACCTTGAAGAAGGCCCTTACTTCTGCCCCCAACTCTAATGCCAAAGGCATTGCCAAGAGACAACACCAACACTAGTACCACAAGTGAGAGTACAGTCTCTCGCACCATGGCACTATTGTCTCTCAAAATTTCTTGGTGGAGATCTCTGTGATCTAATGTTACTATGTTTCACTGGTCAAAGCTCCTCTATTTATCAAGGATTAAACGTCTCAAATAGGATACTATGTATTCTCCAGATGGTTAACGATATGCTCAAATAGGAGAACATATAATCTCTTGATATAATGGGGCAAGAACATGAGGGTGTAAATAGCAAGTTTTTCAAACATATAGAGATATGTTCGAAATGAATGTTTTAATCGGTCTTAGACGTAGTATTTAGGGACAAAAAATGAAAGCAAAATGCTTCCATTGGAGGCAAGAAATTAATAAGGACCCATTTTTGAGAATCGATAAAATCCAAACTAGTACTAGAGAAAAATAATTCTTTGATCTTACCATTTTGGAATTAAAAAAAAAAAAAAAAAAAAAAAAAAAAAAACCCTTTTCCCTTTAGGATTTAGGATGGTGGTTTTAGAAAATCGGGTGGTGTATCCCTGAAAATCCAAAGGTGGAGCCAAGTTAAGTCTTGATTGAAAAATGATGGAAATTAACCTAGAGATAGCAAACACTGACCTAACTTTTTTTTTTCCCTCAATTGGACTGTTATCATTATAAAAGTTAGTACAAATGAAATGAAAGAAGGAATTAAAAGAAACACAAGATGTTGATGTAAGAAAGAATAAAAAACACAATATGCTGGCAATGGATCAAGAGAGGTCAGGTCGAAGCAGGTTTGGCTCAGTAAAAACCTAGCTCATAGCCAACACATTTATAATTGGGTTGGAAAATGTACACCCATACCTAACCCATCCATTTTTCGTAACCCTTATCTTGCCCACCAACCTATTTAAATTTTTGCTTCTTGTTTATATATAACTAAAAAGTAAAGCAAGACATAGCATGCAAATATCATAAAAAAATATTGTTAACTTTGGCAAGTTATCATCATGAGCATTAAAGAATTTAGAATATATCACAATCAAAATTAATTAATGATGGATTAATTAAAATGCAACCAAAAGAACAGATATATCAACACATTCAGTGGGTTTGGGAACTGGTTAATTCTCAACTGATTCGACTCGATGAATTATAGATTTAGGAGCTAAACTGGAACCCAATTAAAAGGATTAGTTTTTGTTAACCTATTTCTGAATTTTAAAATGGTCAATGCAGACCCATTTATTTCAGGTCTTTTGTATGGGTCGGCAGGTTCGTGGCAAAACCCTCTACTATTTGAGTTTTTAAAAATTCTTCTTAAATTTTCTCCAAATGATTCAATAAATAGATTAATCCCAAATTGTATGCACAATAATTTGTTGATTATGTACAATTTTTATTATTTGTACTCACATGTTGTTCCTACTAACTTAAAATATCCTTTCAAGTATTCCTGGTCACTCATTTGATAAAGGATCTAATTTAATAAATCTTTTTATGTTACGAACTAATGAGGTCATGTATTGTTACTAGTATTAATGTTTGATTTTTTGGAGAAAATAAATATATAAACTTTCTATAAATATCACCTTTTTAGATTTTGTTATTCTATTTCTAATTTTTCAATTATCCATTTTTTAATGATTTTTTCTTTTTCCTATTTATGAGTTTTGATTGTGAATGTTTGAGATTCTTCTTTGCCAGACAAAATTTTATTATTGGATCTTTTATTGGTAAAATCTTAAATCGTACATATGCTTGGTTTCACAGATTAGGGAGGATCTTTTATTAGTAAAACCTTAAATCCTACGTATGCTTGGTTTCACATGTCAGGACGGGCTTAATTACTAAATTAATCTCTGCCATTTGGACTAAAAATTATTTGAGTCCCCAATCTTTTAAAGTTGCAATGTCATCCTTGACTTTACAAAAACTATTCATTTACGGTATTATCATCATTTTTTCCATTGCTAATCAAATGGAATTGCATAGGTGGCATATTTTTTGTGACGTAGCGAGGAGAAGTCATTTACTGGGACAACATGCAGTAAAGAAAGATAATTAAAAGGAAAAATTGCCACATCACCAAGTTGTTAGAGGAAAAATTCCCATAAAAATAAGAGAGAAAGGAGAAGTGAAAGAATAACAGATTAAGAGAGAGGATAGAAAGAATTTACCTAATTTGCTATGCTATGAATCGAAGCCAATACTCCTTAACACCAAGTTCATCAAAAGACCAACCACTGGAGCTCACTCGCCATTGTCCTGTAGAACACTGGCATCTTCATATTAATCTTCACCAACACAATCTCATCCATCAGCTCCACAAAAAGTTGGCTAAACCTCAATAGATATGGTTCCCGGCACGTTGTTCAATCCCCTCCATGCACACCGCAAGGCCCTAAACAACCGCCGCATGGTCTCGACGTCCAGCTCTCGGTTCCTTATTAGCCATATTGCCTTGATCAATGACATCATCTCCGACGATAGGCTTAGATTGTATGTCACCATCGGCATCAACCATCGGAGCATCACACTTAGCATGACAAGATCCAAAAGCATTCTATGGGTGCAAACAAACAACACTCCTTTACCTTTGCCACCATTAGTCATTTCAATTTCGGTGGAAAGGTTGAGCCCATCAACTCGAAAGTGCATGCCCGAGATGGTGCCGATGACCACGGCTACATTGTAGGTGAGGATGAGACCAAGAATGATTTGGATGGTAATCGGGGCTATGCCCATAGGGAGATAAAGGAAGAGAGTCGAGGTGAATATTAAGGGCTTTGGATATTTGTTTTTGGGCAATACTGCACTCATGCCACCGGTGTGGTTTTGGTATGGTCTTCTTTGCTCACCATGTATGCTTATTGATATGGTTCAAAGTGTTAGAAAAAGCTTACAAAGAAGAGTGGAAGATCCATGACTATGAAAAGGATTGCTATTCTGAAGTCTCATTTTCCATTCCATGGACTTTGTTAGTAGATTACTAAAATAGAAAGGTTTTGACAAAGAGGAACATTGGCTTTTCATACATCTTATTCTAGAAAATACTTTCTACACTATGGGCGGTATAGCTTCATGGACATTGCCCGTGGTGATTGGCTCTTGCGCAGGATTGGAGCAAAAAAATTTTTTTTTTGGGTACCACACTCCGGCTCCGTGCGAGATCCAATCACCGCGGGTGGTGTCCATGGAGCTACACCGCCTATGGTATAGAAAGAATTTCTCTCTTATGCTATGGGAGAGCAAGATCTACTTAGTTTGAAGGAATCTAATGAGAGAAGGGAGAAGATAACCAACATTAAATATGAGATGAAGAGGTGATCATGAGGGTTGGAGGGGTTCAGAAGGGCTACCTACATCAACCTTGGTTCTCCAAAGAGGTCTTTGAGGGGATTTTGCTTTTGAGACAAGATGTATCGATAACCTCATCCATAGATAAGTACTTATAAGTACTTCTTAAGGAAGCCTTCCTCCATGACTCCAGGTATGCTGGTGAGAAAAGCCGAAATAGAGCTTAAAGAAAAGAATTACTGATGTCATTTAAAAGACTGCTAAGAATTTTGATTGTAAAATTATAAATAACTTATAGAATATTGCAAATACCAAAATTAAAGTCAGAAGCGTGCAAGGCACTGTCCTAAGACATATTTCCATCCCCCGTATTGGAAATATCCGAAAACACCATCTCAAGATACGATCGGTATCTTTTTCCTACAAGTATGACCATGCATGAGATTGGTGAAGACTCTTTCAACACCTAGGAAAAGAAGAAGAATGCTTAGAAAGCTTAGCAAGAAAGAAAGCTTAGTAAGAAGAAGCTTGATAAGTTGTTTGATAGCTTCTTAGATTAGGTCCCAAGGGGGCCTTTCTATTGCCACTTTTTGACCATTTGGGCTGGCCTAAAATTCAGAAATAAAGAGCCTAGCATTCACAATAATAAAAGCCCCAACGTTTAAAATATTAAAATAATAATTAAAACTTAAAATATTCAAATAAAAATTTAAACAAGGTTTTTGGATTGGTAAGGTCCTAAGCCCGCACCCGTGCCCTGCCCTCTATCCCAACCTGACCCAATCCAGCTTGTCTCGGTTTGGTTCGCATGCATGCATATTAAAGATTTTTCTTCAAACCTCTTTGAATACTCCTAAGGGCATAGCCAAACCTTTTCGTGTATAAAAGGCTAAAAAGATCTTTCTACTCCCGATTGATGAAACTAAAGATCTCAATCAAGATGGTCAAAAAAAAAAAAAAAACACATTTGAGGGGAAACTCATTTAAGAAATTTTGACTTTCTAAATTTAAATTTCCTTCAATAATCCTTGACAAAGCTCAAAATTTTTCAAAGAAAAGTAAAATAAAATAAAATAAATTTCTGGATTCTTATACCATGCAATGGATAAGGTGACTTAATTTTAGTGTGAATTGCTTCCATCTAAAGAAATTGAAGTGAACCGAATCTTGAACTACGTTCTTTTGACCTAGACTTCAACTACTACATATATAGTATAGAATTTTTTATCACGAGTCTATGCTTAATGGCCCTATACATGTATCTTGATTTTTCATCAAAGTTATTAGAAATAGCTTAAATCTCATATCCACAGCTATGTACGAATACTCTTATATAAGTGAGCTCCTCCAGGGATGTGTATAGTATCATATCTAGAGGAATATCTCTCAAATCTCATTTAGAGATAAACTCTTCCTAACCACTATATAGGAATACTAATTACTATAAGGATAGGATGGAGTTTATGACTCTTATATTAGATAAACCACATGTGCTCCTGACTAACTAATTAACTTGTTATTATCATATTGAACCTCCTTGAAGGAATCTCCTATCATAAAGGTTCCCACTATTAGAAGGTCCATTATGGGCAATGGGCAAAACCCCATCCCTCTTAATGACTCTATGATTTTAGTCCTATTTAAATCTTTCACAAGGTAGACTAATAAAAGAGCCTTCCTTCATAAGTTTTGAGATACTTAAAATCATGGCATTGACTATGTCTTATAGCTATTCAGTCATATCATTAAAAATTACCAACAAGCATTACTTGAAAAATTAAGCATGAATTTCAAAATATGAATTATATAACTATTTAGGATAGTAAATCATCAAACAGGGCATGAAACAAATACATCATACATATTGTATTTTTTCTTTTGATGCAAATTGTATCAAGTATTTCTACTTAGTTGTAAAAGTACATTAAAAATAACAAGTGAAAATAATTTAATATCAAATAGATCTATAGATAAAATTCTAATGAGTTTGTGCTAGCACGAGAGCATTTGGCATGATAACAATAAAAACTATAATAGTAAAAATGAAGCTACCATTAGCAAAATAGTCTAGCTGCTTCATATAACAATAATAAGACAATATTAATTATTAGATGCAATAGTATAATGTCATGCTTTTCTAAGCAGAATTAGTCTAACATTGATTCTAGGTATAGTTGCACACTTTTAATGTATAGTAACAAATTGACACATCTTTTAATGGTATGTATAATATCCAGCACATCATGGCCTAGAAGGTTATTCATTTTTATGAGAGAAATATATGATAAGATCATTTCTGTAATATTAATGTACTATTTTACTGTTTGTTTCTTTACCATCTACTATGTTTTTTCCTATCTTTAGACCATCCATTTAACTAAAATTATTGTATTAATTCAAGTGCACTATGATTTATTTACAATAGCATTAGGAAGGAGAAAATCATATTTAGTTAATCCTGTCCTTCACTACCTTAATTGGTGGGCAAATAGTTATCGCTTCAGTATTTAATCTCTTCTTTCTTTTTTATGACATAGCCAAAAACAGAACATTGCTTTTTTTCAGAAAAAAGAGACCAATGCATCATATCACTACTATATATTTAATATTTTTTTATTTAGCTAAATATTGAAAACTTCATCATGTAATAATACTTTGATTGGTTTTTATTTAATATCTTTTTCGACAAATTTTGATTTATTTTTCAAAAATTAAAATCATGGTTTATTAATTTTTAGAATTAATTAAAGTTTTAGAAATTAAATTAAGGTTTATTAATTTCTAGAAAAATAAAAGAAAATTAAAAAAAAGGGATTTGGAGCCGGTCGTGCCGGCCGACCCGTGCCATCCGACGAATGGGGTAGTAGCCGGCGATAGGCCGGAGCCGCAGTCGCCGCTGCTCGCGACGGTGGTGGCGGCACTGCCCGCAAGTTCTACGGCCACGAGAATAACGACTTTTGTCATGGCGCAAGGAGAGATGGCCGTAGGCGGATTGGGCGGTGGTGGGCTGCGACGGTGGGGGGGCACTTGGTCCGCCGCCCTCCCTCGTGGTTCTCAGGTGATCGAGGATGCAAGGGGCGGCCATTCGGCCGCCCGTCTGGTGCACCGCGGTGACTGGTGGCGGGAACAGGTCGGCAGGGGTCGACGACGGCCCAGATCCGATGACCAAGGTAGGCTTGGGGCGGTCGGTCGGCCACCCATGCGGCGGCCATGGAGGTCTCATAAATAAAAAAAAGGTTTTTAAACGGGGAAGAAGGAAGGGGCTATTGGATTTTGGGTTTTGGATCTTAATGAATCCTGATCTGAACCCAATAAGAATCAAACCCATTTAATTAAAAAATATTTTGCAAATAAGCTCTTGAAAAGTTTAAATTTTGTAAAAGACCTTCAGGGCAATTTTGCAATTTAGTCCTTTAGGATAATTTTGCATTTTAGTCCCTGATAATTAATAAATTATACTAAAATTCCTATCGATTTTTTGAATAGTTTTTAAAGCTGTTGCTTTATAAAAAAGACTTTATATTTCTATTATTTATGGTTAAGTCCTTTAATTTTAAGGTTCTTGATAAAATTGCTATAACTTAAATATTTTTATCAGATTTAAGCGATTTTTGAACCGTTGGACTTGTGATGGTTTGAAAAATATTATGTTTAAGTTTCTCATATAAAATAAAATATTTAAATAATTAAATTATTTGATTGATAATTTTGCTCGCTATTACACTATTCAAGTGTATTTTCGTATAGTCCCAAAGGACTCGAAGCACTCTATAGATCTTGGGTAGCCAAGTCACCGAGGACTAATGATTTTCTCTCATTACAGTTTTAGAATTACATAAAAGTGTATCTATTATAGTAAACCTAAAGATGATGGTAATTTGATGCAAAATTAATAGTAAAATATTAACTAACTTGAATTGCATAAAAATGGAGAGTTCTACATCTAAAGGTGGGAATAATCTTGAATTTTTATAATCATAGTTAGTTAAATGACTGAAAGTGCAAATAATATGATGGATCATAGTTTAAACATGAATTATGTATGTATGCCATAATTATTATTCTTGCTTACATATTTTATATTATTATTGATTATGATTTATGTTATGCATGTTTTGGCATTATTTATTATGTTTAAATTTATGATTAAATTAATTATGACACTTATCATATGCTATGATTCTTGCCTAAAGGTATTTTATAGTTATATAATAAGTGTTATTAGCAGAAATATATTATAGAATCTACATAATGATGGTAGTTATAAACATATTTTGTTATTTACAGCCATGACTCCTGCTTCACTCTCGTCGCATCTATCTAACATTTTCATACTGAATGGATCAAATTACTCTGATTGGCATGAGCAGCTTCTTATTGTCTTAGAATGCATAGATTTAGACTTGGCCTTTTATAAGCTTCAGTCAGATTCATTTACTGCCACTAGTTCTTTTGAACATAAGAAATTATGTGAAAAGTGAGAGCATTCTAATAGATTGTCTCTCATGATCATTAAAAGTTCAATAGCGAGAGACATTACGGAATCTATTCTGGATAACAAATTGGCCTCTGAGTATCTTTTTTCTATAGAATAATAGTTTATCAGATCAAGTAAAGCCTTAGCTGGTACTCTAATGAATAAATTAATCTCTATAAAATATAATGGATTTTCTAGAGTACAAAAGCACATCACGAAAATGCATGATATAGCTGAAAAATTAAATGATTTGGGCATGATATATCTAAAAATTTTCTTATCCTGTTTGTTCTCAATTCTCTTCCATCTCAGTTTATCCAATTTAAAATTTACTACAACATACATAAGAAATCATGGATAATAAATGAACTCATCTCCCAGTGTGTGCAAGAGAAAGAGAGATTGAAATAAGAATGGATCCCAACTGTTCATGTAGTTTTATAGGAGCATCCTAAGAAAAAGAAGGCAAAAAAAGGAAATAAAGGATTCAGTAATCCACCAACAAAAGTTTTTCATAAATTAAAATATTTTTTTCTACAAGAAGGAGGGACATATCAAGAAGAATTGTGAGAAAAGAAGGAAATGGTTCGAAAAGAAGGGTATTCTCTTATCACTTGTTTATTTCAAAATTAATTTTATTGATGTTTCTTCTAATACTTGTGAATTGATTTGGGTGTTGCAATTCATGTTTTGAATTCAATATAGAAATTTTTTTCAAGTCAAAAATTAAATGATAGAGAGCGATGGATCTTTATGGAGAACTGGATGAAGTCCAAGATCATTACAGTCGAGATCTACAGACTTATTACAGATATCAAATTTTAATTAGATCTACATAATATTTTTTATGTTCCTTCAGTATCTAGAAATTTAATTTCTTTCTCAAAACTTGATTTAGAAGATTTTTCATTCACTTTTATAAATTCAAGTTTTAAATTTAAAAAAAATTATTTTTGTTGGTACTAGAATATTATGTAATGGATTATATAAATTAAATTTGGATTCTTCTTTTGAACAATCTTTGCTTGTTTTAAATGTCAATGTCGGAATAAAATGTGGTATTGTAAATAAGAGTTCTTCAATGCTGTGGCATAGGCGATTAGGTCATATATCAAAAGAAAGGATGATTAGATTGGTTAAGAAAAGTATTTTACCAAATCTAGACTTTAGTAATTTTGGTATGTTCATCAATTGCATTAAAAAAAAATAAATTAAAAGTCATAAAAAGCATATTACTAGAAGTCAAGGACTCTTAAAATTGATACATACTGATATTTGTGGCTATTTTATACCTTATTTTAGAGGATAAAAATATTTTATTATCTTTATTGATAATTTCTCATGTTATGGTTATGTTTTTCTATTGCATAAAAAATCTGAAGCTTTGAAAGCCTTTAAGGTATATAAAGCTGAAGTAGAAAAATCTTAAACAAGCTTTCAGGCAATGGTACTTAAAGTTTAATCATATCATTATTTTCTTCAGATTTAAAAAAAATATTGCTGATTAATATATATATCTGAACGTGAATGAAAGTAAGTTTATATTTTTGATACTATATATAGATGATATTTTGCTAGCTAGCAATGATTTGGGTCTTTTGTATGAAACCAAAAGTTTTCTTTCCAAATATTTTGACATGAAAGATATGAAAGATGCTTCTTATATTCTTGGTATAGAAATCCATCATGATAGAAATAAGAGGTTACTTGATTTATCTTAGAGAAATTATATTACTAAGATCCTAGAAATGTTTGGAATGTCGAGCTGCTCATCAAGTGAAGTACCAATTATTAAAGATGATAAATTCAGTAAATTTTAATATTCTAGGAACGAGATTGAGAGAAATCAGATAAAGGATATATCCTATGCATTTGTAATGAGTAGTTTGATGTATGCTTAAGTATGTACTCATCTTGATATCAATTTTGCATTAAAAATACTTGGTAGATATCAGAGTGATCCAGGTATGGATCACTGAAAAGCTGCCAAGAAGGTGTTGCGATATCTTCAGAAAACTAAAGACTACATGCTTACTTATAGGATGATTGATCAGTTGGACGTGATCGGTTATTCAAATGCAGATTATGCTGATTACCTCGATAGTAGGAAGTCTACATCTGATTTCATCTTTCTGTTAGCCGATGGAGCAATTTCATGGAGTGCAAAACAGCACATTATTACCTGCTTTACTATGAAAGCTGAATATATAAGCTGCTATGAGGCTTCCTCATATGCTCTATGGTTGAGAAAATTCATCTTAGGGTTCGGAGTTATGAATTCTATTTTTAAACTGCTGAGAATTTATTGTGACAATTCTGCTATAGTTTCTTTCTCTAATAGTAGCAAGATAACCAATGCGAATAAGCACATTGATGTTAAATATCTTACTGTAAATGAAAGAATTAGTAGTCATCAGGTATTTATTAATTTTATTGATACTGCTTGTATGATAGCTGATCCTTTGACGAAAGGTTTAGTGCCTAAAATTTTTAAAGAGTATGTAAAAGTTATGGGCATTTATCATTAAAATATTTAATTTATAATAGATACTTATTTTGAGATCTCTTAATGGTTTGATGACTACTATTACTTATATTTCATTATTGTTTGTATATATTATGGTTGACTTTTATCAAAATTAAAGTAAACAAAAGTGTCATTTATATGACATAACAGTGGGATCATTATCATAGGCATTATATTTTTTTTGATAGCCTATGTATTCCAGCATATAAGACTGGGTTAAGTGAGAATTATTGATGTTATGATACATGGAAGGGAATATGTCAATTGAGATGTATAACCGCCATAATTTGCATAATTAAGGTGAACCCAATTAATTAAAAAGTTCTATTCCTGATAAGACTTAGACTAAAATTTTTATTTTAATTAGGATTAAGTCTTCTGATGGGATAAGACAAGGGCAGGTATAAATAGAGATGGTCTGATCTTTTTTCTTCAACTCTCAGGAGGGCGGATGATTTTCATTAATCGTTCACATAAAGATGGAGGGTGAGGAGAGAAAAGAACAGCTGCCTATGGAAGATGGGTCTGACGCTCTGTGGGCTACGTGATCATCGCATTGATGAGATGATGGTGTAAGGTATATTTTATTTTGAATTTGCATAAATATTGGATTACGGTCCAGATATAAAAGTTTAAATTATCTAATACTTTAATATTCTTAAAAAACAACTAGAGAATAGGGTGTCATTTTGAATAACTATACTTGACTATTGAGGCCTCTCTCCCTCTCTCTACAAAAGAGTTTCTTGTTAAACAACACTATGATGATTTCCTCATTTAAAGACTTATATTTGTGCGGACAAATTGCTTGTGACATCATTTATTATAAAAGAGTCTAATATATGAAATTGATGTTTTAAAATAATTTACCATACTCATGAAGGTCTATCATCTAAAATGATGATATGTAGGGAAGTTCTTTTGGATGCTGCTAGAAAGGTTGGCATAGAGGGGGCAGCAAAATTGCTTGAAGACCCTAGGAAGGGGCTTGAGGAGGTTTTTTTCAATTTTCTAATAACCAATTTATCATCAGCATCGATACTTTTTCACTTTGGTTTTTCTTCCTTATCCTGTATAATTGTCCTAATTATCCTTATTTGATTAACTTTGCAAAGGTTTATGAAGAACTAGAGAAATACTTTTCATGCATTAGAGGAGTGCTACATTTTATGGCATGCACCAATCTTTATATTATTTTATGCTGATACATGTAAGAATTTTTTCTAATTATAGGCTACCATTAATTAATTATTTTATTTATTTTATTAAAAATAGATTGATTATATGATTCGAGTTAATAGACATACTTGTGAGCCCAATATTATTTGTGATCCTTTTGTTTTGGGTCAGATGCATTTTATATTAGATTGGTGTGGTTAGGGCGATATAGTATAGCCTTTGGCCCAACATGAGCTCATGATAGGTAGGTCTGTTAGAATTTTATTTTATTTAGCTAGGTCCCTTCTCCATTTTCTATAAATACCGTGAGATTAGTTCTCTGGTTTGCCCCATCGAATAGCCGTCTATTGAGAGAAAGCTGATGGACAAGGATCTGATTTCGATATTCGTCTGAGCATCCATTGCTATCATTTTTCGTAAATCAATGATGAACATAGGTACGCATCTATCTTTTGTATTCTAATCTTCTGCATAGATTCATGAGAATTATCTACATATGGTGTCAGAGCTGGTTGTAGAGGATTAGAATAAAAAAATAAAATAAAATAAAAAAGGGATGAATCTTCTCAGACCATGATAATTCTTCTATTTCTTCTTGCCGATCGGATCTTTCTTCGATTGGATCAAGGTCCGACGAGGCCTATTAAGGAGAATAAAGATCAGATCAAAGGATTTGATAATAAAAATTAAAAAAAAATAAAGGGGTGAGAGGGGCGGCAGTTTTCACCATCGAGCCCTTCTTCTCCTCCACTCGTGCACGACCTGCAGCCGCCATGAGATCGACGATGGCATCAAGGGGACCGACGGTGGCCCCGACTACAGGGGCGCCGACTGTCGGACTTTTCTTCCCAATTTTTCAAAGAAACAAAAAAAAAAGGAAGAAGGGAAGGAGGAGGCCATCGACTTCTCCTATTTCGTGCGCTCCTCCTCTCCCATGGGTGATTGGCGTCGACAATTGACCAGCATGGCCGGAGAGGGGACGATGGTCGTTGTCCCACGGACCGCCACCTCAAATAAAAAAAAAGGAAGGCACTTCAAGGGCGGCGGCTCTAGCCGCCACGCCCTCCTCCACCCCTCACGTGCGACGGCCGATGGTAGGCCTCTCATCGGTGGCCGCCCGATCGAAGTTGAGGCAGAGAGGAGGCGCCGATGAGCTCTCCTCTCCGCTGCACAAAACCTATTAAAAAAAATTGCAAAACCCATGAGGGAGATGAAGTGGCCTCATGGGTTTCGGGTTTCGGGTTTTGACCCAAAATCCAAATCCGATTTGATTAATTAAGAGTATAATTGCAGTTTTGTACTTTAGTCCCTACAATTATAAAAATTTGATTTTAGTCCAAAATAATTATAGTTTAGCCCCTATAATTATAAAAAAATGATTTTAGTCCAATAAATTATGTTTTAATCCTTTTATTATAATTTATTATGTAAAATCTCTATTTTGCAATTAAGATTCTTTTGAAGGTTATTATTTATATTAGTTCTTCAAAATTTTAATTTGCTTCCTAAAAATTTTATTTCTGATCATGCTCTTCAGAAAATTAATATTTGATATTATTTTAATATGATATATATATCTTTTAAATTATACAAATATGTTATTGTTGCTTTGGAATGCAATATTATATTGTGTTATGATCAGTGGAATCCATGTTGTTAAGTATCCCAACTGGACTTGATTATTTTAGATATTTAATTTTTTATTTGGATAATTTTATGGATTAGCATGAATATTTATCACTAAAATGGTTTATTTGTGTTAGTTCATGAAATTTTTCATCATTAGAGGGATATTTTTTAGTTGTGACATACAATCACTTGCCCAAAGGGGGTCATTGTGTGTTTTAACTAAAAATTATGTGGACCATTATATTATGAGGGTATTCTAACTTTCGAGATCTGTCTGTCCAAAGAGGATAGATTTTTGAATGCTAGGATATTTCTTTTGTGACCTCATGTAAAGAACTCTATGCATATTGCATGTTCTGCCCAAAGGGGAACATGTGATATAGTGTTTGGGCTCTTGTTCATGGTTTATATCATTATATGGCTGTGTTGTTGGTAAATGATCATTATCTAATATTTGACATTTCTATTATTTATTTGTACAATCTCTTTTGGTGTTAATAACAATAATATCATCGTTGAAGTCTTGACGGATCAAATTATAAGAGATGAAAATAAGATATGAAATTTGCTCTAGGAATAGCTAACATTGATTTGGCATTGCGTTAGAATAAATCTGATGATCTTAATGCTCAGAGTATATCGGAATAGAAAAATTATTTTACTAAGTGAAAAAAATCTAACGGGCTTAGCTTAATTGCTATTAAGATGTCAGTTTTTGAGCATCTTTTGAGTGGTCTGCCAGAGACCAATAGTGCTAAGAAACTGTTTGATGCTATAGGATAGAGATACCTTGTATCTAAAAATGTCGAGTCTGGATGTCTGATGAAAGAGTTCACAACCATGAGATATGATAATATTGGGAGTGTCAGAAAATATATTTTGAAAATGGTTCACCTCTAAACCAAAATTAAGGGTTTAAAATTGAATTGCCTGACTCTTTTCTAGTGTCTCATGCTTTAAATTCCTTACCTGCTAAATTCTCCCAAATCAAAATTGCCTATAATACTCTAAATAAAACTTGAAATATTAATGAGTTGATCACTAAATGTGTTGCTGAGAAAGAGAAACTAAAGAAAGAAAAGAGTGAAATTTTTCTACTTTCTTTTCAACCAAAATTTCATTCTGACAAAAATTTTATGAAGAAGAAAAAGAATAAACCTACTGCTCCTGAACAGTCTCAAGATGTTAAAGGACATGGTAACGACCTTAATCAGAATTATTTTGTAGGAGATCCTAAAGATGCCATTGGAAAATGTGTCAAGTATTTTCATTGTAAAAAGAAAGATCATATAAAAAGTCAATGCTACAAATTCAAGTCTTGGTTAGAAAAGAAACAAAAATAAGAAGATAAGCCTTTGGCTCTTATTTGTTATAAGTCAAATATAGTTGATGTCCCTATTAATTCATGGTGGATAGATAGCGGTACCATAACTCATGTTGCCATTTTCTTGTAAGGATTCATAAACAAGAGGAAACTAAGCCTGAAAGAGATCAAACTGAAAGTAGAAAATGATCTTGAAGTTGAAGTTGAATACATAGGACTTGTCAAGTTGTCTTTAGAGCATGATTTTGAAATTTCTTTAGAAAACACTTTTTATGTACCTTCTTTTAGAAGAAATTTGATTTTTGTTTCCTCTTTAGATAAGATTGATTTTGATTTTGATTTTCATAATGAAAAAGTTGATTTGATATTTAATTCATAAATTATTGATTATGGTATTTTGAGTGATGAATTATATAAATTATGTTTATCTTATGATAATCCCTATGCTTCTTTGAATGTTGAGAATGTGATTGCAAAATATTCTAGAATCAAAGAAAGATCCTCTATATTATGGCACAAATGCTTAGGACACATATCTAAGAAAAGAATTGATAGACTAATTAAGAATGATATCTTATCTGCCTTGGATTTTCAAAAAAATGAAGACTTGCATTGATTGTATTAGAGGTAAATTGACTAAGACTAAAAAAAAAGGAGCAACTCGTAGTTCAGACCTTCTAGAAATAATTCACGGACCTTATTTTTCTACAAATTATTGGTAAATGGCAATAAAGAAATCACTCAGGATTTAATTCGAATCTTAGTTATCAAACCTCCTTTGAGCATGGATGGTATGATGCACTCCATATGAGAGTGGCCATAGGGCTTGAAATAAAATGATCTGAAAGTCATGAGATAGAACAAATGCTCTCATAAGAATATCTCATTGATTATTGTCTAATATCAATTTAAAGGTTAAGGGCGTTGAAGAGGAGATATGATAGAAATCTTAGGAGATATTTGGTTGGAAAGAGTTAGGATCTAGAATGGAAATAGGAATATATGATTTTGTATTTCAACCATTTGGTTTGGGAGGGTTCTATTCCGATTTTGATTTTCAATCAGAATGGTAATGATCCAATTCTCCTAAAATCTAATCTCACTCTTTTCTAAGGATTTAAATTTTCATTGTAATTTTGATTCCGATTTCAATTTCAGTCACCAACCAAACTCTTCAAGGAATGTAGTCATCCGATCTCCATTCTAATTTATTCAAATTCTGATTCCAATCGTAAACCAAACATCCTCTTGATTCTTTCTTTTATATTGCTAAGTATGAAGTTGATAGTGCACTTTTGTCAATTTTTAATTTTTCTAGATTTAGTATCTCAAATTTAATATATATGGTCTGGAAATATAATATTTTCTATAAACTTTTATCACCGTCCGAAAAGTTTGGCAACTTTCTTCACTTGCCATACACCATAATTTCGGTTGTAAAATTTCTCCACAAAATCTATAAGTACAATTACATTTTAAATAATTCAAGATCTTTCCTACTTCAACAAAAAAATATATAATGGGATTTGGAGCATGGCCTTTTTACATTGATGAACACGCATTGCCCTACAGAAACATTTTGACAAGCTCCCAAACCGGCGCCAAAACATCAGCCACCTTCCTGTTTCCTACTTTCAAAGCTGACAATACCGTGGTTTGATATTGGTTGAGCCTCGTACGGTAAGGCTGCACTAGCTTCCATAACAAAATAAAGGCTGCCATATAATCGAAACAGCAGCCCATGATAGGTAGCAATTAGCAAAGCTTTAAAATTACAAGAACAACAGCATATAGACGGAAGATACATTTGAACAAAAAAAAGAAATAGAAAAACTGGATAAAGTAAACAGTAACATGGTACCAAATGATTACAGAAGTTATATAAAGCTCCAAAAAATTAATGGTAAGTGAAGATAGAACGAGTGGGAAGTGATGATTGCAAAGCAGATCGGTAAATAATGCACTTGTACCCTAAAAGTTTTGGCAAACATGAAACAGTGATATAGTTAGAGCAGCGACATAAAAAATAGAATAAGAAGTCTCTGCAGCAGCAAGGTTCGTGAAACAATGGCAGAACATCTAGAAAAATAGGCCTGAGCAGATACAAATTGATAGTCACATGAAACCAATAGATGCAGCTGTACCATAAGTTGGGAAACATGGTAGTATTAATAGGCCAAGCAGCCACTAAAAGAGAAGCAACGCAGAATCAATGATAAACTTCTAACTGTATGAAGTCGAGCATCAAAAGAGATTACCGTTCAACTAAAACTCATATTGTATATATAGCTCTTGCAGTGTAGCCAGCGATATCTTTGTAACATGATAAAGAGTATAAGGAGAGCCCTATCAGAAGATGACTTGACTGTTCCCAAATAAGAACTCCGATGGGAACAAGGTGATGAAACTAATGAAGCATAGCCCATTAACAAACATGGAAACATAAAAGAAGATGACATCCAATATAGTAATGTGCTCTTTATATGATTGTCTACATCGTACATAAATGAGACAGCAACAACTATATCGGATGTGAGTGAACCAGCAAACAGAATTAACCTAGGAATTGACTCATGAATTTTTTTCACTCTTTTTATTTATTTTACTTACTCTTACTTTCTTTCACCATTCCTCTCTTCCCACCTGTCACTCCTATCCTCTCTAATGCTCTCTTGTTTTTTACTCTTCTCTTTTCTCTTACATTCCATATGATCAGATGGAAGTGCGACATTCCACCCTTAGAACGGAAGAAGGGAGCATGACAAGGAAGATATAGTCTAAGGATGACAAGAGTAACATGGGTATCAATAAGACAATAAGAGGGCATAAGAATAGCATGATGGATCAAAGGATGCTTAGCATCTGGAAGAAAGGTCCACGTAGCCTGAAGGGGACAAACTCCACAAAGAGACATAGTAGAGCTAAAGGGTAAATTATTTTGACCCTTCCAAGTTATGTGAGAAATTCTTTGGCTCTAATTTTTTTAATTTTTTTTTAATTGAACGCCACAACTTATTTGTTTTATTGTAATATGGCCTAACCATCTATGCCTTAACAACATTAAGAATTTGTGTAAAATATCTAAATTATCCTTTATCTTTTTGGGGTCAATGATCGAAAACACTTTTGATGAATCGGTATATATAGTTTATTTTTAAAATGGCCAGCAATGCTAAATAATAATCTTGCACCTATGCTTTGAATAAAGTAAATTAAGGAAAGAAAAGGAGCAAGATACACTATTATTTCTCTTAGCCCAAATCCCATCTCCCTTATCTTCCATTCCCATTTCCTTCCTTAAGAAGTAGGGGGTGCCTGGGCTTTATGAGTTGCCATGGGCAAGGCAACTCATAAAGTAAATTAAGGCATTCTCATCTTCTCCTAGCGATCAACTTGGAAAAAGCAAGTGGAACTTGAAGGTGTTGATTTTCTTCTTTTCTTATAGACTCTCTTATATTTCATGGGGAATAATTTGGGTTCTTGTTTGACTAATGGAGAGCTGCAATGGATAGATGTCAACCTTCACCGGATATGACAAAATGGGAAAGCTGAAATGGGTATATGCTCATTTTGTTTATGTTCTAGTATGTTATGCTGGGAATCAAAGTGCTCTAATCTGAGACGCATTATGTTATCTAAAAATC
Source organism: Cocos nucifera (assembly GCA_006176705.1). NCBI lineage: Eukaryota > Viridiplantae > Streptophyta > Magnoliopsida > Arecales > Arecaceae > Cocos > Cocos nucifera. The sequence goes on along the minus strand of QRFJ01000162.1, from coordinate 1,270,927 downwards.
GTTTAGATACACGGTGAAGCTTTGAAAACCAAGTTATATTTATTCACTGATTATAATAAGGTACTCTGTCTTTCGTCTGCTTTTGAATAAGATGAATTATGATGCATTTAATTAAAACACTAATTTATGATGTTTAGAAAATGTCTCGTAGTGTAATATACATGTTTAGAAAATAGCTATCCCTATTTGCTTTCTTTCGCTAGATTCTTTTGCCTTAGCCTTTTACCTTTACTATTGGATTGGGACTGATGGAAAGGAAAGTCTTTCAAATCGAGTTCTTTCATCCCAATAGTTTAACCTACTTCTCTTAAAGCAGCTAGATTATCATACCCTGAAAGCTTTAAAGCAGATTGCCATTTACTCGTTGCTTGACTTTCTTGCCTAAAAGAAGTTGATTTCATTATTTGTATTTTATTTCATAGGCTTGATCATTGGCTTGCTCCTCTCCTGAGTGGCTTTCGCTCTTGCACAGACTTTCCATGAGGTTTCAACCACAGGATCCAAGAAGATCTATTCAAAGGTCACATCATCCCTCATTAGTACCATACAGTACCAAGAGACTACTTTCAACCATTGAGCCATCCATCGGCGGATCATTGTCTGTTCGAGGATCTCAACCTCCCCATCAACTAGGAGGTCAAACGGCATAAGCCGTAGCTCTTTTGGTCGAAGCTTCTCCTTAATGAAGAAGAGTAAATCATCCCGAAGATATGGATTGCATGGATATCCGCAATACATCCAGTATTCCAAGGGCATACCTTCCTTCATAGGCTGCTTCTAACTCATCATCCGAATCCTTTTCTAGGATCGGGATAGAGTGGAGTGGCAACGACCCGTCACATGGAAACCTCCGCCTCCCAATCTAATAAGGGTCGAAAATCTTTGTACTTTATTCTTTTGATTGAAAGCACAGAGTCCCCAAGGAGACTGCGTTAACATTGCCATTCTCAAGAAAATCGGACTTAAGTCCTTAAACCCTGATTTGACATGGAATTGTTTTGCAAACTTTAGACAACCTATCATAGAAGTCATAGACTTCTAGGTAGATATAGTCAAACCCAGTTTTTTCAATAACTCTCGATAGGTAGAGACTACCTTATGATCGGTAATGACAATATCATCACCCAGAATAGCACAGTTTCAGAATGGCTCCTTTTGATCTGGATAAACCAGATCTACTGCAGTCCACACCAGAAAATGGTGTGATAAGGCAAAGAGCGGCTAAGCAGAGTAATAACCTAATGGTTGACCCATCATGAAGCACACTGAGCTCTTACATTTAACCCACGGTTTAGTTACCACAAAGGTATTGTGACTAAGAGCCCCTTGCACCATAGATGATGCCAAGGTTAGTCCAAACAGGACCGCCATAATGCCTTTACATGAATGAAAGAGACCACCTATCAGTAGCACTCTTCAAATCCAGCGAATAACCTTCCTTAAAACCAACAAGCCTATCTAAAGGCGCTGTTTGATTAAAGGTTCCATCCATAGGGATCCGGCGTAAGACCGCCATCAACCACTTATGATATGGATACAGCAATCGCTGTTTAATGTAATTGCCTATGGCAAACACTCTCCTTTTCCCTGCTCCCTCAATCACCATAGCCAACCTTCAAAAATAACCTGTGTAATCGAGTTGTGAGAACGTTGGTCATTTTGGACCAACCCACTTCTCGAACCACTCCATGTCATCATGGAAGAACCGAGTATTATCTGGATCTAAGGCAAAACGCACCCGATGCCTCCAGATACCTCCAGATGAGAAGAAAGCGCCCAAGGCATGCTCATGTTGAAGCATGGTACCAAAGGCCGACAATTCGTACGTTAAAGTACAAAAGGCAGATTTTATTGCTTTTCCCCAATATTTAGGGTACAAAGCGTCCTTCGGTATCTTGATGTTCGGAGTCGCTTTCCACGTTGGCTCCCAACTAATCCCTTGTTCTACTGGGATAGTTTAAACCCAGGGTATATACAATCTTATGAGAGTACGTGACCGGGTTTTCACCTGATCACACACCTCTAAGATTGTACCAAGATCTTTTGGTTCAGCTACAATCGAACTAAAAGTACTCTTTGAAACTGGTTTGGCCAACTGAATGACCTTAGCCAGAGAGAACCAAGACAAATATAACTGAACCAGCTGATCCGCCTCGTCATCCCGACGAATTATCTTCCTTCTATGGTAGGCCGGGATTATTCTCGGAATATACCCGGATCTGGTGAGAGAGACCGGTACAGGTAAGAGACTGGGCACATAATCACCAGCATACGCCTTGGCAAGTGATAAACCACATTGCTTCAGGTATAATGCGGTAAATAGTAACCCGGACTTCTTACACAGCCGGTGTACCTGCTTGGCAAACAGGTATGCAGCGATGCATCTCTCCTTCGTGAAACCGTCGAACACGACCAAGGTTTCTTTTGAAAGCAAACCTATGATCGTGCCAGGATGTTCAAAGATCCTGCGTCAAGAAGGCGTCACCAGGCGGTAAAGCGCTTTGAACAACTGTATAGAGTAGTTCATGTGTGAGTTCTATTCTGTACAGCCAATCTACGGCTCAACTGGGACCTCAGCGAACCAGTAGACTGCCGGGCGAGTGTTGCCACTCCGTATCCCGGGAAGCGCAAGAAAGAAGATTCCCCGCCGTGGGGCTTCGCCAACTCTCTCCTAATCGGACACGGTCATGCCTGTCCGAGGGGGGGCCTCTCAGTGGACTACGCTGAGATGCTCACACACACTGGGAACCACAGAGGTTCTCCACCCCTTTTCGAATTAAAATATGTGAATCTTACCTTACCCATAGGATCAATTTCCAGCAAAAATTTGACCAACCCCATCGCTAGGCCTATTAGGCCTTTAGGAAATCGCTTTAGTGCCGCGCAGCGAGCCAGGGAAGATGCAGCCAAAGTTGCCCAGAGAGCTATAAGTGAAGCGCTGGGAATGGAAATGATCGTAGAGGTAGTAGCAAGAGAGGCCAGGCCGGGAGGCGTGAGTCAGAAGCTTCGGTAGGACGACCGAATGCCCCAAGGAGAAGACGTCACGCGAATAGAGCGAGGGCTCCAGTAGTGGGAGCAGCCCTTATGTGGTGCAAGCAGTAGGAGAAGCACAGATACTTAGGGAAGTGGAGCCATTGTGAAGACTAGCGTAGAGGTCCCTAACTTTTATGGAAGCTGAGACCCCTCCGTGGTCTTAGACAGGTTAGTCGCGATGGACCAGTATTTCGAACTAGAAGAGATTACGGACTCGGAGCGGGTACGTTTCACTACCACGAAGTTGAAGAAAACAAAAAGGCAGGCTTATGGTGAGCACATGTACGACAGAAGAGGGAGCAGGAGGACGAAGCTCAAATCACTCCGCTCCGCTTTCCGCTTGCCGCGCTTCGCACGCTTCGCGCATGCGAAACGCCTAAGTTCAAAGAACGCGCGTCGCTCATTCATCCAGGAAAGAATGCCTCGTTCGGCTCATTTATCTGATCTAATTTCATGGTAGTAGTGTCCATGCTCTCCAACTACTATTTCCTACTACCCAACCATTAATGCGCGATCATTCTCAAATCCAATTATACCTTCCGTCTTTGTCTCTGGCTGATCAGCACCAATTGCAACTCAAGTTAGACTAGGACCAGCTTATCTTCGCTCTCCAAAGTTTCCCGTCCATCCCAGCTAACCCAAGTATTGGAGGGAAAACCCTAGGCTAATGGGATTGAGGGAATTGGGGAACCATAACCACTCGGAAAAAGATGAGTAACCAGCTATTTTTTTCATTTTCAAAATGTGATGATTTTACCCGTGACTGAGCGAAACCATAGTAAGTACAACGAGGGTGATCAAAATGTCAATTCGGAGAGAGGAAGATCGACTAGCCAACCAAAGTGGAGGACCTCCTTAAGATGGGAAGAGGGTTTGACCACTTATAGGAATGTTATTCAATAGCGCACCAAATGCGCGCAATAAAGCAGAGCTAGAAGGAATGAATTCTTGTCAAAAGAATGAAGCTGGAAAAATACGACAGAGCAAGAGCGTACCTAAGCGCGCACTGCAGTTTCCTGCTTTGTTTGGAGGGCTGCGGGAATGGAATAGCCATACCCATTTTCTGATTGGAACATTTTTCGCCATAGCTATTAGAAGCTATAAGACTCGGCTCTATTCTCTTAAATAAGGCTTTTTTTTTTGCAATTTCCTCTCCCGCATTCGTTGTTTTCCAGAAAGATAGGGTAGTGTACCCCCCTTCCACCACTGTTTTCACCCGTAGAGCTCTGCTCGATCGCCGAAAGGACGAATCCCGGTCGTTCGCGCGTACAAAAATGCCTTCTTGCAAGAAGCATATTCATCTCGATCTGCAACTATAGAAGGATCTTGAATTGGCTGTACCCCCACCAGAAAGTGGGTAGTGCCCTTCCCTCCCACTCGGTCTTGATATGCGAATCTGAAATCTGAACGAAGGACTGACTCGAACAGATCACAGGCCCCTGAGCTCCAAAGGAATCCTTGACTTGAATAGTGAAAGAAAGAAGTATAGCACAATGACTGACTGCACTAGGACTATAACTACATGACTGACTACACTAATAGAAGTAGAGCGCTATGACTGACTATGCTAGTGAGGTATAGAGCAGTATAGCACGGTATAAAGCCGTATAGCGCACTGACTAACTACACTACTAGAGTATAGCACGTAGACTGACTGACTACACTAGTAGTTACCCATTATTCACCCAGAAGGAACAGGGGAAGGAGGGCGGTCCGATCAATTTCTATCAGATTGAGAGCATACCACGTCTGTGTCGAATCCTGTGTTTAAGAGGAGTAGCCACTTGGCTTTTCCGAAGGTTAACTTCCTTTGATTGAAAACCAAACCTTGGTCTCGTCCATTACCATTAGTAGCGGGAGAACGAATCCCGGTTCGGAACCAAATCATCCAGTCATAACGGAATCAGAGGATTATCCTTTTCCTATTGATTTCGAACCAACCTCACCTCGCATAGATCACGCCGACCTACCCACCCCGTGTGTGTGGGTGCCCAGTTCATCTCCCCTTTTTAAACTTCCCCGCTAAATCACTTCTTTTACACCGAACAAAAAAGATAAGAAAAAGAATGAAGGTATTAACATTTATATGCTGTTACTCTTCGTCGTATAGAATCCACATCAGGAAGTATTCTTCTAATTCTAAAGATATTATTATTGATGAGTTCTTTAAAAAGTTGGATGAAAAGTTAAAGAGTATCTCATCACTTAGTGATAAATCAAATGTATCTCAATATCAAGATGAAGTCATCAAATTGTTGCATGAGAGAAAGCCTAGAAATGGGTCTTCCTTAACAGACGATGAATTGGTTGAACTACAACACAAAATTGAGGATCTTACTATGAAGTTTGATGATACATGTATATATCATACTATACCGAACTTGATAAAAAGATTGATTCGTAAAGATAAGCCAACTGCTAAGGACTATCTTAAGAGCCATCTTCAATCCCAGGATGATATAGAATTGCTATATTACTTTGATCAGTATACAATAGAGGCTATCATTCTTAATGTACTCAGTATGGTCTTTCACTCACTGAAGGTGGACTCTGCAGTCCGTGTAGCTACCCTGTTAGAACAACTCGACTCAACAGTCCGGGTTCAAGCAGCATTGTTGAAATCCCGGAAGCCTAGTAAGCCCTCGAATGAGGATCGACTGAAAGAAGAGGTTTCGGAAGTGAAGTCCGATAAAAAGAAGGGAAATCGACGGTCCAAATTGAAAATTTATGCAATAGGTGCCCTCTTGGTCAACTTCTTAGTAGAAAGGGAATTGATCTCTCTGTCAGATCAGAAGAATATGAATGACTATATTAATAAGAAGAAAGGGAAGTTTTACCTACCACTCAATGTCTATGTTATTTGCAACTTTGATTTATCAATACTTCCAATCAAGCTAAACCTACCAATGGTATGCCCACCTAGTCCTTGGACTGTTTACGACTCCGAAAAGAATCCTTCTACCCTATCTGATCTGCATGGTGGTTACTTAAGCCAGCCAACAGGAGATATCTACCATCGCTACCGTCTTTTAACTTCCCATAACTATACCTATTTTTATATAAATCTAGGACCCCAGTACGATATATTGTTAAAAGTTATGAACTTGCTTCAGTTGGAGCCGTTTATGATCAACAGAGAAGTGTTGTCCTTCATTCAGAATAATCGGGATCGCTTAGTGGAATTGGGTCTTCTCATGCCTAGCTTCCTTGCTTCCTTGAATCATAAAGAAGCGTCCGATATACTGAGAAAATCTTACGATGAGGATGATTCTATTAGGAATGTATCCACCTTCCCTTCCTTGTTTCAGACCTTACTAAAGCGTATACAGCGTGCTCGTACTGAGTCCTTTATCCTAACCCTTGCCTCAGCCTACGATGGCTATAAATTCTATCTCCCGGCCTTCCTTGACTTCCGTGGTAGGATCTACCGCTCTGGAATCTTGCACTTCCATGAGCGTGATATTGCGAGAAGCCTTATTGTCTTTGCTAATAATAATAATAAAAGTTCTTCTTACAATTGTCGTACGGTCTTGATCTCTGCTGCACCCTTCCATTATAAATCCTTCGTTTCTATCACCGACTCCATTCAATGGTATATTGACAATAAAAGCGTGTTCAATACTTCGGATGATAGTCTCATCCAGTTTGCTCAAAAAGCTAAGAATCCATTTCAGTTCATAGCTAATGTGCTCGCTATCGAAAGGGATGAAACAGATCCTGCTACCTTCCCTGTAACCAAAGATGCCTCCGCAAGTGCATATCAAATAATGAGTTACTTATTGTTGGATGTTGACCTAGCTATGCGAACCAATTTAATCCAATCCCCTAACGAGAATAAGATCCGTGATATTTACTCCGAAATCCTAGAAGAGCTCAAGCCGTTCTTGCATGACAATTTAGATCATACTATCTCAACGGGCATTTGCTCTCGCATCAATCGTAAGCTAGTAAAAGCCATCTTTATGCCTCTTATCTATGGTAAGACTGTGATTAGCATAGCGAGAGATATTCAGGATGCTCTCTCTTCCTTCCTAACCTATAAGGAAAGCTACCAAGTGGCCTCTCTCTGCATGAAGTTCTGGAAACAGAGATATCCAAACATAGTAAACCTTATCAAGTTGATCAGCCATATAGGCTGGTTCTCATCATCATTGAATAGACCCGTTTATTATAGCGTCCCCATGTTTACAACTGTGCAGGATTATATGTGTCTAAAACCTGCTAATATCTGGATCTTTGATCGTATAAACAAGAAGAGACGTAAGGTGACTCTAAGAATTCCCACGCAGATTCGGGATCTTAGGAAGAGTGAGGTTTCGACCTTCGTCAACTTCATCCATCAGAAAGATGCTTTTATTGCTATGAATGTGGTTATTCAGGCGGCTATCAATTTTGATACGCGTCTCTACACAGTCCACGACAACTTTATTACAACTCCAACTTTTTCCAATGAGTTACCAAAAATCTATAGCGATGTCTTTAGGGACCTCCATTCACCACTCGAACTCATAAACAAGCTAATCGATGTTAACCTCATTAAGCCAATCCTATCAAATTACATGGATATCAATGATGAGGAAACCATAATATCTGTTGATACAAAAGAGTGGCTATCAAAGATCAAAGCCAATTGCTATCACTCTGTAAAAAACCCAATTCCACTCGACCACCTTAAAGAATTATTAGAACGTTTAATACCTAAGTCAATAAGCAAGAGAGAGAAGGATAAATGGGAAAAACGGATCTTGGTAATACTTACAGCTTACGATAACTATGTTCATGCTGTATGCGGGCCTGTCAATTCCATTAATGACAGTGGGGCGGCTCATGCTGATAAGTGGAAAGAGTTCAAATCAAAGCTACGTAATAGTTATTACTGCTTGAATTATTAATTGGATAGTTTTAATTGGATAGATAGTTAACGCCGCTTCTTATGGGGGGTAGTTGATCAATTATATCTTAGATTGTCTCTTTAGTTTCCCGTTAGGATTCCAAGGTTTACTTGTGTTTCCTTTTCGAGGGAGGGTGGACGTAACAAGGTAGCCAACAGGAGAGTTGGGGACCCGTGGCTGGATTGAATCCTTTTTTATTTGCTATGCCTCCCCAAAACGGAAGGGACATCCCTACTACCCAGAACTGATCCGCTGGGGATAGTCATTTATAATCTGGGTCAGATAGCTGCACCCCGGATAAAGGAAGACTCCCAAGAGTTCCTATCTCTTTAAGTTTAAATAAGAAGTGCTCTAGGATTATAGCGTTATCCATCTTGATTTTTCTCTTCTATCTCTCTTTCCTTCTCTGCCAATATCGAATGGATCCTAGCATTATCATCCAGGAGTTTCATTATTTTCGCCCTAAGTGATTTTTTCATTATAATACCTAAGGTATTGAGTCCACTTAAGTCTGTTATCTCCATTGGTTTAGTATCAACCCAGTCTTCCCCGCTATAGACTGGTATCCTCTTTGTACCCACCTTAATACCAAGGTTTACTTGTATTTCCTTTTTGGTTATGTTTAATTTCTTGAAATCAATCCTGAAGGGAGCTTCAACCGAGACCTGCTCTGTCCGAGAGATATCCTCGTACTGTGACTCAAACCATTCTTCTGAGATAAAGGCTTTAGCAGGCCCCTTGTGCTTGAGTACAACCCCATCTTCTGCGAGCAAGGAATAGGACTTCGGTGCTAAAAAGATTGCTTTCTTAACTTTGTGCTCTAGCTTAAACTTACCTAAAACAGAAGAATGGATTTCTTCCTCAGGTAGTGGCTGACCAAGCACAACAGAGTCAGTGTCTGTGTAGTAGCAGTCCTCTCTTGAGATATACGGGTACATATATATCCTAGCACAGGCAGTGATCGCTGCAGCTAGTTGGACTGCAGAGATCTTTGGTGGGTTCCAATAATCCGATCCCTTCCCGCTCCAGTAGGAAACGATGTAATATTTCTCATTAAGCTGATCAGCAAAGATCAAATCACTATTCCTAATCAGAAAGTTGTATCGATCCTGCGAGCAGACCTCGGTAACAGTGGTTACAGGGTTGATCCCAAACCTACCATAAAGTGAGTTCATAAGGTTCTTATACACATAGGACAAGGCATCATTACCGGATTCCTTAGCCTTTAACCTGCTCTCAAAGAGTGAGCTAACAAAGCTTTCAAATGGGGTTTCCATCTTCTCAAAGAGGTAGCCAGAGAGTGGGATCACTGTATAGCCAAGGCTTCTGGCATACTTCAACTCCTCACTATAGTAAACTCCGATAAACTCGCCGGTTGGGAAGAGTAGAGTGTTCTTATCGTCTCGATAGGGTAGAAAGGGTCTCTTGATAGTCTTTGGACATAACACATATGCTTCAATAAATCCAAACAAGCCATCTAAATCCTGGCCTTCTAAATTCCCACACCATTTAGGCTTACCTCCTGGCATTGGAAAGGTCTTCATGATAAATGGATATAAAGAGTTCACGTCATAGTAGTAGAGATTCTCCCCATATGGTATATACGTATCAGCATGTCCTCCATAATAACCACGACGAATGAAGGTGTCTTCAAACAGATTTGGGATATGGATAGGGAAAGTCTTAGGATCGTAATAAATTTTACGAAAGATAGTTAGAGCAAGCGAGGGAAGGGTGATCTTGCTCTCTATGTCCACCTTATAAGCATTCCAATAGAGATCTTGAGCCT
>QRFJ01000162.1:1190495-1260213 GCA_006176705.1 Cocos nucifera | reverse complement strand
TATTATTTCTCTTAGCCCAAATCCCATCTCCCTTATCTTCCATTCCCATTTCCTTCCTTAAGAAGTAGGGGGTGCCTGGGCTTTATGAGTTGCCATGGGCAAGGCAACTCATAAAGTAAATTAAGGCATTCTCATCTTCTCCTAGCGATCAACTTGGAAAAAGCAAGTGGAACTTGAAGGTGTTGATTTTCTTCTTTTCTTATAGACTCTCTTATATTTCATGGGGAATAATTTGGGTTCTTGTTTGACTAATGGAGAGCTGCAATGGATAGATGTCAACCTTCACCGGATATGACAAAATGGGAAAGCTGAAATGGGTATATGCTCATTTTGTTTATGTTCTAGTATGTTATGCTGGGAATCAAAGTGCTCTAATCTGAGACGCATTATGTTATCTAAAAATCGTTTAGATACACGGTGAAGCTTTGAAAACCAAGTTATATTTATTCACTGATTATAATAAGGTACTCTGTCTTTCGTCTGCTTTTGAATAAGATGAATTATGATGCATTTAATTAAAACACTAATTTATGATGTTTAGAAAATGTCTCGTAGTGTAATATACATGTTTAGAAAATAGCTATCCCTATTTGCTTTCTTTCGCTAGATTCTTTTGCCTTAGCCTTTTACCTTTACTATTGGATTGGGACTGATGGAAAGGAAAGTCTTTCAAATCGAGTTCTTTCATCCCAATAGTTTAACCTACTTCTCTTAAAGCAGCTAGATTATCATACCCTGAAAGCTTTAAAGCAGATTGCCATTTACTCGTTGCTTGACTTTCTTGCCTAAAAGAAGTTGATTTCATTATTTGTATTTTATTTCATAGGCTTGATCATTGGCTTGCTCCTCTCCTGAGTGGCTTTCGCTCTTGCACAGACTTTCCATGAGGTTTCAACCACAGGATCCAAGAAGATCTATTCAAAGGTCACATCATCCCTCATTAGTACCATACAGTACCAAGAGACTACTTTCAACCATTGAGCCATCCATCGGCGGATCATTGTCTGTTCGAGGATCTCAACCTCCCCATCAACTAGGAGGTCAAACGGCATAAGCCGTAGCTCTTTTGGTCGAAGCTTCTCCTTAATGAAGAAGAGTAAATCATCCCGAAGATATGGATTGCATGGATATCCGCAATACATCCAGTATTCCAAGGGCATACCTTCCTTCATAGGCTGCTTCTAACTCATCATCCGAATCCTTTTCTAGGATCGGGATAGAGTGGAGTGGCAACGACCCGTCACATGGAAACCTCCGCCTCCCAATCTAATAAGGGTCGAAAATCTTTGTACTTTATTCTTTTGATTGAAAGCACAGAGTCCCCAAGGAGACTGCGTTAACATTGCCATTCTCAAGAAAATCGGACTTAAGTCCTTAAACCCTGATTTGACATGGAATTGTTTTGCAAACTTTAGACAACCTATCATAGAAGTCATAGACTTCTAGGTAGATATAGTCAAACCCAGTTTTTTCAATAACTCTCGATAGGTAGAGACTACCTTATGATCGGTAATGACAATATCATCACCCAGAATAGCACAGTTTCAGAATGGCTCCTTTTGATCTGGATAAACCAGATCTACTGCAGTCCACACCAGAAAATGGTGTGATAAGGCAAAGAGCGGCTAAGCAGAGTAATAACCTAATGGTTGACCCATCATGAAGCACACTGAGCTCTTACATTTAACCCACGGTTTAGTTACCACAAAGGTATTGTGACTAAGAGCCCCTTGCACCATAGATGATGCCAAGGTTAGTCCAAACAGGACCGCCATAATGCCTTTACATGAATGAAAGAGACCACCTATCAGTAGCACTCTTCAAATCCAGCGAATAACCTTCCTTAAAACCAACAAGCCTATCTAAAGGCGCTGTTTGATTAAAGGTTCCATCCATAGGGATCCGGCGTAAGACCGCCATCAACCACTTATGATATGGATACAGCAATCGCTGTTTAATGTAATTGCCTATGGCAAACACTCTCCTTTTCCCTGCTCCCTCAATCACCATAGCCAACCTTCAAAAATAACCTGTGTAATCGAGTTGTGAGAACGTTGGTCATTTTGGACCAACCCACTTCTCGAACCACTCCATGTCATCATGGAAGAACCGAGTATTATCTGGATCTAAGGCAAAACGCACCCGATGCCTCCAGATACCTCCAGATGAGAAGAAAGCGCCCAAGGCATGCTCATGTTGAAGCATGGTACCAAAGGCCGACAATTCGTACGTTAAAGTACAAAAGGCAGATTTTATTGCTTTTCCCCAATATTTAGGGTACAAAGCGTCCTTCGGTATCTTGATGTTCGGAGTCGCTTTCCACGTTGGCTCCCAACTAATCCCTTGTTCTACTGGGATAGTTTAAACCCAGGGTATATACAATCTTATGAGAGTACGTGACCGGGTTTTCACCTGATCACACACCTCTAAGATTGTACCAAGATCTTTTGGTTCAGCTACAATCGAACTAAAAGTACTCTTTGAAACTGGTTTGGCCAACTGAATGACCTTAGCCAGAGAGAACCAAGACAAATATAACTGAACCAGCTGATCCGCCTCGTCATCCCGACGAATTATCTTCCTTCTATGGTAGGCCGGGATTATTCTCGGATACCCGGATCTGGTGAGAGAGACCGGTACAGGTAAGAGACTGGGCACATAATCACCAGCATACGCCTTGGCAAGTGATAAACCACATTGCTTCAGGTATAATGCGGTAAATAGTAACCCGGACTTCTTACACAGCCGGTGTACCTGCTTGGCAAACAGGTATGCAGCGATGCATCTCTCCTTCGTGAAACCGTCGAACACGACCAAGGTTTCTTTTGAAAGCAAACCTATGATCGTGCCAGGATGTTCAAAGATCCTGCGTCAAGAAGGCGTCACCAGGCGGTAAAGCGCTTTGAACAACTGTATAGAGTAGTTCATGTGTGAGTTCTATTCTGTACAGCCAATCTACGGCTCAACTGGGACCTCAGCGAACCAGTAGACTGCCGGGCGAGTGTTGCCACTCCGTATCCCGGGAAGCGCAAGAAAGAAGATTCCCCGCCGTGGGGCTTCGCCAACTCTCTCCTAATCGGACACGGTCATGCCTGTCCGAGGGGGGGCCTCTCAGTGGACTACGCTGAGATGCTCACACACACTGGGAACCACAGAGGTTCTCCACCCCTTTTCGAATTAAAATATGTGAATCTTACCTTACCCATAGGATCAATTTCCAGCAAAAATTTGACCAACCCCATCGCTAGGCCTATTAGGCCTTTAGGAAATCGCTTTAGTGCCGCGCAGCGAGCCAGGGAAGATGCAGCCAAAGTTGCCCAGAGAGCTATAAGTGAAGCGCTGGGAATGGAAATGATCGTAGAGGTAGTAGCAAGAGAGGCCAGGCCGGGAGGCGTGAGTCAGAAGCTTCGGTAGGACGACCGAATGCCCCAAGGAGAAGACGTCACGCGAATAGAGCGAGGGCTCCAGTAGTGGGAGCAGCCCTTATGTGGTGCAAGCAGTAGGAGAAGCACAGATACTTAGGGAAGTGGAGCCATTGTGAAGACTAGCGTAGAGGTCCCTAACTTTTATGGAAGCTGAGACCCCTCCGTGGTCTTAGACAGGTTAGTCGCGATGGACCAGTATTTCGAACTAGAAGAGATTACGGACTCGGAGCGGGTACGTTTCACTACCACGAAGTTGAAGAAAACAAAAAGGCAGGCTTATGGTGAGCACATGTACGACAGAAGAGGGAGCAGGAGGACGAAGCTCAAATCACTCCGCTCCGCTTTCCGCTTGCCGCGCTTCGCACAGCTTCGCGCATGCGAAACGCCTAAGTTCAAAGAACGCGCGTCGCTCATTCATCCAGGAAAGAATGCCTCGTTCGGCTCATTTATCTGATCTAATTTCATGGTAGTAGTGTCCATGCTCTCCAACTACTATTTCCTACTACCCAACCATTAATGCGCGATCATTCTCAAATCCAATTATACCTCCCGTCTTTGTCTCTGGCTGATCAGCACCAATTGCAACTCAAGTTAGACTAGGACCAGCTTATCTTCGCTCTCCAAAGTTCCCCGTCCATCCCAGCTAACCCAAGTATTGGAGGGAAAACCCTAGGCTAATGGGATTGAGGGAATTGGGGAACCATAACCACTCGGAAAAAGATGAGTAACCAGCTATTTTTTTCATTTTCAAAATGTGATGATTTTACCCGTGACTGAGCGAAACCATAGTAAGTACAACGAGGGTGATCAAAATGTCAATTCGGAGAGAGGAAGATCGACTAGCCAACCAAAGTGGAGGACCTCCTTAAGATGGGAAGAGGGTTTGACCACTTATAGGAATGTTATTCAATAGCGCACCAAATGCGCGCAATAAAGCAGAGCTAGAAGGAATGAATTCTTGTCAAAAGAATGAAGCTGGAAAAATACGACAGAGCAAGAGCGTACCTAAGCGCGCACTGCAGTTTCCTGCTTTGTTTGGAGGGCTGCGGGAATGGAATAGCCATACCCATTTTCTGATTGGAACATTTTTCGCCATAGCTATTAGAAGCTATACGACTCGGCTCTATTCTCTTAAATAAGGCTTTTCCTTTGCTATTTCCTCTCCCGCATTCGTTGTTTTCCAGAAAGATAGGGTAGTGTACCCCCCTTCCACCACTGTTTTCACCCGTAGAGCTCTGCTCGATCGCCGAAAGGACGAATCCCGGTCGTTCGCGCGTACAAAAATGCCTTCTTGCAAGAAGCATATTCATCTCGATCTGCAACTATAGAAGGATCTTGAATTGGCTGTACCCCCACCAGAAAGTGGGTAGTGCCCTTCCCTCCCACTCGGTCTTGATATGCGAATCTGAAATCTGAACGAAGGACTGACTCGAACAGATCACAGGCCCCTGAGCTCCAAAGGAATCCTTGACTTGAATAGTGAAAGAAAGAAGTATAGCACAATGACTGACTGCACTAGGACTATAACTACATGACTGACTACACTAATAGAAGTAGAGCGCTATGACTGACTATGCTAGTGAGGTATAGAGCAGTATAGCACGGTATAAAGCCGTATAGCGCACTGACTAACTACACTACTAGAGTATAGCACGTAGACTGACTGACTACACTAGTAGTTACCCATTATTCACCCAGAAGGAACAGGGGAAGGAGGGCGGTCCGATCAATTTCTATCAGATTGAGAGCATACCACGTCTGTGTCGAATCCTGTGTTTAAGAGGAGTAGCCACTTGGCTTTTCCGAAGGTTAACTTCCTTTGATTGAAAACCAAACCTTGGTCTCGTCCATTACCATTAGTAGCGGGAGAACGAATCCCGGTTCGGAACCAAATCATCCAGTCATAACGGAATCAGAGGATTATCCTTTTTCCTATTGATTTCGAACCAACCTCACCTCGCATAGATCACGCCGACCTACCCACCCCGTGTGTGTGGGTGCCCAGTTCATCTCCCCTTTTTAAACTTCCCCGCTAAAATCACTTCTTTTACACCGAACAAAAAAGATAAGAAAAAAGAATGAAGGTATTAACATTTATATGCTGTTACTCTTCGTCGTATAGAATCCACATCAGGAAGTATTCTTCTAATTCTAAAGATATTATTATTGATGAGTTCTTTAAAAAGTTGGATGAAAAGTTAAAGAGTATCTCATCACTTAGTGATAAATCAAATGTATCTCAATATCAAGATGAAGTCATCAAATTGTTGCATGAGAGAAAGCCTAGAAATGGGTCTTCCTTAACAGACGATGAATTGGTTGAACTACAACACAAAATTGAGGATCTTACTATGAAGTTTGATGATACATGTATATATCATACTATACCGAACTTGATAAAAAGATTGATTCGTAAAGATAAGCCAACTGCTAAGGACTATCTTAAGAGCCATCTTCAATCCCAGGATGATATAGAATTGCTATATTACTTTGATCAGTATACAATAGAGGCTATCATTCTTAATGTACTCAGTATGGTCTTTCACTCACTGAAGGTGGACTCTGCAGTCCGTGTAGCTACCCTGTTAGAACAACTCGACTCAACAGTCCGGGTTCAAGCAGCATTGTTGAAATCCCGGAAGCCTAGTAAGCCCTCGAATGAGGATCGACTGAAAGAAGAGGTTTCGGAAGTGAAGTCCGATAAAAAGAAGGGAAAATCGACGGTCCAAATTGAAAATTTATGCAATAGGTGCCCTCTTGGTCAACTTCTTAGTAGAAAGGGAATTGATCTCTCTGTCAGATCAGAAGAATATGAATGACTATATTAATAAGAAGAAAGGGAAGTTTTACCTACCACTCAATGTCTATGTTATTTGCAACTTTGATTTATCAATACTTCCAATCAAGCTAAACCTACCAATGGTATGCCCACCTAGTCCTTGGACTGTTTACGACTCCGAAAAGAATCCTTCTACCCTATCTGATCTGCATGGTGGTTACTTAAGCCAGCCAACAGGAGATATCTACCATCGCTACCGTCTTTTAACTTCCCATAACTATACCTATTTTTATATAAATCTAGGACCCCAGTACGATATATTGTTAAAAGTTATGAACTTGCTTCAGTTGGAGCCGTTTATGATCAACAGAGAAGTGTTGTCCTTCATTCAGAATAATCGGGATCGCTTAGTGGAATTGGGTCTTCTCATGCCTAGCTTCCTTGCTTCCTTGAATCATAAAGAAGCGTCCGATATACTGAGAAAATCTTACGATGAGGATGATTCTATTAGGAATGTATCCACCTTCTCTTTTTTGTTTTCAAACCTTACTAAAGCGTATACAACATGCTCGTACTGAGTCCTTTATCCTAACCCTTGCCTCAGCCTACAATGGCTATAAATTCTATCTTCCGATCTTTCTTGACTTCCATGGTAGGATCTACCGCTCTGGAATCTTGCACTTCCATGAGCGTGATATTGCGAGAAGCCTTATTGTCTTTGCTAATAATAATAATAATAATTTTTCTGACAATTGTCGTATGGTCTTGATCTCTGTTGCACCCTTCCATTATAAATCCTTCGTTTCTATCACCGACTCCATTCAATGGTATATTGACAATAAAAGCGTGTTCAATACTTCGGATGATAGTCTCATCCAGTTTGCTCAAAAAGCTAAGAATCCATTTCAGTTCATAGCTAATGTGCTCGCTATCGAAAGGGATGAAACAGATCCTGCTACCTTCCCTGTAACCAAAGATGCCTCCGCAAGTGCATATCAAATAATGAGTTACTTATTGTTGGATGTTGACCTAGCTATGCGAACCAATTTAATCCAATCCCCTAACGAGAATAAGATCCGTGATATTTACTCCGAAATCCTAGAAGAGCTCAAGCCGTTCTTGCATGACAATTTAGATCATACTATCTCAACGGGCATTTGCTCTCGCATCAATCGTAAGCTAGTAAAAGCCATCTTTATGCCTCTTATCTATGGTAAGACTGTGATTAGCATAGCGAGAGATATTCAGGATGCTCTCTCTTCCTTCCTAACCTATAAGGAAAGCTACCAAGTGGCCTCTCTCTGCATGAAGTTCTGGAAACAGAGATATCCAAACATAGTAAACCTTATCAAGTTGATCAGCCATATAGGCTGGTTCTCATCATCATTGAATAGACCCGTTTATTATAGCGTCCCCATGTTTACAACTGTGCAGGATTATATGTATGTCTAAAACCTGCTAATATCTGGATCTTTGATCGTATAAACAAGAAGAGACGTAAGGTGACTCTAAGAATTCCCACGCAGATTCGGGATCTTAGGAAGAGTGAGGTTTCGACCTTCGTCAACTTCATCCATCAGAAAGATGCTTTTATTGCTATGAATGTGGTTATTCAGGCGGCTATCAATTTTGATACGCGTGTCTCTACACAGTCCACGACAACTTTATTACAACTCCAACTTTTTCCAATGAGTTACCAAAAATCTATAGCGATGTCTTTAGGGACCTCCATTCACCACTCGAACTCATAAACAAGCTAATCGATGTTAACCTCATTAAAGCCAATCCTATCAAATTAGCATGGATATCAATGATGAGGAAACCATAATATTTGTTGATACAAAATAGTGGCTATCAAAGATCAAAGCCAGTTGCTATCACTTTGTAAAAAATCCAATTCCACTCAACCACCTTGAAGAATTATTAGAACGTTTAATACCTAAGTCAATAAGCAAGAGAGAGAAGGATAAATAGGAAAAATAGATCTTGGTAATACTTACAACTTACGATAACTATGTTCATGCTGTATGCGGGCTTGTCAATTCCATTAATGACAGTGGGGTGGCTCATGCTGATAAGTGAAAAGAGTTCAAATCAAAGCTACGTAATAGTTATTACTACTTGAATTATTAATTAAATAGTTTTAATTGGATAGATAGTTAACGCCACTTCTTATGAGGGGTAGTTGATCAATTATATCTTAGATTGTCTCTTTAGTTTCTCGTTAGGATTCTAAGGTTTACTTGTGTTTTCTTTTCGAGGGAGGGTGGATGTAACAAGGTAGCCAACAGGAGAGTTCGGGACCCGTGGCTAGATTGAATCCCTTCTTATTTGCTATGCCTCCCCAAAATGGAAGGGACATTCCAACTGCCCAGAACCGATCCGCTGGGATAGTCATTTATAATCTGGGTCAGATAGCTGCACCGTGGATAAAGGAAGACTTTCAAGAGTTTCAATCTCTTTAAGTTTAAATAAGAAGTGCTCTAGGATTATAGTGTTATCTATCTTGATTTTTCTCTTCTATCTCTCTTTCCTTCTCTGCCAATATCAAATGGATCCTAGCATTATCATCCAGGAGTTTCATTATTTTGGCCCTAAGTGATTTTTTCATTATAATACCTAAGGTATTGAGTCCACTTAAGTCTGTTATCTCCATTGGTTTAGTATCAACCCAGTCTTCCCCGCTATAGACTGGTATCCTCTTTGTACCCACCTTAATACCAAGGTTTACTTGTATTTTCTTTTTGGTTATGTTTAATTTCTTGAAATCAATCCTAAAGGGAGCTTCAACTGAGACCTGCTTTGTCTGAGAGATATACTCGTACTGTGATTCAAACCATTCTTTTGAGATAAAGGCTTTAGTAGGCTCCTTGTGCTTGAGTATAACCCCATCTTTTACGAGCAAGGAATAGGACTTTGGTACTAAAAAGATTGCTTTCTTAACTTTGTGCTCTAGCTTAAACTTACCTAAAATAGAAGAATGGATTTCTTCCTCAAGTAGTGGCTGACCAAGCACAATAGAGTTAGTATCTGTGTAGTAGCAGTCCTCTCTTGAGATATACGGGTACATATATATCCTAGCACAGGCAGTGATCGCTGCAACTAGTTGGATTGCAGAGATCTTTGGTGGATTCCAATAATCTGATTCCTTCCCACTCTGGTAGAAAATGATGTAATATTTCTCATTAAGCTGATCAGCAAAGATCAAATCACTATTCCTAATAAGAAATTTGTATCGATCCTGCGAGCAGACCTCGATAACATTGGTTACCGGATTGATCCCAAACCTACCATAAAGTAAGTTCATAAGATTCTTATACACATAGGACAAGGCATCATTACTTGATTCCTTAGCCTTTAACCTGCTCTCAAAGAGTGAGCAAACAAAGCTTTCAAATGGGATTTCCATCTTCTCAAAGAGGTAGCCAGAGAGTGGGATCACTGTATAGCCAAGGCTTCTGGCATACTTCAACTCCTCACTATAGTAAACTCCGATAAACTAACCAGTTGGGAAGAGTAGAGTGTTCTTATCATCTCGATAGGGTAGAAAGGGTCTCTTGATAGTCTTTGGACATAACACATATGCTTTAATAAATCCAAACAAACCATCTAAATCATGGCCTTCTAAATTCCCACACCATTTAGGCTTACCTCCTGGCATTGGAAAGGTCTTCATGATAAATGGATATAAAGAGTTCACGTCATAGTGGTAGAGATTCTCCCCATATGGTATATACGCATCAACATGTCCTCCATAATAACCACGATGAATGAAGGTGTCTTCAAACAGATTTGGGATATGGATAGGAAAAGTCTTAGGATCGTAATACATTTTACGAAAGATAGTTAGAGCAAGCGAGGGAAGGGTGATCTTGCTCTCTATGTCCACCTTATAAGCATTTCAATAGAGATCTTGAGCCTTCCTCATTACACCACCAAGTAGGAGGATGTTCTATTTCATGTAGTCTAACAACCTTATCTTCATACTAACCAAATTAGACAGTTTCACATCTTCATATGGGATAGACCCCTTAGACCCCAGCTCAGGGCATAGATTCTTAGCTAGGTTATCAAGGTTGCTAGGGAGTATGTTCAAGGAGTCTCTAAAGCGGAAGAGCTTAATCTTTCCATGAAAGACAACTAACTCGTAAAGCTTATTATTCCTCATCATTGGTTTTACCTTGTATTGCTTGTGATGACAAGCTAGGTGCTTTAGCAAGATAATCCCATTGAATCTAGAGAAGTTGTGGAAGTATATAGTACGGATAGATTTATCTTTTTTAACGATCGTAGAAATTCTTTTGATAAAGTCAAATAATATTTCTTAGTACTTGTCTCTTCAAAGGAAGATAGGATGATCGTGTAGTCTTCACTGAAGTAGGTCTCAATACACTTATCCTTAGAAGATAGATCTTCACCAAGCATAACCTTCAAGAGACCAGCAGCATAAGGCTTATGGACATCATCAATCAGTATGGTCTTGGTATGGAAAGGTTGCATCTCAGTGTCAGTGCTTGACTGTTTGACAGCAGTGATATGACCGGGTGGATAGCTACACATTTTCTTTTTGATCTTTCTGGTTGTTCTTGGCTTGATGATCTCAATCTTATTGGCTTGCATTAATGAAGAGAGTTTGATAGATATATCTTCTAAGGATACATGAGTCATATCATCCTTCTTTTTTTCAATATAGATTCTGATTGAAAGGTTTGTTATTTCAGTAGCATCGTAGATTTCAGCTATCTTAGCAAATGCTCTCAATATATGAGCATATACCTCACTCTCTGGTAATAGATTACCATCCGAACAAGTCAAGGATATAGCTGGACCTGTTGTGAATGAGATATCTCCTAAAGAGATCCTTATGTTAGGAGCTATGGTAAACTTACTATAGCCATTTATAGCCGGATAAGCATACTCAATCAATAGCATCATTGCCTCTAGAGAGAGTAATTCAACATCAGAAGCTACAGGGTACTTATCTTTTTTGAAATGTATTGCATAAGACATTAAATTCGAATGAAGATCTTTGACTTCCTTTTAGAGTGTGGGCTCACTGAACCCAGGTTGCAGGGTTCAGTCTTCACCTAGTCTAAGAAAGTGGTGGGGCAAGATAGAATTATGTGTAGATTGGGTAGGGCCCCTATAAATTGGGATTTTTTTTCACTTATGTCCTACCATGCAAGTTATTACTCTCAACCTCGGTAATTCTGATCATAGTCCAATTCTTCTTAATTTTGATAGGTTCCAGCCCAAAGGTAATAAACCATTTCATTTTATAAATGCTTTAACTATGAAAGATGGTTTCTTAGAGGTGATAAAAGAAGCTTAAGGTACAAGAGTTTTTGGAAAGATTTTCTTTCTTATAGTTGAAAAGCTGAAAGTAGTGACGGTAGCTTTGAAGCGGGAGTGGAAATATAGAAACAAAGGTTACTCAAGCAAGGGAGGCTCTATCCAAAGTTTAGTCTGCTCTAGCAATCCATCCTGATATGTTGGCCTTGAAGAGAGAGAAAGGTGCTTCAAGTGAACTTGAAAAGGCTTTAGACATTGAAAGAGTCATTCCTCAAGCAAAAGTCTAGAGCAATTTGGCTCCAAGAAGGTGAAAGAAATTCGAGATTCTTTCAAGTCGGGAGGAGAGCCAGGAAAACAATACTGAAGCTTCAAGACAATGATGGCTTAGAAGTTAGGGGGGCAGAGATCAAAGCTTTTGCAGTGGACTATTTCTTTGGTATTCTTAGTAAGGATAATCATGGGTCAAGGGCTGTCCCTCCAACTTTCAACAAGAAGTAATCTATTAAAGAAAGAAGTGAGCTAGATAGAAGGGTCACAGCAGAGGAGATGAATGATGCTCTTCAGTCTTTCAATGTTGACAAGGCCCAAGGGCCTGATGGATTCAATGAAAATTTTTTTGACCACTTCAGGCATCTTCTAGGACCTGATGTCACTAGGGCATGACTTTCTTTAAGACTGGAAAACTCCTGAAGCAGGTGAATAGATCTTTCATCAGTCTAATACCCAAGTATGAAAATCCATCCAACTTGCAAGACTATAGGCCAATTTCTTTATTTAACTTTCTTTACAAGATTATTTTCAAAGTAATGGCCATCAGACTGAGCAAGAAGATGAATTCTCTGATCAGCCCCAACCAAACTACATTCATAAAGGGCAGAAACGTAGGGCATCCTCAACTACATGCAAAAGTTGACTTACAAAGAGCTTATAACATGATTTTATGGGAGTCTATTCTGGACTTCCTAGAGGGTATGAACTTATCCAAAACATGGATTTTTTGGGTCAGAGAGTGCAAAAATACCACCTCCTTCTCCATCCTAATTAATGGATCTCCATCTAATTTGTTTCTGGGTAAAAGAGGCTTAAGGCAAATCTCTGTCTCTTAGAGCCTATCTGTTCACGTTAGTAATGAAAAGCCTATCTATTTTCATGCAGAAAGCTTTAGTTTCTGGATGGATAACTCTCCCCAAGAAGAAATCTCATCTTTTCATTTCACATCTCTGTTATACAGATGATGTTCTTCTCAGATAGTTCATAGTATAATGCTTGAGGAATTGCTGGTATGCTGCATCAACTTTTTTAATTCACTAAACTGATCATCAATAAAGAAAAGAACTCTATAATCTTCTCAAGAGAAAAGTGGTATTACCTTTTCTTTTTTTCTTCTTCTATGATTTCTATTTTTGAAAGTAAAAATGCAAAATCCAATGCAAGAAAGTAGTGCGGTTCCATTATTTTTTTCACAATGTATAGAAAAAATGAAAATAGATACTTTTTACTCATTTTATTTTTAAAAATTATTTTTTAATTCATAAAATAAGTCATAAAATCAAATTGACTCTCAATTTCTATGATTTATTTTTTGATTCTCACTTCTCCATAGCCGGCAAAGGAATCCTAGGCAACGAAGAGGGCTTTCTTCCTCCACACGGTCTGATCTAGCAGACGGGGTGTTATGGTTTCAATTGATGGGGCAGACGGTAATTTTATTATTTTACTTAATCAAGAGAGATGGGGTAGATACTTTTTTTTTAGTTTAGTGCTCCTCTCTTGGCACCGATCATTTTCTGTCAATACTTAGTATATTTTTTAGTAGATTTGAGTTATCCATATTTATCCATTAGCAGATTTGATTTACTTATATTTAATCATTAAAATAAAAATTAAAATTAATTATAGTATTTTTATATTTGGCAAACGTGGGAATATACAATTATTTTTTTAAAAATTTGATCTTTTATCCATGTATGTACTTTATATGATTAAAATGTATGGGTGTATGTGATTTTTCTTATAGTAAAAGAAATTTACAAAAAAAATATATGTATATCGAGGATTCTCTAGTGGAAGACCCTCCGATACTTAAATCAGTCGATAAATCAGTCGAAGCTTGAGCATAATAGAAGAGAGAGAGTAAGAGCTTAGCCTAGCATAATTAAGCTTAGCTTAGCTTTGCTTCACTTAGCTCACCTCGAGGGTCCTCTTATTATCTCTTTATATAGAGCAATGCCATAGGTTGTTACGTCTAAATTTGGTAGGCTGTTAAGATAGGAAATCCATGTTGTTAGTCATGGATGGTTGTTGGAAGATTCCAACTAATTATCCAAGTGGCTGAACAGACCAATGGATTGAGGTTGGCTCATAATCAGGGTGTTATCCTAGATGTATCCACATCGGTGTTGGTTGTAGGATTTCATCCCATGTCATCGGCAAGGTCTCAACTATTGGATTGGTGAATATCCAATCTCTAGGTCAGCAACCGAGCGATGAGTTCTTTGGCTCGAGGATGAGGACAATGTCTTTGAGTGGAGTGTAGTCCGGCTGAGAGTCTTCTCATAGAAGACGTAGGATCTTCACATGAAGCTTATGACTAAGATCAACTAATAAGCCTCGATCTCTGGTTGACACCACCCCAAATCAGAACCTTTCCGAAAATATGATGTCGAATAGCAATGTCCAAGGATGAGCACCATGGATGATAATCAAGGTGGTACGATCCTATAAAAGAGGAAGTACTTCATTGGTGGAGGTTGGTGGATGTATTCTTTATCCTCGATCTCCATGAGGATCTGAGCTCGAAGGGCAATCAATAGGTAGCTGTTAAAACATCGAGGATGACTTCTAGGTTGGGGAGCTTTTGCAGGTTAGGAGGATTCACCTTTATCTCGGTTCGGACACATGTCCTCCCGAACATGATTCTTCTTGTTGGGAGCCCGACCTTCCTCATGCCAACGTATGATCCAACCCTCTTCAGCCTACATGTACTTGTGGGCTCGGGCTAGAAGATCGATGTAGTCCCTTAAGAAAGTCTTATTGAGAGAGTAAATGAAGCACTCATTGTGAAGGCCTCATTTTAGAGCCGACATGACAATGGCTTCATTAAGATTGAGGACTTCTAATGTGGCTATATTGAAGTACGCCATATAGTCCCGCAAGGATTTGCCTTCTTCTTAATGGATGGAGAAGAGACTATCCAAAGTCTACAGCTAGACTTGGTTGTTTTCGAAGTGAGCAATGAATGGATGTCCAAGTTGCCCAAGGAAAAAAATTGATTATGGCCGGAGATCAGAGTACCAAACTCTTGTCGTTTTCTTTAAGGTCGCAGGGAAGGCAAGGTAGAGGAGGGCTTTTGAAGTATCCTGAAGCATCATGAGGGCCTTAGAACCCTCCAAGCGATCCAACATGTCAGTAAAGCTGTCATATGGCTCTATCAATGGTATTTTGAACCGACTCGGAATTGATTCTTGGAGGATGGTGTAGGAGAAAGGTGGCCAGGAACTAAAATAGAGAGCCTTGTTATTCCCTCTACCGTCCACTTGGATCTTGACCAGAAGGTGCTTGATCTCTTAGACCTTTCGCTCAAGATCCTGTTCTTAGCTACATGGACATTAAGTCAGAGTGAATCTCCACCGAAGGGGGTTGGGGAGCGCTGACATTGAGAGGGATGCCGTAGGTTGTTATGCCTAAATCTAGTAGGCTATTAGGATAGAGAACCTAGGTTGTTAGTTATGGGCGATTGTTGCGAGTTGTGCCCATGTTCCAAGAGTTTACTGGGAGATTTCAACTAATTGTCCATGCGGCTAAATAGGCCGATGGACTGAGGTTGGCTTACAGCCAAGATATTGCCCTGAATGTATCTACTTCAGCATTGGTTGTAGGATTTCATTCCATGTCGTTTATGAGGTCCCTACCATTTGGTCAGTGAATATCTATCTCTTGTTAGGCAACCGGACGATGAGTTCTTCAACTTGGGGATGAGGACAATGTCTCTGAATAAAGTGTAGTGTGGTTGAGAGTCTTCTTACGGAGCTTATGACTAAGATTAGTTAACAGACCTTGGTCTCTAGTCGAGGACCGCACCCAATTAGAACCTTTCCAAAAATATGATGTCAAGTAGCAATATCTAAGGATGAGCATTAAAAATGATGATTGAGATGGTACAACCCTAAAATAGGAAAAATCGCTCTGCTCGATGTTTCCATCGATCAAAGAAATCAAATAAAAGAGAAAAAAACAAACGAAAAGTGAAATCTATAAGATTTTAGGCCCAACAATCCAAACAAATTTTAAGTATATATTTTTTTTACTGAACTTTAGTATGAAATTTTTGAAGAAACTTAAAATAAATAAACTTTAATAATTTAATATGATTAATAGCTATCTCGTACAATTATTCGAGCTGAACTTTTATTCATGATCAAATGAACCTAAAATGGCCTAATACCTCCTTTTTTTTTTTCTAATTTCATCTTTTTCTTTTTCTTCTTACATAGGGTTATCATAAGAATTAAAGAGTTAGGAAAAAATTACCATTTCTAGGGTGCAAGAATTATCATAGGATTTGCTAAAATAATCGATCATCTTGAACAACACGACCAGCAATATTTGTAGAAGCAAGTAATTAGTACTGGAAAGTTTTTCTCTTTCTTTCTTTCTTTTTTTTTTTGCTTAGCCGTAGATTATACTATGCGAATATGAATATAACAAATAAAAAAGTCAAAAAATTAAGCATCCTAAAAGATCATTAGGGTAGACTCCAGCTCGGTCAAGACCACCGTCCTTGAGCGCTAAAACCCAATCCATAACACCATTCGCTTTCCGATAAACATGTCTCGTGACAAAAGATGCATCATCCCTCGCGGACTCCAAATATCTTATACTGGCACCCACCTCCCTCCCATAGATCCAGTCTATCATTGTGGCCCAGTAACCATCCATAAAAATAGAATCAGCCTCAATGCATCAGGCATAACTAATCCCTGCCCAAGCTGCCCTCATTTCTGCATCTGGGATTGAAGTGCCATAGCATGGGAGAGGCCAAGTCACCAAGTCACCGAGTCACCAATTCCTATACAAGTGATATAGGAAAAAAAGCATGATTTAGGAGTCGCTATTAACTCATCTCTTGTTATTAAGTTAAAACAACACATGAAGAGGTCATGCAACGCAAGTGAAATGCTCATTGTTTGATCCTTCACTATCATATAATCCATATATAGCTTGTTGACGTAGAAACTGATCGTCGTCGGAGTCCGCTGGAGTGGAGGCCGATGAGGTCGCCGTCGAAAATTTGTAAAATAAAGTTCCATTCGAAGTCGATGGGGGATGGCTCCGGCAGGACCCTCCGACGATCAAGTCAGCTCTGACCAACAGGAATGGAGTGCTCGGAATGAGTTCCGAAGCTTGGAGGAGAAGAGGAGAGCTTAGAGATCAGAGATATTAGAGTTAGCGTATCTGGAGGGTCCTTTATAGGCGGAGCTTAGTTGATGGTGACGGCCATACCGCCGCATGGAGTTCGGCATGGAGAGGAAGGCGTTGTCAGATGGATGGTGACAGCCATACTGATAAGTCGTGGGCCGCATGGAGTTCGGTACGGAGAGGAAGGTGCCATCAGGCGGATGGTGACAGTCATACTGGCAGGTCGTGGGCCGCATGGGGTTGGTTACGGAGAGAGTGGTGTCGCCAGTAGTGGTGGCCATATCGTCCGGTCTCGTCGCCTGTTGCAAACTGATGGCGATAATTCATCCAGAGGAGTTCGGACTTGTAGGAGAGTCTGATTGAAGGGAAGGCTTGGGAGGAGTTCGGCTGTAGAGAAGTTCGGAGGAGCTCGGTCGGCTGAAGGGATGGCCGCTTGGGGAGTTCGATCGAGGGACGACCGCTGAAGAGTTTGGGCGCTGGGGGATTTCGTTAAAGTCCGATTGCTTGGAGCCCAAGGAGCTCGATCGCTAAGCGATTCGACCGGCTGAATGGATTTGAAGGAGCTCGGATGCTAGGAGTTCGAGGAGCTCGGCCACTAAGCAGTTCGGCCGATTAGAGGAGTTCGATCCTGACGAAGGAAGTCCGAAGAAGCTCGACGGCTGAGGAGTCCGAAGAAGCACGGCGGCTGAGGAGTCCGAAGAACCACGGCGGCTGAGTAGCTTGGTCGGTTGAACGGATTAGAAGAAGCTCGACCGCTGGGGGTTCGGTCGAAGCCCGACTGCTTGGAGTCCAAGGAGCTCGGCCGCTAAGTAGTTCGGCCGACTGTAGGAGTTTGGCTAAGATCCGTTCGTTGAAGCTCTTCCGCGGCTATAGGTTGCATTAGGCTGAGCATCGAGCTAGACTTCGGTGGGAGCAAAATTTATCCCCAACACTAGCCCCTCCACTCTCGAGTTCGAAAATCGAAAGAAGGGAGTGCAGAAAAGACGACTGCTGAAGTCTTCCTCTGAGCTCCGTGCTGGTCTAGGTCAAAGCTCGGAGAAAATCTCACCTCCAGCTAAAGTTGATATCGAAGTTGAAGCCTGGGGAAGATCCCATCTCCAGCTGAGGTTGAGGGGGGCTTCGTCCGCTGCGATCGAAGCCGAAGGTTGCGCTCCTCGGGGGCAACATTGTCTCCTACAATCGAGGTCGATGCGGACGCTCGAGAGAAATCTGATCTCAGGGTGAGGCTGTCTCCGATCTTATCTCTGGCCGAGGTGGAAGTTGAAGCTCTCCAGTCGAGGTTGACAAGGTCGCTCGGGAGAGATCCTATCTCTAGCCGAGGTTGAAGTTGAAGCTCTCCAACCGAGGTTAACACAGTTGCTTTCTCTAGCCGAGGTTGTACCGGGCACTCGGAGGAGGTCTTATCTTCTGCGGCCGAGCTCTTCAATATACCGGTCCATCTTCCGCAGTCTGCCATCGAGGGCGTCGTCTTGGATGCAGATCTTGGAGGGCTTTCGACTACGAATGGGGAAGGTCTCCCCCAGAAGAGAACAATGACCCAAACACGGATCCTCGGCCCTCTGTATCTCCTTCTCCGGGGTGATAGGTACGCTGGCTCTGGTACTCTTCCTTGGAGTCGATTTCCAATATTTCAATGGTGGGTTTTCTGGTGGAGTCGCCACCGGGGGCCGCTGTATAGCCTGCAATACCTTCGTGAGGCCACGGACCTATCGGACAAGCAGATCGAATTGCTCCACATCCATCGTAGGTACAGGTAGAACTTGAGCTGCCGGGGCTGAAGAGGAACAGATGGATCTGGATGGGATCGGGCCACGAAGACCGTCGAGCGCCGTGTCGAAGCTCTCTTGGAAGGCATTTTCTCTTCGGAAGAGAAAAGGGAGATCTCCGAAGAGGGAAGAGAAAAGTCGTTGAGCACTCCTTTAAGAATAAGGAAACCTCAGAGGTTCACAGGCCCTCCTTCCAGCGCCAATCTGTTGACGCAGAAACTGATCGTCGTCAGAGTCAGCTGGAGTGGAGGCCGGTGAGATCGCCGCCGAGGATCTGCAAAACAAAGTCCCGTCCGGAGTCGGTGGGGGGGTGGCTCCGGCAGGACCCTCCGACGATCAAGTCAGCTCTGGCCAACAGGAATGGAGTGCTCGGAATGAGTTCCAAAGCTTGGAGGAGAAAAGGAGAGCTTAGAGATCAGAGAGATTAGAGTTAGCGTATCTGGAGGGTCCTTTATTGGTAGAGCTTAGTTGATGGTGATGGCCATACCGCCGCATGGAGTTCGGCATGAAGAGGAAGGCGTTGTCAGGTGGATGGTGACAGCCATACTGGTAAGTCATGGGTCGCATGGAGTTCGGTATGGAGAGGAAGGTGCCATCAGGCGGATGGTGACAGCCATACT
This sequence comes from Cocos nucifera, assembly GCA_006176705.1. NCBI lineage: Eukaryota > Viridiplantae > Streptophyta > Magnoliopsida > Arecales > Arecaceae > Cocos > Cocos nucifera. Next base: position 1,240,913 of record QRFJ01000162.1, on the reverse strand, counting down.
GGCAGATCATGGGCCGCATGGGACTGATTACGGAGAGAGTGGTGTCGCCAGCAGTGGTGGCCATATCGTTCGATCTCGTCGCCTATTGCAGACTGATGGCGATAATTCATCCAGAGGAGTTCGGACTTATAGGAGAGTCTGGCTAAAGGGAAGGCTCGGAAGGAGTTCGACTGTAGAGAAGTTCGAAGGAGCTCGGTCGGCTGAAGGGACAACCGCTGAGGAGTTTGGGCGCTGGGGGATTCCGTTAAAGCCCGTCCGCTTGGAGTCTAAGGAGCTCGGCCGCTAAGCGGTTCGGCCGGCTGAACGGGTTCGAAGGAGCTCGGATGCTAGGAGTTCGAGGAGCTCGGCCACTAAGCAGTTTGGCCGGTTGGAGGGTTCGGTTCTGATGAAGGAAGTCCGAAGAAGCTCGACGGCTGAGGAGTCCGAAGGAGCTCGGCAGCTAAGTAGCTCGGCCGGCTGAACGGGTTAGAAGAAGCTTGGCCGCTTGGGGTTCGGCCGAAGTCCGGCTGCTTGGAGTCCAAGAAGCTCGGTCGCTAAGTAGTTCGGTCGATTATAGGAGTTCGGCTAAGACCCATCCATTGAAGCTCTTTCGCGGCTACAGATTGCATTAGGTTGAGCATCGAGCTAGACTTTGGTGGGAGCGGGATTTATCCCCAACATAGCTCATTGTCAAAACTCTAGGACCAGAATCCAGATTCAATCAGATAGATATTATAGGATTTATATATACACAACAATCTTATTATTATTGTATCAGATAGAAATGTGGATATGGACCACTCAGCTTGCATGGTGCTGTGTTCTTTCTTCAATGTCATAATCCAAATAAGTTGTTTTGGATGCAAAACACGGCGAATCATCATGGGATGCCAAACGACCGTCCATTCTCGTGATGAGATGACGCGGCGGCTATCGAGGGCTGTGTAGAGCGTTTCCGGTTGTATCTTTCGTGCGAAAGAATGATTGTTGTTTCTTTCACGATGTCGACCGTCGGATCGCGTTTGTCACAGATGGCCGAGGATCGAAAACTCCATCATTCAGCGTCTGCACAGATTTCGAAGCATTATTGCATGTTACAACGGTGATTAGGTCGAAGAAAGGTGAATTCTTCTTCCGTACGAAAGATACAACCTGAAACAGCCCCTTCTCCCCTTCTTTCTCTCAGACCAAAACCCCCGCCTGATCCCCTTCTCTTCCAGGATTCGCCCTTCGTTATCGAACCCATTCCTATTCTCGCAGCGGCGCCTCCCGACGATGGACCCTTTGTCCGTCCTCCGGGACTACACGGTCCAGAGGAAGCTGGACCAGATCGTCCGGGTGGGCGACGAGTTTCGATTCGGCTCGGATTACGCCTTCCCCTGTTCGGCCGACACCGCTTACCGCTCCAAGCAGGGCAGCCTCTACACTCTCGAGACCCTCCTCTTCTTCGTCCGCCACCACGACCTCAAGCACACCGACTACCTCCAGTCCGCCCGCAGCTTCCGCCTCCCGGCCGTCACCCTCCCCGACCGCAAACCCCTCCTCGACTACCTCCTTGGTCACACCTCCTCGGCCGACGCCATTGAATTCCTGCCCCCCTCCGCCGCCACCCAGGAGGTCGAGGAGTACCGCCCCGACGATCCGTCCTTCCTCCCCTCCGCCGCCGCCGCCCACCAGTCCCACCTCCCCGACGCTTCTAGGGTTCTGGATGATCGGAGAAGTGTTGACTATATGGCTATGATCCGGACCCTAGAGCGCCCGCTCAAGGACCGGGAGGCCCTCCTCCAGTGCCGCAACCGCGACTTCTACGGCGTCCTTGTCGCCTCCACGCGCCGCGAGGAAGAGCGGCAGCGGCTCGAGTCGCAGCAGCGCAAGGATGGCCTCGTCGCCAAGACCCGCCTCATCGGCACCGATGACCGCGCCGGCGGGGACGATCTCGACGGCGCTGCACCTAAGCCCAAAATGCACCTCAAGGGGAGCAAAATCGGGGAGGGGGTGCCCATCATTCTTGTGCCGAGCGCGTCCCAGACGCTCATCACCATCTACAACGTCAAGGAATTTTTGGAGGATGGGGTGTTTGTGCCCACGGATGTGAAGATGAAGGCGATGCGGGGTGTGCGGCCGGACTGCGTGACGGTGCAGAAGAAGCTGAGCAGGGAGCGCGCTGTGGCTGCGTATGAGGTTCGGGACAAGCCGTCCACGCTTAAGCCCGAGGATTGGGACCGGGTCGTCGCTGTCTTTGTGCTTGGCAAGGAATGGCAGTTCAAGGACTGGCCGTTCAAGGACCATGTCGAGATCTTCAACAAGAGTGAGTGTTGTAGATCAACTGTTTGTTTGCTTGTTTTTGTATCATTGAACTTTGATTTATCCCTGCTGTAACTTGATTTCCCATGCTTTCAATCCATACACACATGTTAATTCTGTTAGATTTTTATGAAGTAATTCCTGGTCTTGCTGCTTCCTAAACATTTAGTGCCTGACTTTGCATCTAAAATTTATCGATCATGCTTGGTTATATCAAAATGTCTACAAATTCCAATCTTTTATTTGATAACTTGAGAGAGTTATTCCTGTGTAGCTTTCTTGGCAATCGGCTGTTTTCATTACCTTGTAACTATGTGGATAATATACTAATTAAATTGCTTGTAAGTTTGCTGTTACTATTTTTGTAACATTAGCTTCATCTAGTAATATTAAACTGTTGCCGCTGAAATCCAGCCTGAGCTAGGCGCGTAGCTATCAAAGTTGTTGGAGTGGCCGGCGAAGCCTCTATTCAAGTCAGTAAGGTCAGCCAGAGTTTGCTGTTAGTCTCTGTACTGCAGAAGGTTGACTGGAGGTGGCTATGCTTGGATGAAAACTCTTGCACCGGATTTGCCCTAAAATAAGAAAAAGAAAGTCCCCTTGTCGGAGCGTGTCTGGCGTAGGACCCTCAAATGCGTAAGTCAGGTGGCAATCTTAGGGTAATAATGGAGGTTTGGAGCGGTAGAGCGTTGCGTGATAGAGGAGTCAAGAGAATATATTTGGAGGTCCCTCGAATGTGGTTTGTATAGGCAAGGGTCAGTGTTTGTCGCCAAATATAGCGGGCATGTGCGTTGATTGTTTGGCAATGACCTGCATCTCGCTCGACTATCATGCCTGCACGTTATGTTCGCACATCTCGCCCATGTGTTACACTTGTGTACCTTGCCATGCGGATTAACCATGCACGATCATGGGATGAGCTATAACAGGCGCTAGCTAGAGAAATTTTGAAATTTTAATACTTCCCTGCACTTTTAATGCTGGTGATGTGGCAAGTTCTCATTGGTTGGCCTGCCACGTCGGTTATGGTCGGCTCCACGGTGTATCACAAACTATCTACAAAATGCATAAACTTTATTTTTTCTCCAGAGTTTGATCCATGCTGCAAAATAATTTATTGGCAATTGCAGCTTCCTTAATATACCATTTCCAAAAATGCATCTTTGCTTTATCAATCATGCTTTAGTTATTATTGTAAGTGATCCACTCATTTCGTTCTCTTTTATAAGACAATTTGCAACTTCCAAAATAATTATATGGGGTACATTCTACCCGTTATTTTTTTTGTCTTGTATCCATATTTTGCCGTATTAAAAAAATGAGGGTTACTATTGTTGAAAATGAGAACAATAATGAGATGGCATTAGTAGAAAAAGAGGAACTTTGTTTGTGATGAGAAGTATGTGAAGGCAATTCATTTAGTTTGGCAAGATTAGGTTGTTTTGATATCATTCAAGGTTTGATATATCAAGTAGTTCAGCATGCACCCATCATTATTAACCATATTGGGACCTCCTGATATGGAGAGAGTTTGGTCTGGTACAAGGAGGCTCAATTTGATATAAGGAGGATTGGTGTAGGGAAATACGATCTAAACTTCTCCCCATGCTGCTTGAACCAAGGCTGGATCAAGCAGTTGTGGGATGGTTAGAGGCCCATTTGTCATGAACCCAATCCTGGATTGTTCCCAAACTAAGTAGTACCGATATGCCACTTATGAAGTGGTTTAAAGGGTGATTTTTCTCTTGTTTTCAACCATTTGAAGGTGGAAATGAGTGTAAGAGGGGATGAGCTGCTACAAGGATTTTTGCATCGGATTGTCCTATTTTTAGAACCATTGTTGAGCTAGAAATTTATTCTAGCTAAATAATTTTCCTCCATATATCGTTTTAATTCATCAATAACCTGATTGGTAATTCATGACTAATCGGCGAAATTAGGGCAAAAGCTACCAATTTGAGATTGAATTATATTTGAATCATCGGATTCATGCCTAGGGAATAAATCTAAGATCATAATCAACAAATTTTTGGACTAATTTAACACATATCTTTTAAATGTATTTTAGGTTGCAAGTTATGCAAGACTGTATGATATTTCTGCATGTTTAGGATTTTAGAGTATACAGAAAAAACTTGACTAAGATAATTTACTTGATACTTCCACCTTATTTCTTAAAATCAGAGTTTTGATGTTTAGAAGCATATTGAGGTATCCCAACCTATCACTAGGCTAACAGCCAGCCTAGGCCAAGTTGATTAGTGAACCAAGTGAAGGCTCGGTCCAATTTACATGATAAAATTAATATGGTCACAAATGGAAAACAAATATGTTCACGGATAACCATGGGCATCTATATGAGAAAATGATTGTCCAAGAGCTGAAAAGCCATCCTCTTGGTAGAGCTCCAACAATTTGAAACCAACATGCAACAACAATAAACCGACAAATCCAAAATCCGCTATTCCCTTTTTAATGGGAGACTTCGACCTCATCCTGCTGTCATTTAGGAGTTCAACTGATTAGAATGCTATTCATTGAGAGTCATAGTTGTTGGCAAAAAATTTAGAATATAGGGGCATTTTGGGCCAAAAGATATATTTAATTTTACAAAAATAACTTGGGAGGGATATTTGGAGATCTATATTGACACACTTATATAGTCTTAGCATGTGGCTGTTTTGAGAATAAAGAAAGTTGTCTAGTAGGGATGCTACAAGAATAATAGAAGATTTCAAACATTTTATTGATATTATGAGATGGGGACATTTTGAGAATAATGAAAGTTTTCAGATGCTTATTCCCACACTTATATAGTTTTTAGGATTTTAGTGGGGATAAGGCTTGCTAAATACATTGATTACCATGGATTGCTGGTTATATTACTTTATAAGATCCAGAAAAAACATGACGTAAACTTTTCTAGGTTTTGATCCTTTGCTTTTGCATTGCAAAATTTTTGCAGTATAGTTTTTACATCCTTAATCCCCTAGTCTATCCTTGTCAACTAACAAGACATCATCTGCTAATCATTGCATATTGTTGGTTGTCTCCAATAAGGCATTCGATAAAAGGAAGAAGTAGGAATGGAGCTTAAATGATGTGAGGCAAGACATATGCTTGGTGGTGATTCTGGGTATATCATATTAATTTTCATTTAATAAAGAATGGAAAAGAAAAGTTAACACAATGCATAGGGAAGAAAGATATAGCAAATATGCCATAAAAAAGGTAAAGATGATGTTTTAATGTCATAGTTGTCAAGTTGGGAAATGAGCATGAGAAATAATATGAGGAAAGATAGCAGGAAATGACTAATAAAAAATTTATATAATTCGGGAAACTCGAAATGTCTGGATAAAATTATAAAAAGTATTCATATATTTAGTATTAAAACCTAAAAGTATATCTTACAAAGTTTAATAAAACATTAAAATTCTATCCTAGTCTATATTATTCATTGTTCCCAGTCTCCTTAAAAGGTTTTAAGTTAAAGAAAAATAGATAAAATTTAGTTGATTAAACATGTTGAAAATTTAGTGGAATAAGGTTTCTCATATTGGTTTCTAGTTAACTGTTGACAAGATGGGAAACTTGTTTCCTAATCCTGTCCATTCGACTGGGATAGCATCATATTAATTATTTTGTAAATATGAATTCAGCAAATCTCAAAATGCGTTTCATACTCTTTTCTCAATTCAATTTCACTGGAAACCACAGTTGTGGGAAGCACATTTCTTGGTTTCTACGCTTAGACAGTATATGTGGCCACATATGCTTTTGCAGTCACATGGCTAAACTGCATTCTCTATATGCAGCTAGTATGTGCAATTTGTTGCAAATGAGCCGAAAAGCTGGTTTGCTTAGGATTGTGCAAATTCATGTGCAGGAAGATAGAATTCTGTGGTTGCATATGTAGCCCACTTTTTATCATCTTGCAACCACATCTGACTCTTCTTATGCAGGCCCATGTGAATGGGGTAGGTTTGGGTTTAGGGTGATGGTTCAGTTGGATATGGGTTTTAGGTAATGCTGCATAAACATAGACACAGGAATTGGATACAAAGCATGATTACTATAGAGATGTCAATAGAATAGGTAGGAGTACCTTTCTGTGGTACTTTTTATAAAGTAAGTATTTGTCAATAAAAATAATTTTAAATTTAGTGGTAAGTTGGAATGTTTTACAAGCAATATGATCTCTTTCCAACAACAAAGTATTTAATGATTATATCGCAAAAGATTAGTCATGGGGTTTGGGGAGGGTTAAATATATACAGTCGTATCCTAGGTTGTTTTCGTATTTCAGACTCGTGACACCTAGGTCATAGTGGAGCAACCTTACCATTGTGCCAAGACTCACCCACATTATTGGTAACAAAAGAATAATATTTATATATACTATATAGCTGATGTATAATATTTTCATAACTTAAAATAAAATATTTTGGAATTGTCACATTAGTCTAATTAGTGTGATGTTGAGATTTTTGAGTTAACAATTTAAAATTTAGGAACCTTGACCACAACTACTACAACACTTGCCAATGTCTAAATCCCTTTTACCCCTATCCTCTTCCCTTTTCCTCTCTCTCTCTCTCTCTTCCTTCCATTCTCGGATTCCTCCTTTCTCTCCCTTTTCCCGGTTCTCTCCTTCTACTGTTCACTATCCCTTGTGGCATGCAAGCTTGTCCCAAGCAGTTCAGACCAGCCGTGTTGCTGGATTGATCATCATACCAAACCTCAACCAAGGATTGCCACTTGCCCGTGACCTAGGTCGCACATTCTCTCTCCCCCTCACCAACCTCACTGCATTTCCCTTATCTTTGCTGGTTTCTTTGGATTATCTCATTGGACTCTTGGTGGAATGAGTTGGACTATTTATGTTTGATGTTAGGGGTGGAATTTGCATGTCAAGTGCATATCTAACAAGTTTAGCACATGTTGACTCGTTAATATGTGTCATCTTGTCTTTTTGGGCTCGGACTCGCAAGTCTAGGTAACATTGGTTTCAGGTATGTTAGACATGTTTACATTGAAAATGTCAATATGTTAATTGTGTTATGATTATATTGCTATTAAGAATAAAACAGATGGTAGAAAGTTGAAATTTTTAGATCCTATTGTATGTAATATGTTTTATTTATTTTAAATATTTAAAAACACTAACCATATATACACCATATGTGCTGCTTGCATGATAGATATGCACTATGTGATCTTTGGATTGCTTATCACAGCCGCCTCTGTAAAACATGCTATAAAGATACCATGTCCAACAAGATTACAAGAGTGAAGAGAACAAAATGCATAACTAAAACTTGTGTGTGTGTGTGTATGTATATTCATGCATGCATGCATGTGTGTGCGCGTGCGTGCATACGTGTGTGTGCATGAGTGTGCATGCATGCCTGCATGTGTTTGTGTCCTATGTATGTAGCAAGATTGATGCTTTGCTGCACTCATGAGTCCGGATTCACTTTCATTCTTCTTTAAGCATCTCTTACTGCATCTTGCAAAGTTGTCTCCTGAATGACCCTTCATCCAGTAGTACATATTACTATGATTGCCACAGCACATGCATAATATTCCTTCCATATCATCAAATCGATTATTTGAAGCATGATGTTTCTTATCTCTTATAATATATTACTAGTGTATGGTCAACCTTGAATGTGAAAGGGGGTATTAAATGCATTGCATCATGTCTATAAATTCACTTAATGATGAATTTTTTTTTATCGTTTGCAATCCTTGGAACCTTTAATCTGGTGTGATGTTCGGTGGATATTGTATATAGATTAGCACTCAGGCAATTGTTTGTCAAGCTTCAACTGTAATGGCTTGAAGCAGTATTGGTTGTTGAGGATATTTGTTCTGTCTTAACCTTCTTGCTAAATGGTTTTCCATGGCTTTGTGACGTACCTTGTAAGCTTTCTTGAGTTGGAGTATCTTGGTTTGCCTGAGGATCATTAAAATGCAATGGAGTGGAGAAATACCTTTTAAAGCTATAAGTATTTCAATTTTTTGGTAACTATCTCCAATTTCCATAATTTTTAGACCTGAGACTCCATTGACATGCTTTATAATGATGTCATCTCCTTATCAAATACTTCTTGGACAGTTTTAAGATTTGACGGATAAAGAAAGCTTTTATGCATTTGTATTCTGTTTTTGAACTTTGTCTTAAGAAAATACCTGCTTAAAGCATTATGTTTAACAATAATTAACATGCATTGCAAGTTAGCAGTACTTCAAAATTTTACATTGTTGGATGTCTTACCGGATAACGTAAGCATGGATGATTTCTGAAGTGATAATCCAATCTTATGCAGTCATTGGGTTTTATGTGCGATTTGAGGATGATAGTGTGGAATCTGCAAAGACAGTGAAACAGTGGAATGTGAAGATTATCTCGGTAAGTTGATCCATGAAAGCCTTTTTGTAGTTTGTCAATGAGCAGGCTTCTTCTTCTTCTTCTTCTTTTATAATCATTCTACACGACATTCATGATGCAGATTAGCAAATTCAAGAGGCATCAAGATAGAGCTGCAGCATTGGAGGTGTGGGACCGGCTGGAAGAGTTCATCCGGTCACGCTCCCATGCATGAAATGTTTTAATCCCCAAGACAATTTTAGTTAGTCTAGACTGTGGTTCTGTTTTCTATATTGCTATCTAAGATCAAAGAATGCTTAAATTATAGAATATTAGCTAGTTAAATATTGTTTATATTGAAAAAATCTTCCCAGTATAATTGAATACCCAGCTTCTTGCTACATGTTAAACATATGTGGCTCCCTTGGGGTTTACTGCTGCTATTCCATTTTATCAAAATTTCCCTAATTCCTCTGTCACACCACCACTATAGATTACTTTTTGCCCGTTGAAGATAGCCACAGGCACACTGAAAAAGTTTTTAGGTGACAATCAAAGTGATGTCATTATTAACAGCTTTAGCAAAATCAGGTCCAGTTCAGCAGAATATTGCAGGCTACATATTTTTAGTTATGTTGTGTTTATCTTAAGTGCGAGGATGTCTCAGTGAACTGCTTGCAAATGTCCTGCTTTAATATGGAAGGCAAACTACGGCAGCAATAGGTGGGTATGGAGGACTTTAGAAGCCTAGGTGGGTATGGAGGACTTTAGAAGCCTTGGTTTCACCGAGGGCAGATACATTTTGATCATGATGGTTGATTGAGGCATATCACATATATTCAGAATTATCATGCAAAGTTTGAAACTTTTTGTAGAATTGTCATTGAGCTTTTGCTATTCAGAGAATGTAAACTCAAGTGGTTAATTTTTATGGTTGAGGTCATATGGATAGGAGTAGAAAACAATGACCCTATTTGCGATTAATTGGGCTTGGTTTGTAGAGATTCCAAACCTATAAGTAATTCAAGTTTGACTTCGATTTACACCAGGCCTTTAGCCAAATCTGTCCTGTTTTGACCTAATTGATCAAAAATTTAGATCGGGCTATCTAGTTTGTTGCTTCCCGGTAGTTCAGTTTTTGCTTATGATTCACAATCTGGTCTTTCTTAATATGAATGTTTACAAGTGATATAACTTGAAAGTAAATTATTCTGATTTCTAGATGTTGGGGATAAATTTCGCTTCTGCCAAAGTCCAGTTCGATGCTCGGCTTAATGCAACTGGTAGTCACGGAAGAGCTTTAGCGGTCGAGTTTTAGCCGAACTTTCTTCAAGCTTCTTCTTCGGTCAGACTTCTTCAGAAGTCAAACTCTTTCAGCCCGCCGAACTCCTTAGCAGCCGAGCTTTTTCGGACTTCCAGCAGTCGGACCTTAGCCGAACTTCTTCATCCGGATGAACTCCTCGGTGGCCGAGCTTTAGTCGGACTCCCGCGAGAGCCGAACTCTTTCCGCGCTCTTCCAGCCAGACGCCTGTGAGAGCCGGACTCCCTCCATGCTTCTCCTTCGGTCGGACTTCTTCGGAAGCCGGACTCCTCTCAGACATCCCCTTTGGCCGATCAGACTCCTCAGCGGTCGAGCTCCTTCCGAACTCTCCAACGATCGAGCCTTAGCCGCACTCCTCCAGTCAGACGCCTGCGAGAGTCGAACTCCCTCCGCACTCCTCCTGTCGAACTCCTTTCGAGCTTTTCCTTGGCTGAACTCCTCTAGAAGTTTGAACTCCTCTGGAATTGATACGTACCGAAGTCCACCGATCAATGCCTGCTTTCTCAGAGCCATGGTTATTAAATCTGGACGAATGGTCACCATCGGCCTGCCACAGGCGACGCTACAGGCGCACTCCTTCATGACTGACTTCGTCAGACCTCGAGCAGCCTACCACTATCAGACGGTATGGCTGTCACTATCGATCTGACGATACCATCCCCTCCGCACCAAACCCCATGCCATCAGGCGGTATGGCCATCACCATCAATCAAGCTCCACCTATAAAAAGGACCCTCCAGATATGCTAACTCTGATCTCTAAGCTCTAAACTCTCCTCCCCTTTTCTAAGCTCTGCGGAACTCATTCTCGAGCACTCCATTTCCGTTGGCCAGAGCTGACTTGATCGTCGGAGGATCCTGCTGGAGCCACCCCTCATCGATTTCGGACGGAACTTTATTTTGCAGGTCCCCGGAGGCGACCTAGTCCTCCTCCGCTCCAGTCGGATCCGACGACAACCAATTTCTGCGTCAACAGATTGACGCTAGAGGAAGGGTCCGAATCGTTGAGATTTTCTTATTCTTAAAGGAGTGCTCGACGATGATTTCTCTCTTTCCTCTCCAGAGACCTCTCTTCTTCCTTTCTAGAGTTCTTTTTCGAAGAGAAAATGCCTCCCAAGAGAGCTTCAACTCGTCGATCGGCGGCCTCCGCGCCAGGTCCATCTACTTTCGTTTCAGCCCCAACAACCTGGGTTCCATCTGTAGCTGCGGTGGATGCGGAGCAGTTCAACCTACTCGTCCAGCAGGTTCGTGGCCCAGACAATGGCCCTTATGTGCCCCCACGGTCTGTTAGGAATAGGAAGAGAATCTCGTCTTAACGCAAGCAAAGTCGAAGGCCTCGTTCACCTTAGACGAGATGGAGGGAGAAGCACGGACGACGATCCGAATGTGCCCCCACAGCCTGTTAGGAATAGGAGGAGAACCTCGTCCTAACGCGAGCAAAGTCAAAGGCCTCGTTCATCTTACACAAGATGGGGGCAGACGGACGACAGTCCGAATGTGCCTCCATAGTCTATTAGGAACAGGAGGAGAATCTTGTCCTAACGCGAGCAAAGTCGAATGCCTCATTCACCTTAGACGAGACGAAGGGAGAAGCATGAACGACGGTCAAAAAATGTGCCCCCACAGTCCGTTAGGAACAGGTGGAGAACCTCGTCCTAACGCGAGCAAAGTCGAATGCCTCGTTCACCATAGACGAGATGGGAGGAGAGGCCCAGACAACGGCCCTTATGTGCCCCCCATAATTCGTTAGGAATAGGAGGAGAGTCTCGTCCTAATACGAGTAAAGTCGAAGGCCTCGTTCACCTTAGACGAGATGAGGAGAGAAGCACGGACGACGGTCCGAAAATGTACCCCCACAGTCCGTTAGGAACAGGAGGAGAACCTCGTCCTAATGCGAGCAAAGTCGAAGGCCTCGTTCACCTTAGACGAGACGGAGGAAGAAGCACGGACGATGGTCCTGAAAATGTGCCCCCATAGTCCGTTAGGAACAGGAGGAGAACCTCGTCCTAACGCGAGCAAAGTCGAAGGCCTCGTTCACCATAGACGAGATGGGGGGAGAGGTCCAGACAACGGTCCTTATGTGCCTCCACAGCCCGTTAGGAACAGGAGGAAAACCTCGTCCTAACGCAAGCAAAGACGAAGGCCTCGTTCACCTTAGACGAGACGGAGGGAGAAGCACGGACGACGGTCTGAATATGCCCCCACAGCCCGTTAGGAACAGGAGAAGAACCTCGTCTTAATGCGAGCAAAGTCGAAGGCCTCGTTCACCTTGGACGAGATGGGGGGAGACGGACAATGGTCCGAATGTGCCCCCACAGTCCGTTAGGAATAGGAGAACCTCGTCCTAACGCGAGCAAAGTCGAAGGCCTCGTTCACCCTAGACGAGATGGGGGGAGAGGCACGGACGACAGTCCGAATGTGCCCCCACAGTTCATTAGAAATAGGAGGAGAATCTTATCCTAACGCGAGCAAAGTCCAAGTCCGAGCTTCGAAGTCTGTAGGAGATAAGATCTCTCCCAAGCGATCGAGCCGACCTCGGCCATAGAAGATAAAATCTCCCCCAAGCGTCTGCATCAACCTCGGCTGCAGGAGATGAGATCTCCTCCGAGCGCCCGAGTCAACCTCAGTCAGAGATAAGATCTCTCCCGAGCAACGGTGATAACCTCGGTCAGAGATAAGATCAGAGATGACCTTGGCCAGAGCGCCCGAGGCAACCTCGGTCAGAGATAAGATCTCTTTCGAGCGATCAAGTCAACCTCGATCAGAGATAAAATCAAGAGACCACCTCGATTAGAGTGTCTGAGATAATCTTGGTCGGAGCGTCCGAGATAATCTCGGTCAGAGATAAGATCGGAGACAACCTCGGCCAGAGCGCCCGAGACAACCTCGGCCAGAGATAAGATCTCTTCCGAGCGACCGAGATAATCTCGATCAAAGATAAGATCGGAGATAACCTCATCTCATCCTGAGATCGGATCTCTCCTGAGCGTCCGTATCAACCTCGGCTGTAGGAGAGGAGATCTCCCCCAAATCAGCTTCGGATGCTGAAGATAATATCCCCCCGAGGAGCTCAATCTCCAACCTCGACCGTAGGAGACGAGATCTCTCCCGAACTTCAACTTCAACTTTGGTCGGAGATAAGATCTCCCCCCTCGAGCTTCAACCTGAATCAGTACGGAGCCCAAAAAAGGACTTCGGTAGTCGTCTTTTCTGTACTTCCTTCCTTCGAGTTTCGAACTCGGGAGTGGAGAGGACTATTATTGGGGATAAATTCCACTCCTATCGAAGTCCGATTCGATGCTCAGCTTAACGCAACTGATAGCCATGAAAGAGCTTCAGCGGCCGGGTCTTAGCCGAACTCCCTCTAAGCTTTTTCTTCGATCGGACTTCTTCAGAAGTTGAACTCTTTCAGTCCACCGAACTCCTCAGCGGTCGAGCTCCTTCGGACTCCCAGCGGTCAGACCTTAGCCGAACTCCTTCATCCGAACGAACTTCTCAGCGGCCGAGCTTCAATCAGACTCCCACGAGAGCTGAACTCTTTCCGCGCTCTTCCAGTCAGACGCCTACGGGAGTCGGACTCCCTCCATACTTCTCCTTCGGTCGAACTTCTTTGGGAGTCAGACTCCTCCCAGACATCTCCTTCAGCCGACCGAACTTCTTAGCGGTCGAGCTCCTTCCGAACTTTCCAGCGATCGAGCCTTAGCCGCACTCCTCTAGTTAAACGTCTGCGAGAGCCGAACTTCCTCTGCACTCCTGTCGATCTCCTTTCGGGCTTCCCCTTGGTCGAACTCCTCTAGAAGTCTGAACTTCTCTAGAATTGATATGTACCGAAGTCCACCGATCAATACATGCTTTCTCAGAGCCACGACTATTAAATCTGAACGAATGGTCACCATCGGTCTGCCACAGGCGATGCTACAGGCGCACTCCTCCGTGACTGACTTCGTCAGACCTCGAGCAGCCCATCACTATCGGACGGTATGGCTGTCACTATTGGCCTGATGATACCATCCCCTTCGCACCAAATCCCATGCAGCATCGAGTGGCCCACCACCAGGCGGTATGGCCATCACCATCAGTCACCATCAATCAAGCTTCATCTATAAAAAGGATCCTTCAGATATGCTAACTTTGATCTCCAAGCTCTAAACTCTCCTCCTCTTCTCTAAGCTCTGCGAAACTCATTCCCGAGCACTCCATTCCTGTTGGCCAGAGTTGACTTGATCGTCGGAGGGTCCCGTCAGAGCCACCCCCCACCGACTCCGAACGAAATTTTATTTTGTAGGTCTACGACGGCGAACTCGTCCTCCTCCGCTCTAGTCGGATTCGGCGATGATCAGTTTCTGCATCAACACTAGGATTTATGTTGAGAAAATGATTGGATGCATCAAGATATATGGAATCATTCACATAGTAGCATTGCAGGAGATGCATTTTAGAGGAGAAATTTGGCTTGATTAGTGATTAAGTGGTGTTGGGGGTAAACCTTGCTCCCATCGAAGTTCAGTTTGATGCTCAGCCAAGTGTAACTCGTAATCGTAGGAGAGCTTCAATCACGAACTTCTCACGGATTTCTTCAGCGGTCGGACTTCTTCTGAGGTCCTCTGGCAGTTGAACTTCTCCCAGATTCCTCTAGCAATCGAACTTCTTTCGGACTTCTTTAGCAGCCAAACTTTCCGCAGTCGCCCAGGAAGGTCTCCGCACGAACCCAGCTCCACACACAAACCAACTCACCCACAGACTGCCTAAGAAGAGTCTGAACTCCTTTGGTATTGATGTAACTTAAAGATTCATCACCAACTGGTGCCTGCTCCTCTGAACTTCGACTATTAAATTCCAATGAACTGGCACACCACGACAACAGACACTACCTCCTATAATAAACTTCACGTGATCCCGAGCGGCCCACCACCTGACAGTCACGATTGTCGCTATCAGTTTGTTACAGGCTTCGTCTATAAAAGGGATCCTCTAGATACGTTTTCTCTAAGCTCTCTTCTTTTTCTCGATATCCTATAATTTTTTCTTCTGAGTACTCCATCTCTATTGACCGAAAGAACTGACTTGATCATCAGAGGGTCTTGTCGGAGCCACCCACCCCAAGCTCTAGATGAAACTTATCTTGCAGATCACCGACGGCGACCTCGTCTTCTCCGACTCTGACGCTCCTTTGGCAGCGATCAAATTTTGCATCAACAAGTGGAAACACCTTCATAATTCCTAGCCTGCTTATCTTTTCTCAGTAGATCGAACCATATCATCAATTCATTATATTAATTCTGACTTTGCTTATTATTGATGCAAAATCTGATCGCCGTCGGAGGAGCATCGAAGTCAGAGAAGACGAGATCGTGGTGATCTACAAGATAAGTCTCATTCAGAGCTCGAGGTGGGTGGCTCCGGCAAGATCCTCCGACGATCAAGTCAGCTCTTTCGGCCAATAGAGATGGAGTACTCAGGAGAGAAAATTGCAGGATATCGAGAAGGAGAAGAGAGCTTAGAGAAAACGTATCTGCAGGATTCTTTTTATAGATAAAGCATGTAACAAACTTATAGCGATAGCCGTAACTGTCAGGTGGTGGGCCGCTTGGGACCACGTAAAGTTTGTTATGGGGGGTGGTGTTTGTTGTTATGGTGTGCCAGTCCATTGGGATTTAATAGTCAAAGTTCAGAGAAGCATGCACCAGTTGGTGATAAATTTTTGAGTTACATCAATACCAAAGGAGTTCGGACTCCTCTTAGACAATCTATGGGTGAGTTGGTTTGTGTGTGGAGTCGGATTCGTGTAGAGACTTTCTTGGGCGACTACGGAAAGTTCGACTGCTAGAGGAGTCTGAAAGGAGTTCGACTGTTGGAGGACTCCGAAAAAGGTTTGGCCATTGGAGGAATTCGGGAGAGGTTTGACCGTCGGAGGAATCCGAAAGAGGTTTGGCTGCTAGAGGAATCCGAGAGAGGTTCGACCATCGGAGAAATCCGGAAGAGGTTCGACCACTGAAGGACCCCGGGAGAGGTTCAATTGCTGGAGGAACCTCAGGAGAAGTTCGTAATTGAAGCTCTCTCACGATTACGAGTTACACTTGGCTGAGCACCAAATCGAACTTCAGTGGGAGTGAGGTTTACCCCCAATAATAGTTTCCCTACTTTCGAATTCGAGATTCGAAGGAAGAAAGTAAAAAGACGACTGCCGAAGTTCCTTCCCGGGCTCCCATCTTGTCGGAATGAGACATTTTGGCGTTTACTGCACTGACATTAAAACTTTTCAAATCTAAAATGAGTTCAAAAAGACGGTCCCTTATTTCTTCCATCGAAACTCTGCCCAAGGAATGGCGCCATAAAGACCCCACCTACGGCAGCCTTTCTATCATGATGAGTGGGACACGTGGCACACGTTGACCGACCGAAGTTGATCCGCGATCATAACTACCTCAGGTTACTTCTAGCTATTTAAGATCTTCTCCCTTCACCTAGAAGTCATTCCTATCCGAGTCTTCTTCTTTCGTCGGCTCCCATCCGTCTTCTTTCCAAGGGTCTTAACCTTCTCCCTCATCTTACTGAGCTCCGAACATCCTTTCGATTGGTCCTTATCGCATCCATCGTCCTTTCATTCTCCCCAGACAGTTTAGGTCAGTTTTTCAATCCTTCTCTTAGGTTATTCGCGCTTTTCATTTCTGACTTTCTTGCTTCCCTGATTTTTTTGGTGGCGACCTTTGCCCCGCATTTTTTTCTTATTATTTTTTTTTTGAGAGATTTTTTTGGGATTTAATTTTGATCCGAATGTCTTTCGAAACCTTCGACTCCATCGGTTCATGGGGCTTATCCAAACCGATCTTCTTTGACCCTGCACCCCTAGCCGAGATAGAACCTAGGAACATATCCCACTCGTCTTTCGCTTCAGGCACCATCCTATCTGTTCTTACCCTGGATGATCTATCTCTGATCCAAATTCAATACGAAATTCCTCCGGAATATGATCTTGAACTTCCTGGCTCTGACGATCGAGTCAGCTCCCCTCCGACCGACCGATTTTGCTTGTACTTAGAAACTTTGCGTGCTGGGCTTAGGCTCTTATCGTCTCCTTTTGTAATCATCCTCTTTCGATTTTTAAACATCTTCTTTGCATCTATCATACCGAACTCCCTTTGGTTCGTCATAGGTTTCCTCTCCCTCCATTGGTTGGCCGAAGTCCAGCCGACCATTTCGCTTTTTAGAAATTTCTATATTTTTAAATGCCATCCTTCTACGAAGGATTGGTAGTATTTTCCCCCCAGGTCGGCAAGAAAGGATTATTGAAAGGTGCCCCTTCTTTCATTCACAACTGGAAGAAAAAGTTCTTTTTTGTACATTATCCGATCCTATCATTAGGTCTTCCTCCATGGGATTATATTAGAGAGTCAGTTCGCCGAGCTCCTAGCTTAGATGGAGCCGACCTTGATTCCTCCAACAAACTTAAGGCGTATCGAGTTCCTCCTCTTTTCGACCTTTAAAAGGAACAGACCTTGTTCAACCTGGGTCTGAGTCCCCATGATCCCGTAGGTACATCTTTTGATTTTTTGATCCACACGATTTCGCACACGTGTATTGCTACTGACCGCACTTTTTTTTTGTACACGTGTATTGCTACTGACCGCACTTTTTTTTTGCTACAAAAATAGACATACAAGCTATCGAGATGCTTACCAAAGGGTTTTACACCCAAAAAAGAAAAGAAAAGGAAAGACGCCAAGTGATGGCTCAAAGAGGGCGAAGGTCGGTGCTTCTAGCTCCGAAGTCCCCACCCCTACTACCGCTGCATCCGAGGTCATCATCGGTGCCGAGACTGTCCTAACTACTGAGGTCTGCACTGCTGGCGCAGGCCCAGTGCCTTCCATGCCCTCAGGTTCCTCCAGCCAGGATCGGACTTTGGATTTCCTTGCCAAGGAAGAGACGGGAAGGAAGAAAAAAGAAGGACGTCACTAAGATGTCCCGCAAGGCTTGCCTTAACGGAGCGGATGGCGACAACGACGAATGAGGGGAGGATCCCTTCGATAATCCGAAGATCGTTTAGGATCTAACCGATAGGTTTGTCATGTCGGAGGTGGTGGACCAGATGGCCGACCTTAATCTGCGGCAGCTCATCTAGGGTTCTCTCGAAACCATTCTCAAGATGATTGCTCCATTGCTCAACTCTTTTTCTTCTCTTCTATTTTCTTTTTTTTTTCTTTCTTTTTTTTTTTAACACTAATCGTTTGTTGCAGTCGGATCACCAGATGCTCACCTACATCAAGAGAGCGCATCATCAGGAGGTGGAGGTACAAAAGGCCCAGGAGGACCTTCAAGTCGAGATCTGCCATCTTCAAGAGAGGGTTGATGAGGTCGAGCACCTTGCTGAGGAGAAGGCGGCGGACATCGAAAGTCTTCAGGGCGCACTTCACAAAGAGGAGTTGGTCTCGGTCGGACTAAGGGCCGCACTGGCCTTGAAGGAGGAAAGGAGGAGAAAAGTTGAGAATAGGATCGCCGAACTAGAGACCCAAATGGCGAAGTCGATCTCGAAGGCGATGACTCAGACCGTGGAAGAGTTCAAGACCTCTTTCGAGATGAGAAACCTGAACGTCAAGTTCAATCAAGAGGCATTTATCAAGGGTTTTGAGCTCTGCAAAAGCAGGATGGCTTGGAGGTTCTCTGAACTTGATCTCAATTTTCTGGAGGAGGAAGACGAGGTAGATGCGGGACCATCCGATGCTGCAGTCGATCCTTCCTTCGTCGAGCCTGCATCTGGTTCGTTCGAGTCTACCGCAGAAGCGCCCGAGCTAGTTCGGGCACCCGAGGCAGTCGAGAGTGCTCCGATTCCATCTTCCATCACCCTTCTCGAGGTTGAAATCCTTGAATAGTTGTATATTTTGCTTTTTCGACCCTTTTTCGCATTATACTCAAAATTTTTGATTAAATAAAGATGGATTTTTTTTTTGTCCATATCTTTGAATGTTTTTCATACCTTGAATGTAGTCTTCCATCGATGCTGACCCACTTTCTCAGGGGGTTCTCCTGAAATCCTTAATAAAAAGTCTGAAGAAGGAAGTCCATCAGCTGAAGAAGTAGTTAAAGAAGATAGAGGACGACCTTCGAGCTTCACGGAAGAACGCTTCGGAGGTGACCAAAGAGGTTACTCACCTTTGGAACTTGCACATGAAAGAAGCTGCTAGTTCCAGCATTCGAAAGGAGAGCTTCGAGAGGGAGCTGGCCGAACTTCGGAAGAGTGCGAGCGACAAATCCTGGGCGTTGATGGCGAAGATCGGCTTTCTTGAGACTCAACTTAAGGTGGTGAATGAGAAAGTTCAACTTTTGGAGGGGAGCTCGCCGTGGTCCTCCGATAAGGCACGAATTGAGTGGGATTGATCGACGAGGTTCTTCGCACTTCAAAAGCAACTGCACTTTAAAAGTAGCTGCACGAGGTTTCCACCTTTTGTATTTAACGTAGTTAGATTGTCACGAAAAAATAGGTGTAAGGATCCTCCACGAGCTTCTTCCTTCACCCTATCTTTGGTCAATGAGGTTCTGACTTTTGCTTGCATTAGGATGAGGCTTTTCTTCTATTCTTAACATGGCTTGTGGGGGCATGTTAGGGTTATCAGTAGGGCCTCTTCCCCTATCTCATCTTGATTTAACGAGGCCTTCAACTTTGCCCATGTTAGGACAAGGTTCTCCTTCCATTCTTCACAGGCTGTAGGGACACGTTAGGACCGTTGATAAGGCCTCTCCCCTCATTCCGTCTTAACTTAATGAGGTATTTGACTTTGCTCACGTTAGGACGAGATTTTCCTCCTGTTCCTAATGGACTGTAGGAGTACGTTAGGATCGTTGGTAGGGTCTCTTTCCTTATCTCATCTTAGTTTAATGAGGTCTTCAATTTTGCTCGCGTTAGGATGAAGTTCTCCTCCTGTTCCTAACGGACTGTAGGGGTGCATTAGGGCCGTTGGTAGAGCCTCTTCCCTCATATCATTTTAGTTCAACGAGATCTTCGACCTTGCTCGTGTTAGGACGAGATTCTTTTTCTATTTCTAATGGACTGTAGGGGCACGTTAGGGCCGTTGGTAAGGCCTCTCTCCTCATCTCTTCTTAGTTCAATGAGATCTTCGATTTTGCTCACGTTAGGACGAGCTTCTCCTCTTATTCCTAAAGGACTACTTTAGGTTACTTTAGAAAGTTATTAGTCATTACACGATCTTTGCGTCAGAAAATAATGATATTAAAATAGAAATATTTTATTGAAAAAAAGTTACTGATAATATATTCTCAAATTTTCTAAATTTCAAGGCTGCGGGAGAGTTGTTCCTCCGAGTTTCTTTAAGCAATAAGTTCCGGGCCGGATAACCTTCTCTATTTCGTATGGACCTTTTCAATTCATAGCAAGCTTTCTTTGATTCTGGGACTATAAGACAATCGCTCGTCGAAGTACCAAGTCTCTCATTTTGAATATCTTGCCTTTGACTTTTGAATTATAGTAGCAAGTTACTTTTTGCTTGTACTGCCATCCGAACTTGGACTTTCTTTCATTTTTCTTCTAACAAGTCGAGGTTAGCCCTGAGGTCCGGTGAGTTTTGCTGCTTATTGAATGTCATGACTCGTGTTGATGAAAGTTTAAGTTCTATTGGGATGACCGCTTCCGTTCCAAAAGCCAAGACAAATAGGGTCTCTCCGATTGATAATCTTTGGATAGTTCGGTATACCCAGAGTACATGATAGAGTTTATCTACCTAAGTCCCCTTCGCTCTCTCAAGTCTTGCTTTGATACCTTGCAGTAGGATCCTGTTTGTCACTTCGGCTTCTTCGTTTGCTTGTGGATGGACGACTGATGTAAAATGATGGGAGATATTCAGATCTTCATAGAATTTGGTAAATCTTGTCCCAGCAAACTGTCGCCCATTATTAGTTATAAGAGTTCAGGACATATCGAATCAGCAGATGATTGATTTTCAGACGAAGTCCTACACCTTAGCTTTAGTAATTTTTGCCAATGGTTTGGTCTCGATCCATTTAGTGAAGTAGTCGATTGCAATTAGGAAAAACTTCTGTTGTCCGGATGTCATTGAAAAGAGATCAAGTATATCCATTTTTCACTATGCAAATGGCCACGGTGTAGTTAGTAGAGTAAGCTCGGAGGTCGGCTGTCTTTGTATGTTTGTATTTCTCTGACAGCGATTATATTTTTTGACATACTCTATGAAATCTGGTACAATATCGGCCAATAGTATCCCTACTGAAGTAGTCTTTGTGATAAGGATCTGGCTCCAATATGACTTCCGCAAATTCTCTTATGTCCTTTTCATAATGCGAAATCAGCCTCTGAAGGTCGGAGACATCTCAAGAGCGGTAGAGAATACGATCTCTTATATAGCTGTCTTCATACATAACATATCAGAAAGCCTGATTTCTGAGCTTCCGAGCTTCTTTCGAATCATGAGGGAGAGCTCCATCCTTGAGATAGGCAACTAGAGGGTCAATCCAGCTCGGTTCGCGCTCAACTTGCATAATAGGCTACGACTCCTCTGAGCTTGGGCACTTTAGAATTTCAAAAATTACTTTTTTGGATAGTTTGACTGAGGCTAAAGTAGCCAATTTAGAGAGAAGGTCGGCTCTTATATTCTCTGTCCTCGGAATCTGTTGAATACTAAAATCGTTGAAGGCTGGATTCAGGTTTTTCACCTTCTCAAGGTATTTTATCATGCTTTCCTTCGAAGCTTCAAAACTGCCATTGACTTGTCCGACCAGCAGTTGGGAATCGCTGTAGACTTGGAGCCGGTCTGCTTCTAACGTTTTTGCTATTTTTAATCTAGTGATCAAAGCTTCCATATTTGGCCCCATTATTAATTACTGAAAATTCAAAGCATAGCGCACATTCGACGATGATGCCTTCTAGATTTACCAAGATCAATCCTGCGCCCGCTCCAAAAGCATTGGATGAGCCATCCATATATAGGGCCCAAAAACCTTCAGGGAGGTCGGCCCTTTCCTCAAGGAAACTCGGTTGCAACCATGGAACACTGGTTTCATCTTGTTTGAGCTTGACTTCATCTGCGATGGTACATTCCACTACAAAATCTACTAATATTTGGACTTTGATCGATGGCCGAGGTCGATAGTTGATATCAAATTCTGTGAGTTTGATCGCCCATTTTGCGATTCTTTCGGAGGCATCCATTTGATGAAGGACTACCTTAATTGGCTGATCCGTGAGAAGCATTATAGAGTGCCTCTTGTTTCTGTATCCCTCAGGACCCAGCTTATGTAGTAGATCGGCCGCTGCACTTTTGTTTCCTCCTTGACCAGGACTTCCACCAGGGCTACTGGGGAGACTGCTAGGTATAAGAATAATTCTTCTCCGAACTCAGGCTTTGCCAACAATGGGGATGAGCTAAGGTAGTTTTTAAGCTTCTCGAATGTCAATTGGCATTTCGTCGTCCAGCAGAAGTTCTTTGGCTGCTTGAGAGCTTGAAAGAAGGGCATGCATCTCTCAGCCGATCTCGAGATAAAGTGGTTTAGGGATGCCACTTTTTTGGTCAGGCGTTGAACTTCTTTAATTATTTTTGGAACAGTCATTTTTTGAATAGCTTAAATTTTCTCTGAATTTGCTTCAATCTCATGCCTCGACACCATGAATCCCAAAAACTTTTCCGAAACCACTCCGAAGGTGCACTTGATCGGATTCAACTTCATCCTATACTTTTTAAGTTCATAGAAGGTCTCTTCGAGGTCAACGACGTAGTTCATTGAAGCTCAGCTTTTGATGAGCATATCGTCCACATACACCTCCATGTTACGGTCGATCTGCTACTTGAAGATTTTGTTGATCAGACGCTGGTATGTTGCCCCTCCATTTTTTAGTCCAAAAGGTATAATCCTGTAACAATAAAAATCATGGTCAGTAATAAAAGCAATTTTCTCCTCATCCTCTGGTGCCATCCAGATTTGGTTGTAACCGAAAAAGACATCCATAAAGGTGAGGAGCTCGTGGCCCGAGGTTGCATCCATCAGTTGATCAATCCTAGGTAGGGGGTAGCTATTTTTTGAGCAGACTTTGTTCAGCTTTATGAAGTCTATACACATCTTCCACTTATCGTTTCTCTTTTTGACGAGCACCACGTTTGAGACCCAACTCGAGTAGTTGACTTTTCGGATGAATTCAGTCTTGAGGAGCTTGTCGACTTCTTCTACAATTGCTTTCTATCTTTTCGGAGTATGGCTGCGCATCTTCTCTTTTACCGACCGACACTTGGGATCAGCAGCCAATCGATGTTCCATAACTTCGGCATCGATCCCTGGCATGTCCGCTGGGACCCAGGTGAAGACGTTCGCGTTCTTCCGAAGAAAGGTGATGAATTATTCTCGAACCTCGCTCCCTAAATTGGAGTCGATTTGCACAATATGCTCTGCATTCCCGTCATCCAAGGACACGGCTACAAGGTCTTCCATAGGCTCGCCCCGCTCCTCTATTAGGTCGTCGCGGACATCAAGCTCATCAACAGGGCAAAGATCGGGCTAGGTGTTTTTTTGTAAGGCAATGAAGTAACAGTGCTTTGCCAAGGCCCAGTCTTTCCTAATTTCTTCAATTCCATAGCTCATTGGAAACTTCATCTTTAAGTAATAGGTTGATATCACAGCTCGGAGTGCGTTCAAGTCAGGCCGGCCAAAAATAGCATTATAAGTAGATGGAGCTTTTACGACTAGAAAATCGACCTACGCTCTGCTTAGTCTCGGGCATTGCCTTGCAGCCACAGTCAAAGTTATTATGCCCTCAATTGGCACGGTGTCGCTAGTGAAGCCTACCAATGGAGAATTTATAGGTCCCAAATGATTATTAGGCAAAGACATTTTTAAGAAAGCATCGTAAAACAAAACATCAACAGAGCTTCCATTATCTACCAGAACGCAGCACACATCATAGTCAGCAATATTTAAAGAGATTACAACCGCATCATTATGCAGGAATTGAACTCCTTGGGCATCTTCGTTGGTGAAAGCAATGGGCTCCTCAGTTCTCCACCTCTTTCTGGGCTCTGCTGATCTGCTAGCCTTCCCTCGCTGAAGTCTTCCAGAGATGGTGTTAATGATATTGAGGGATGGTCGATCTCGCTTCTGCTCCTTTTTTGATGGTTCTGGCTGCGGTAGCATCCTCGACCAATCTTTCCATCCTTCGGACCGACGTCGCAGGAATTGGCCGAGCCTGTCCCATCTGATGAGCTCCTCGATCTCATCTTGGAACTGGATACACTGATTGTGGTCACGATGATAGAGACAGTATTTGTTAGGATTATGCTTGCTGGGGTGATAATACATCCTCTCTGATCTAGGCAGTTGCTCCTTGATCTCTATCAGTACTTGCATTTTTGGAGCATTAAGGAGGGCATAGTTGTGGAACTTTCGGAGGGGGGAGCCCCGTCGTGCCCTTCTGTCTGGGCTTTCTTGCTTTCGAGCCCGGGGAGGAGTTTGGGCTCGCTTGCGCTCAAGAGAAGATCGAAAGCACGGTCGAGCTTCACTCATTTTTCCTTCCTCAACGGGCCTACCCGGCTTGCCAACTCGCCGCTCTCCAGTGGCTTCATTATCCTTGGTCTTGAAGGCCTCTTCCACTCAGGTATATCCTTCAGTCTGAGCCAGCATTCGACAAAATTCCTAGGGTACTCCAGAAAGAACAGCAGATTATTCTTCTAAAGGCCGTCTTTTAGTGTGGCCATAGCAACGGACTGGTCCAGATTTTGAACTTTCAGAGCAGCTGCATTGAAGTGGTTGACATAAGTCTAGCTGGATTCTCCCTCTTGCTGCTTGATGTTGATGAAGGATTCCGAGCCTCGCTTGGGATGGCGGCTACTAACAAAATGAGCCGCAAACTGATAGCTCATCTGATCAAAAGAGAAGATGGTATTCGGCTTGAGGGCCGAGAAAAAATTTCTGGTTGTTCTTTTCATAGTAGATGGAAAATCTCGACACAGGATAGCGTTGGGCGCACCATAAAGTAGCATCATTGTCCGAAAGACCTTCAGATGGTTAATCAGATCGAAAGTCCCATCGTAGCTCTCGAATTGGGAGAGCTTGAAGTTTGGCGGGATCGGTTTCTACATGATACGGTGAGAGAAAGAGGGTCGGTATAGATATCGTTACTGTTGGGGATAAATCCCGCTCCAGCCAAAGCCTGGCTCGATGCCCAGCCTAATGCAACCAGTAGCCGTAGAAGAGCTTCGGCAGACGGGCTTCAACCGAACTCCCAGCGGCCGAGCTTCTTCCAACCCGTTCAGCCGGCCGAACTAGTTAGCTGCCGAGCTTCTTCGAACTACCAGCGTCAAGACCGAACCCCTTCAACCGATCGAGCTACTTAGCGGCCGAGCTCCTTGGACTCCGAGCGGCCGAGCTTTAACAGTATCACCCGATGCCCGAACTCCTCAGCGGTCGTCCCAAACTTCGGACGACCGAGCTCCCACCGAACCCTCCAGCGGTCGGCCCTCAGCCGAAGTCCAACGGCAGGCCGAACTCTCCAACGGTCGAGCTTCGGATTCCCAGCAGCCGAACTCCCCCGAGCCGTCTCTTCAGTCGGTCGAGCTCCTCCAAACTCCGCTACGATCGAGCTGCTCCCAAGCTTTCCCTTCGACCGAACTCTCCTACAAGTCCGAACTCCTCTGGACGAACAACGAGATTGGATGGTATGGCCGCCACTACCGAAGCCACTCTCTCCGTAACCAGCCCCATGCGGCACCTACCCAAGAGACTGACTCCGCCGAACCTCGAGCGGCCCGCCAGCACGCGGCAGCAGCTGTCACCACCAACCCTACCGCGTACGGCACCACCCCGAGAGACTGGCTCCGCCGAACCTCGAGTGACCCGCCAGCATGCGGCAGCAGCTGTCACCACCAACCCTGCCGCGTACGGCATCTCCCCGAGAGACTGACTCCACCGAACCTCGAGCGACCCGCCAGCACGCAGCTGCAGCCATCACTATCAAGCTCCGCTATAAAAGGGCCCTCCAGATACGCTAAGGCTAATCTCTCTGATCTCTAAGCTCTCATTTTCTTCTCTAAGCTCCAGAACTCATTTCTGAGCACTCCATTCCTATTGGCCAGAGTTGACTTGAGCGTCGGAGGGTCCTGCCGGAGCCACCCCCCATCGACTCCGGACGGGACTATTTTGCAGGTCCCTAGCAGTGAGCTCAGCGGCCTCGACTCCAGCGACCTCCGACGACGATCAGTTTCTGCACCAACAGATTGGCGCTAGAGGAAGGGCCTTCTCTGTTAAGAGAAAACCGAAGTCCCCTCGTTCTTAAAGGAGAGCTCGGTGACGTTTTCCCCCTTTCTACTCCAAAGATTTCTCTTCTTCCTCTTTTCA
The DNA here is from genome assembly GCA_006176705.1 of Cocos nucifera. Classification (NCBI taxonomy): domain Eukaryota; kingdom Viridiplantae; phylum Streptophyta; class Magnoliopsida; order Arecales; family Arecaceae; genus Cocos; species Cocos nucifera. The sequence goes on along the minus strand of QRFJ01000162.1, from coordinate 1,214,593 downwards.
GAAAAAAAAAGAAGAGATGCCCCCCAGGAGAGCCTCGACTCGACGGTCGGCGGCCTCCACGGCCCGATCCCGTCCGGATCCGGCCGCTCCTGCTCCAGCCCGACGACCCAGGCTCACTCTGTAGCCGTGGTGGATGCGGAGCAGTTCAACCTGCTCGTCAAGCAGGTTCGCAATCTCACGGAGGCAGTGCAGGCCATGCACCAGCAAGCCCCAGTGCCAGCCCAACCGGCGTGGGACTCTCTGGAGCCGAGTGATCCGATCCAAGAGCGACCGACTTGGATAGCCCGACCTCCGATCCTCGGATTGGAGAAGCAGAGGAGGGAGAGCCCTTGTTCGGATAATGGATCGGCCAAGGGTGAAGCCTCGCGCCCGTTCCACAAGAGAGCCTTGGAGATCAGAAATCGTGAAGATCTCCTGGATCAAAGGCTCTTAGAAATGAGCCGACGAATTGAAGAACTTCGTCACACTCCCTCCTCACGTGGCAATGATGTTTGCACTGACCCCCTTTTTTCACAGAAAATCATGCAGGAATCGATCCCACCGATCTTTAAGCTCCCACAGTTCGACAGCTACGATGGGACCACCGACCTGATCGACCACTTGGAAGCCTTCCGGACGACGATGCTGCTCCACGGTGCGCCAGATGCTATATTGTGCCGGGCTTTCCACTCTACCCTGAAAGGAGCTGCCAGAAATTGGTACTCGACGCTCAAGCCGAGTACCATCTTATCATTTGACCAGATGAGTCAATAGTTCGCGGCCCACTTTGTGAGTAGTAGGCGGCCACACCGAGGTTCGGATTCCTTGATGGCCATCAAGCAGAAGGCGGGGGAACCCATCCGGGCCTACGTCACCAGATTTAACACTGTTGCATTGGAAGTCCGGGAACCTAGACCAATCAGTCGTCGCGATGGCCGCACTCAAGGGCGGTCTTCAGAAAAATAACTTGCTGTTCTCCCTGGAGAAAAGGTACCCTTAGGGACCTCGCCGATCTGCTGGCTCGGGACCGAGAGATATGCCCGTGCGGAAGAAGCCTTCAAGTTCGAAGGACGAAGAAGCCTTAAGGGAGCGGCTGGCAGGCAATGGGGAGCCGAATGAAGTTTCGGCCACGCTCACGGACTTCCCTTCGATAGCAGATGCGGGCCCGAACTCCTCGAACTTACAGAGAAGCACGAAGAAGCCCTCCTTCCTTAAAAGATTTCGCGACTATGCCCCCCTCAACGCTCCTCGAACTCAGATCCTTCATCGAAGTTAAAGAACCAACTGCCAAGACTCCGAAGGGTTACGGTCTCTCCTCAAACAAGCGTGACCGAAAGCAAGTATTGCCTCTACCATCGCGACCACGGCCACGATACTGAGGAGTGCATCCAGCTCCGAGATGAAGATCGAGGAGCTCATGTCAGAAAGGGGCGGCTGGGTAAATTCATTCGACGTCGAGCCTGAAGATCGGCGAAGGGACGCTACCATAACAAGAAACGATAAGGTCGGCCGCCTCACTACGTCGTCAACGTTACCCCAGGACCCAGCATGGAAGCCAAGAGAAGCATGCTTCAAAGTGAGGAAGCCAGCATGAGAAAGGAAAGATCGTCCGCATGAAGAAGGGCGAAGATCGTCCTGAATCACAAAGAATTCGAAAAAACATTGCCAGTAACTTTCTTTTCAATAAAGTTCTTCTCTTTCAAAAGTGTATTATTTTTCGGCGCCAAAACTATGCAATGACAGGGAAAGAAGCAGTCAAACAGTCGCCGTGTTAGGAATAGGAGGAAGACCTCGTCCTAACACAAGCACGTCAACCTCCCGAGAGTAGTTCGGCCAGAGATAAGATCTCTCCCGAAAGGCAACCTCAGCCAGAGATAAGATCTCTCCCGAGCAACTACCTCGGCTAGAGATAAGATCTCTCCCGAGCAGTTTGGCCAGAGATAAGATCTCTTCCGAAAAGCAACCTCGGCCAGAGATGAGATTCTCTCCGAGAGATAAGATTCTCCCTCGGCTAGAGATAAGATCTCCCGAGCAGTTCGGTAGAGATAAGATCTCTCCCGAAAAGCAATCCTTCAGTAGAATAAGATCTCTCCCTCGAGAGAGATCTCTCCCAAAAAATCACCAGTCTCACCTCAGCGCAGAGATAAGATCTCTCCGAAGCAACCTTTCGAGCAAGTTCAGAGAGATAAGATCTCTCCGAAAAGAACCTCGTCAGAGATAAGATCTCTCCGAGCAGTTCAGAGAGATAAGATCTCTTCCCAAAAAGCAACGTCGGCCAGATAAATCCTTCGAGCAGTTCGGTCCAGAGATAAAATCTCTCTCTCGAAAAGCAATGTCGGCCAGAGATAAGATCTCTCCGACTCCTCGGCTAGAGATAAGATCTCTCCGAGCAAGTCGGCCAGAGATAAGAATCTCTTCCGAGAGCAACTTCGGTCAGAGATAAGATCTCTCCCAAAAAGTAACCTCGGCCAGAGATAAGATCTCTTCCGAGTGACAACTTCGGCCAGAGATAAGATCTCTCTCGAGTGAAGGCCTCGTTCGCAAAAGACGAGATGGAAGGAGAGACCCTGACAACGGCCCTTATGTGCCCCCACGGCCCGTTTGGAACAGGAGGAGAACCTCGTCCTAACGCGAGCAAAGTTCAAGTCCGAGCTTCGAAGTCCATAGAAAAGAGAATCTCCATCAACCTCGGCCAGAGATAAGATCTCTCCCGAGCGATCGTGGACAACTTTGGCTATGGATCAGATCTCCCCCGAGGGACTGGGCCAATTTCGGTAGTAGGAGATGAGATCTCCCTCGAGCACCCGCATCAACCTCGGCCAGAGCGCCTGAGTGACCTCGGATAGAGGTAAGACCCGCGACAACCTCAGCCAGAGCGCCCACATCAACTCCGGCTAGGGATAAGGTCTGCGATAACCTCGGCCAGAGCGCCTGAGTAACCTCGGATAGAGGTAAGGCCCGCGACGACCTCGGTCGGAGAGCTTCGACATCGACCTTGGCTAGAGAAAGCAACCGTGTCAACCCCGACTGCAAATGGGATCTTCCCCGGACTTCAACTTCGATGTCAACTTCAAGCCGGAGATGAGATCTCCCCCGAGCTTCGACCTAGACCAGCATAGAGCTCAGAGGAAGACTTCGGCAGTCGCCTTTCCTCACTCCCTTCCTTCGATTTTCGAACTTGGGAGTGGGGGGGCTAGTGTTGGGGATAAATTCCGCTCCAGCCGAATCCTGGCTCGATGCCCAGCCTAATGCAATCAGTAGCCGTAGAAGAGCTTCAGCAGATGAACTTCAGTCGAACTCCCAACGGTCGAGCTTCTTCCAACCCGTTCAGCCGGCCGAACTAGTTAGCTGCCGAGCTTCTTCGGACTCCCAGCATCAAGACCGAACTCCTTCAGCCGGCCGAGCTACTTAGCGGCCGAACTCCTTGGACTCCGAGCGACCGAGCTTTAACGGTATCACCTGACGTCCGAACTCCTCAGCGGTCATCCTAAAATTCGGACGATCAAGCTCCCACCGAACCCTCCAGCGGCCGGCCCTCAGTCGAAGTCCAACGGCAGATCGAACTCTCCAACGGCCGAGCTTCGGATTTCCAGCAGCCGAACTCCCCCGAGCCATCTCTTCAGTCGGCCGAGCTCCTCCGAACTCTGCTACGGCCGAGCTGCTCCCGAGCTTTTCCTTCGACCGAACTCTCCTACAAGTCCGAACTCCTCTGGACGAACAACGAGACTGGATGGTATGGCCGCCACTACCGACGCCACTCTCTCCGTAACCAGCCCCATGCGGCACCTACCCAAGAGACTGACTCCGCCGAACCTCGAGCGGCCCGCCAGCATGCGACAGCAGCTGTCACCACCAACCCTACCGCGTACGGCACCACCCCGAGAGACTGGCTCCACCGAACCTCGAGTGACCCGCCAGCATGCAGCAGCAGCTGTCACCACCAACCCTGCCGCGTACGGCATCTCCCCGAGAGACTGACTCCGCCGAACCTCGAGCGGCCCGCCAGCACGTGGCAACAGCCATCACTATCAAGCTCCACTATAAAAGGGCCCTCCTCCGGATACGCTAAGGCTAATTTTTCTGATCTCTAAGCTCTCTTTTTCTTCTCTAAGCTCCGGAACTCATTTTCGAGCACTTCATTCCTGTTGGCTAGAGCTGACTTGAGCGTCGGAGGGTCCTGCCGATAGGACTCTGTTTTGTAGGTCCCCGGCGGTGACCTCAACGGCCTCGACTCCAGCGACCTCCGGCGATGACCAATTTCTGCACCAACAGTTACTATGGAAGGGGGTGCATGACGGAGTTTTTCGATCTATCGGTTCATCTCTTGTAGTTTTTGATCTAGATCCTCTCGATTGTGGACCTCTAATGTCTTTTGGCTGAACGGGGGCAAAGTCCCCCCAAGGATAGAATCATGATCAGAGCAGGGGCTCTCAGTCCTCTGCTTTCTCTTTCTGGAGGTTACCGACCGATTAGCCCAAGTCGGCCGCCCCCAGACCAAATCATGGGATTTCGGAGAAGCCTGTTCCGACTGAATCAGCATCGAAGGCTGCTGCTGTTGCATGGCCTACATCGCTTCCATGAGGCCTCGAACCTGCAGCATTAGTAGGTTGAACTGCTCCGCATCCACTGTTGCTGCAGGTGGAGCTTGAGTCACCGGAGATGAAACAAGGGTAGGCAGATCTGGATGGGATCGGACCGTGGAGGCCGTCGACCGTCGGATAGAAGTTTTTCTGGGAGACATCTTTTTTGGGAAGGACGACCTCAAAAAAAAAGAAGAGAATTCTTTACTGAGCACTCCTTTAAGAATAAGAGAACCTTAGAAATGGAAGTTCGAAGCCTCCTTCTAGCACCAATCCTATTGGTGCGAAATCTGATCGCCGTCGGAGGAGCGCCGGAGTCGGAGAAGATGAGGTCGCCGTCGATGACCTGTAAGATAAGTCTCGTCCAAAGCCCGAGGTGGGTGGCTCCGGTAAGACCCTCCGACAATCAAGTCAGCTTTTTCGGCCAACAGAGATGGAGTACTCAAGAGAGAAAATTGCAGGATATCGAAAAAGAGAAGAGAGCTTAGAGAAAACGTATCTGGATGGTCTTTTTTATAGATGGAGTCTGTAACAAACTGATAGCGACAACCGTAATTGTCAGATGGTGGGCCGCTCGGGACCATGTGAAGTTGGTTATGGAAGGTGGTGTCTGTTGTCGTGGTGTGTCAATCCATTGAGATTTAATAGTAGAAGTTCAGAGGAGCAGTCGTCAATTGATGATGAATCTTTGAGTTACATCAATACCAAAGGAGTTCGGACTCCTCTTAGGCAGTCTGTGGGTAAGTTGGTTTGTGTGTGGAGCCGGATTCATGCGGAGACCTTCTTGGGCGATTGCAGGAAGTTCGACTGCTAGAAGAGTCCGGAAGGAGTTTAGCTGCTGGAGGAATCTGGAAGAGGTTCGGCCGTCGGAGGAATCCTGGGAGAAGTTCGGCCGTCGGAGGAACCCTGGGAGAAGTTCGTGATTGAAGCTCTCCCGCAATTATGAGTTACACTTGGTTGAGCACCAAACCAAACTTCGGCGGGAACGAGGTTTACCCCCAACACTTATTATTTCAATCTAGCTAAAAAAAGGACTGCTGTTTGGATGCCCGGGGGAGGAGAGAAAGTATCCTTTTACTAGAGAGAATTATCCTTTCTCCTGCTTGGCTAGCTCGTCAGGGAAGAGAAGTATCCTTTATCTTTTTCTCGTTTGATGGATAAGATCTCATATAAACATTTCATATCTTCTCTTTTCTGTCCAATTTTTCTCTCCTCTCCTGAGCTATGCATTTGTATCCTTCCCTTCCCTTTCGCTTCTTTTCTCGTTGAAGTTCAACCAAATGGCTGAATATGTGATGATAGACATTGAACTGGATCTAAGTCTAAATCTTTGTTTTGAGAATGGGTTCACAATTGGGGCGATGGCAGCAAACTACTGGCAGCACTAGGGTGCCATTGGCATTTTGCAGTCATCATATTCCAGGCTGTGTGCCGGGTTGATGATTAAATCCAGGTAGTCAGTGGAAAATGGTTTAGGCCTTTTATTTGCTGGCCTCCCGTTTTTCCTGTGCTTGTTTGATGGTTGGGAGAAGGCTGGTGGTATCCATGGCTTCTTAGTTGAGTGCAATTGGAGTTTCTCCTCCTCTTTAGGTAGTTGGAGATGAAGAAGTGGGATATGTGAGTGCTTCTTATTGATGGACAGGGATTTTGTGCTTCAATAGAAGTGCAATGTCCATGTGAATCATGCAACAGCAGAAGTGCAGCTTTAGTTTGTGTGTAAAACTTTTCTCAAATAGAATGATCCTATCTAGACCTATAGCATGTCAATTACCTGTCTCCTTTTGTTTACACCTTGTCCTGTCTTTGGGATATGTTGTCCACAATTTGTCCATTGTTTTATTTCAGACTGTAAAACAGTCCGGTTCTTTTAAAGAAATGTATAACAGTCCATTCCAATGATCTAATTGATAGATAAAAAGAGTACAGATAGTCCACCAATCTGGTCGCTGTGCGGTAACAATACAGTTTCTAAATAGCAGAAGTCTATCGAACTGGTATATGCATAACAAGAACAATCCGGTGCAATTTAAGCCGAATGGGAAAAAACACAACTATGCCTACAATCAAACATCTGGAGTTGGAAACCAGCAGCAGACCAGACCAAAAAGGTGAAGGAATTGATTTGGTAGATCTTCTAGCTGAGGATGTCACACTCGTTATAGGGTCCTCTTTAGTGCACTTCCTGCATGAATGTCGCACGATACAATTAGGAATGCTTGGAGTGAGTGCGTTCTTTCTGTCTAAGGGAGCTATTTACAAGGTCAGGGTGAATTCATCTTTGTAGCAGTGTGTTAATGAAGGTTGTTTGGAAAGAAGCCAAAAATTGGGTTTCCACATGGACCACCCTAAGGGGAACGTTGGAGATGTGTCCACTTATAAGTAGGATTGTCTTAGAGGAGAAACGAATGGAAAACTCGTGTTGATTCTATACATTGTATGGTCATAGTATATGGATTCTATAGGTCATCTGATCGAATGTGAAATGTGCAAGGGGTTGGGGGAGCAGCTGTCCATGGTATCGAAGTAGATGTCTGTACCGTAGCGCCATTCATCAGTCCAGCTGTTTTTTGTTGTAAAAAAATTGCAGTTAGTCGTGAACCATGAAAGAGATTTTTTTTCCTTTTTTTTTTTTGTTTGTTTGTTTGTTTTAATAGATTCTGGGGTGTGGCACCTGATGTTTTAGTATCATCATCGTCGGTGCAAGCCTTACACAGGTGGACGGAACGTTCTTTATCAATGGGGACTCCAAGCAACGAGGATGCCGTGCCATCAACTACAGCGCAGGGTTATAGTGGATGAGAGTGGATGGCATGGGGGAGCTGCTGGCAGCAGTCAGGGGGAGGGAAAATCGGTGGTATCAGTGACGTAGTCGAGGCAGGGGGCAAGATTAGTGAGTTCAGCTGTACAGTCTGATCGCCAGCCTCGGGTTATCGCACGTATGGTGGTGACGAGGACGAGCAGAAAGCTCATCAGTGTGCTACAAAATGTGCGAAACAACTGACTGATAGGGATGAGATTTGACGAGAATGGGCGTTGGGGAGGAAGAGAAGGGAATGATAGGATTTTATAGGAGCGAATTTTGTGTATGGATATCATCGTAGATAGTCTGGTCTGTATGAAGGTTATATGTCCATAATCTATCAGAACCATTTGCGTGCAAATAGCTGCTGAGAGTGACATAAGCGGGTGAGCCTTCTCTGAGTAAGAATGATGGACGCGTAAAAGGGGATGAAAGGAGTATAATATATGGCATGAGAGAGGCGATGTATGTATCATGATCAGTGGTAGGTAGGAAGCAGAGATCTGGAAGAAAGAGAGATTGCTTAGAGTTGGACTTGTGGTCAACCCAAGGCCACCATACCACCAGTCTGGGTGGATCATGATGATATGAGGGATGGGACTTCGAATTACATATTAGGAATATGGTAATTGTTCTGAAGGAGACTTGTGCCCTTGTTTTGCGTGGTAAAATATTAAAGGAAGGCCTCCTAGGTGAAAAAGCGGTTGGTTGGCTTATCAAGTTATTCCGCCTTATCTTGCACCGATAATAATCTTTTCATCTGCCTTTAGTTGTCTTCCTTGTTGTCTTATCAGTGTTGTAATTTTGCTCTTTCTTCCACTCTTTCTTTCTTCTACTCTTCTTTTTCTCTTCAAAAAAAGAGGAAAAAAAAAAAAAGACTACCGCTCAGGGCGGGAGAATTTGTCCAAGTTTTATGGTGTCTATCTCTTGGTCCTTCATCTTTTTTTTTCATAGGATTTTTGGGCTCCTATATTCTCTACTTTCTATGAACACTGAACCATCGTATGGTCGGAAAAGGGATCTTGGTGTGTTCATTATTTTTTTTACCTCGGTATTTGAAATTCAGTTCTTGCAGAAAGAGTTTCCTAGGACACGTATGGAAAGGTACAAACTGTATCTTGAGCCTATGTTTGTCCTCATCTAGATATTTTATACACACGGCAACAGGCCCACAGCAACACAGAATTCCCAGAAAGGCCACGGATGTGTACTTAAATGTGCCACAATCTCTCAAGTCTCAACGAACCATCATTTCAATTTCAATCATATAAACAAATACAAACAATCCATCAAAGCGACCGCTACAGAGTGGCAAACAATCCACTGCAATCTCCCAGAGGAACTCTGCTAGAATAGGACAACAAAGTAGAAAATACAATAGCTCACATATGAATGCATGGCACATGGATGTAAATACTCTATAAAGTGCTCGGTCAAACATCCAAACTTAGGTAGAGAAAGTTGAAGCATAAGACCCCACAAGGAGGAGGAGGAAGAAGAAGAATGCAGGGGTCAGCTTGACAGAGCTTGGAGCTGTTGATGACTGACCGGTTGCTGGAACAGTCTTTGATCCAGTAGTTCCTGCACCAATGCCAGACAAACTTTATCAGCAAGTGCCACTAAATGCAAACAATTTCACCTTTGAATTCTGGTTGCATCATTACCACCTGAAGGAATGCTTGGGACTGAAGGAGTTGATGGGGTGGTCGGAGCAGCATCGCTTGGGCCTGAAGGCGTCAATGGTGCGGCAGGAGATGAAGCACCAGGGACCGACGGTGTCGATGTTGCAGTTGGAGCAGCAGCGGTGGGGACGGATGGTGTTGATGGTGAAACCGGAGAAGTCGGTGCAGGTGCCGGCTTAGAGACAGCTGCAAAACAAGTAAAACCACCCGAACTTAGCATTCGCTTTCCCCGGCTTGTAAATTTGGCTAACACTCGAAAAGGAGTTCACAAGAGCACACCATCGCAGTTGCTAAGCGAGGGGCTTTGGATATTGCAGACGTTGGGGAGGTTAAGAGCCTGGGTTTGGTTGATGATGGTTCCAAGTTGTTGGGCGGCGGCACCATTAAAGACTGTGCACAGGCACTGAGCTTGGGTTTGGAGGACGGTGGCTAGTTGGGAACAGCATGAGGAAGATGGGGTGGAGGAGTTCCCGGTAATGTAGCCAAGGCAAGGGGAAAGGCTCACGGCTGCAGGTGCGCAGCTAGACTGAGCTGAGGTGTGGACCAAAAGCATGGCCATGAGGACCTGGGCCAGAGCCAACTTGATCCCTCTTGGGGCCATTTGATCTCAGTACTAGTGATTGTGGGAATGTGGTTTTTTATGCTGTTGATGAACTGTTGAGAGAGAAGGGAAGAAGATGGGGATTTATAGGCAAGTCTGCGAAGAAGAGACAAGAGTAATGTGTCCACGGTTGTGGGTGGCTGACCGACTTTTCCTACTCTTCCATTTGCTTGTTCAAAGTCCTGGTGGTTTTTGGGGTATAACTAACTTTTCTTTTCTTTCATCTAACTGAGCGCCGGTATCGTTGGTTAGCCAAATTTTTTCGCATATTTCTTGTGTCTGGCCCCACAGGTTCGTCATATCAATTGGTTGTTCGACAAATGCTTACCCATATAGGATATGGGATCCAGTGACAGTTTCTAATCAGATTTTAGGTGGCTACTAAGAGTTATGGAACTTCTTAGGGTGGTCCATGTGTACTTGCTTGATCGTTTAGGAATCCAAAATTAATAATAAAGTCAACATTTGAGAGAGGCAGGTAGAGCTCGAACTGGATTGAATATGGATCCAATATATCCATATCCATATATCTGTTTAATATGGTGAATATAGATACAAATACATATATTAGTCTCTCAGATGCAAAAAATTATATCTATATTTGTTTAAACGGATATAAATTGGATACCGAAAGAATGAATATAAATATAGATATAAGTTGGATAATTAAATTTCATGACTATAGAATCAAAAATATTACTAAATGAATGATAAATAAAGTTAATAAAATTAATAGTATATTAATATGATTATTCACATTCATTAAAAGTTTATGGATGCTACATAAAATTAAATAGGATTATAAATATAATCAATCATATAATTAGCTATCAATATCCATATTCATTTTTCTTTGACGAATATAAATATTAGTCGAATATTCAAATTTCTATCTAGTAGTTTTGAATATGAAAACAGATCCAAATGGATATTATTATGAGTATATTTAGTCCTACACTAGTTATTCGCTGAAAAAATTTTAGATACTTATATAGAGCCAACAAACTTAAATAATATTTTTTAGCTAATTTATTTGAATAAGATCCTAGGTTATTATAAATGGTATCGGAGCTGATCCAATCCATAAATTATGTAGACTAAGGGATAGATACTAGAGCATGAGTTCATTGGGGCTAATCACTGGTCAATTATGGTATTTATGAATGAATGCATAGATATGAATCCTTAATCTAGTAAAAATGTCAGAGCTTAAATGAAAGAAGTATATGAAAATTTGTGCAGATGTATATTTAATTCTATACTAGTTATATATTAGAAAAGATTTTAAATATTTATATAGTGCTAATAAACTCAAATAATATCTTTCAACTAGATTTTTTGAGGTCTAGGTGGCAGGTAATGCTCAAGCACCTGTGTGGGAGAGGATTTAGGACTTTAGAAGGGTCAAAGTTGGCCTTGTTTTGATCGGTGAATGGCTTTTGAGAGGCCGAAAAGTCAGTTCCTATTTGCCACATAAAAAGGTTCCTCAGGCTTGATGATGTACTCATGGCAACCCGTAACTTCCCACGTACCGCAGTCTAAGTCGTGGCAAGAGGAACTTTTCAGACGATTGAAATAAGCAATCCTAGCATTCCTCCCTGAGTTTTTAGGGGTTTAAAACTTGTTTCCTACAAGCTGCATGAGAACAATGATGAAACCACGATCAGTGACACGGGCAAGTTTGTGTGGCATAGCCTTTAATTTGCGCAACAGGCTTGCCAATGCCCGGGCATGGCCGAGGTCTCAAACCACTCGGCCGAAGGTTGAGTTGGACCAATTGGCTTTAGATAGACCAGGTGCATGTTTTAGGCATTCTATCAGGCTAGGCTCGTAAGTCGAAATGTCATCATATCCTAAGCCGAGGCTATAAGCTTCAACTTATGCACAGGCCTGGCTCATAGACCTAATTTTGGACTGATAGTCAAATATTCTCAGAGTGTAGATTAAATAACAGAAATATCTGTGTCTCACCAATAGGCTGAGCCAGCTTACCAGCGCCCCACTTCGTAAAAGACACTGTTGAATGACTACTTCTGAGATTGGTGATGTGTTTCTGGAAATAATTTAGGCCCTGCCGTGCGTCAATCCATTATATTGGTACTGTCCTCACCCTTAACACAGCTAAAACGTTAATCAAGGAACACCTCGCCAACTAGCATAAGCGCGCTAGCATTTCCTTGATCCGTAAAACTGGCTACCCTTATAGCAAGTAGATTGCTTTACTGAGGTAGCCATGATGCTCAGGACAGTCCTGGTTGACTGCTAGTTTTGAAGCTACCTCGTAATGCATCTGCTATTCCCATTCACAAGAAGATAACTGGTGGATGTGCATAGAGTTAAGCCTTTCAAGCAATCCTTGTAGACTGTTTGGGCTCTGAAAAGTAGTAATCAATTTTGTCCCCTGATCATCTCATTGGCTCTACCAAGAACGTGACCTGTTCTCGGGCTCTTAAGTACTGCTGAGAACTCAAGATACAAGTTCAACTTTTGAATGCTCCAAACATCGAAAACATAGTAGTATTTTTCTTCGTGTTCTTCAAATCGTTTGGTAGGCTTTTGGGCCTCGGACACAATTGATGCAGTGATTTGAACCATGCTATATGTTGGGGATAAACTTCATTCCCACCGAAGTCCAGTCTGATGCTCAGCCTAGTGCAATCGGTAGTCACGAAAGAGCTTCAGCGGACGAGCCTTAGCCAAACTCCTTCAGCCGGTTGAACTTCTTAGCGGTCGAGCTCCTTCCAAACTTCCTAGCAGTCGAGTTTTAGCCGAATCCCTTCAACCGACCAAACTCCTCAGCGGCCGAGCTCTAGTCGGATTCGTACGGAAGCCAAACTTCTTTCGAATTTCTCTTTCGGTCGAACTCCTACAAGAGCCGAACTTCCTCTGAGCTCCTCAGCGATCGAGTCTCGACTGAACTCCTCAGCGACCGAACCCCAACCAAACTCCTCAGCGATCGAGCCATAGCCGAACTCCTACAAGAGCCGAACTCCCTCCGAACTCCTTAGCGGTCGAGTCCCGATCGAACTTCTCAGCGATCGAGCCCTAGCCGAACTCCTTCCAGATCGCTCCTACAATCGGATTCCTTCAGGAGCCTTTAGGAGCCGAACTCCTTTCAGATCGCTCCTGCCGTCGGACTCCTCCGAAAATCGAACTCCTTCCAAATTGCTCCTACAGTCGGATGCCTACAGAAGCCGACCTCATTCCAGATGGACTCCGAATGCATGCTTCCGTCAGATGACATGGCTGTCAGTACCAGTCTGGCGACATTGCTCTCTCCATAACAAGCTCCATGCGGTCGCGATCGAATGACATGGCTGCCACTATCAATCTGACGATACCGCTCTCTCCGTAATAAGCCCCATGCAGCCCGTGATCAGACGACATGACTGTCACTACTAGTCTGACGATACCTCTCTCTTCGTACCGAACCCCACGCGGCCTCAAGCGGTCCGCTACCAGACGGTATGGTCATCACCATCATTCAAGCTCCATCTATAAAAGGGATCCTCCAGATATGTTCTCTCTAGGCTCTCCTCTCTCCTCTAAAGCTCAAAGCTCACTTCTCTTTTCTGAGCACTCCATTTTTATTGGCCAGAAGAGCTGACTTGATCATTGGAGGATCCTGCTGGAGCCACCACCACCGACTTCGGATGGAACATTATTTTGCAGGTCACCGACGGTGACCTCGTCCTCCTCCACTTCAGCTCGATCCGACGTCAACCAAATTCTGCACCAACAGAATTGACGCTAGAAGGAGGACCTTCTGCCTCTGGGGTTCTCCTATTCTTGAATGCTCAGCGATGACTTTTCTCTTCCCTCTTCAGAGATCTTCCTTCTTCCTCTCTAGAGTTCTTTTCTGAGAGAAAATGCCTTCCAGGAGAGCTTTGACCCGACGATCGACAGCCTCCACGATCCGATCCTATCCAGACCCATCTGCTTCCGCTTTAGCCTCGACAACTCAGGTTCCGTCTGTAGCCATGGTAGATGTGGAGCAGTTCAATCTACTTATCCAACAGGTTCGTGGCCTCATGGAGGCGGTGCAAGCCATGCATCAATAGGCACCGACACCAGTTTGATTGGTGTAGGATTCTCTGGAGCCCTGTGGTACGGTCCAAAAATGGCCGACTTGGGCTACCTAACCTCTGATTCTCGAAAAAAAAAAGCAGAGGATGGAGGACCCCTGCTCGGACTATGACTCGACTCAGGTGGAAGCTTTGCACCCATTCCACTAGAAAACCCTGAAGATCAAAGATCGTGAAGATCTCTTGGATCAAAGGCTCTTAAAAATAAGCTGACGAATCGAAGAGCTCCATCACACTCCCTTCTCACATGGATTATGCCCTTTGGACTCAAAAATGCAGGGGCAACATACTAGTGTCTGATCAATAAGATCTTTAAGGAGCAGATCGACCGCAATATGAAGGTGTACGTGGATGACATGCTTGTCAAAAGTCGAGCTTCTACGGACCATCTTGCCGACCTTAAAGAGACCTTCGGCGTACTCAGAAAGTACAAGATGAAACTGAATCCGACCAAGTGCGCCTTTGGCATGACCTCCGGAAAGTTTTTGGGGTTCATGATGTCGAGACGCGGGATTGAAGCAAACTCCAAGAAAATCTGAGCCATTCAGAAGATGATTACTCCGAAAATAATCAAAGAAGTTCAGCGCCTGACCAAAAAGATGACATCCCTAAATCGCTTTGTCTCAAGGTCGGTTGAATGATGTGTGTCCTTCTTTCGAGTTCTCAGGTAACCAAAAAACTTCTACTGGACAGCGAAGTGCCAACGGACGTTCAAGGAGCTTAAAAACTACCTCGACTCACCCCCACTGTTGGCAAAGCCCGAACCTAGAGAGGAATTATTTCTGTACCTAGCTGTCTCCTCGGTGGCCCTGATGGCAGTCCTGATCAAGGAAGAAGCAAAGATGCAGCGATTGATCTATTACGTAAGTCGGATCCTGAGGGATGTGGAGATCAGGTACTCTAAGCTAAAATAATTAACTTATTCTCTTCTAATTACTACCAGAAGACTCCGACCTTATTTTCAGGAGCACACCATAATAGTCCTCATGGATCAACCAATAAAAGCAGTCCTTCACCAAATGGACACTTCCGAGAGAATTATAAAATGGACAATCGAGCTCACAGAGTTTGACATCAACTATCGACCCTAGCCATCGATCAAGGCCTAGATATTGATAGATTTTATGTTAGAATGCATCATTTCAGTTGAAGCCGAGCTTGAACAGAACGAGATCGACGTCCTATTATCGCGGTCGAACCTCTCCGAGGAAAGTGCCGATCTTTTCGAAGGATTTTGGGCTTTGCACATAGATGGTTCATCCAACTCTGCTGGAGCTGGTGTGGGGTTGGTCTTGGTCAGTCCCGAGGGAGTCATCGTCGAGTATGCACTATGCTTCGAGTTTTCTGCGATCAACAATGGGACCGAATATGAAGTACTGATCGCCGGATTAAAAGTAGCATAAAAATTAAAAATAGATCGGCTTTAAGTCTACAGTGATTTTCAACTGATGGTCAGTCAAGTTAATGGCAGCTACGATGCGCGGGAGGAAAGCATGGTGAGATACCTTGGAAAAGTGAAGGATTTGACTCCGACCTTCGACAATTTTGACATTCGATAAATTTCGAGAGCAGAAAATGCAAGAGCCAATCTTCTCTCCAAGTTGGCCACTTCAGCCCCAGCCGAACTGCCTAAAAAAGTATTTTTGAAAACTCTGAAGTGCCCAAGCCTAGAGGAATCCCAAGTCATTCTGTAGATGAAATTCAAGCCGAGCTGGATTGACCCGTTGGTCACCTACCTCAAGGAGGGGGTCCTTCCTCATGATCCGAAAGAAGCTCGAAAACTCAGAAATCAAGCCTCCCGCTATATTTTGTATGAGGGTAGGTTATATAAGAGGTCGTACTTGCTCCTACTGCTAAAATATCTCCGACCTTCAGAGGCCGACCTCGCATTATGGGAGGTGCACGAGGGACTCTGTGGAAGTCACGTAGGAGCTAGATTCCTATCATAAAAACTACTTCGATAAGGGTACTATTAGCCGACCTTATTTCACGATTCCGTAAAGTATGTTAAGAAATGCGACTACTGTCAGAAGAACGCAAACGTACAAAGATAGCCGACCTTCGAGCTTATTTCACTAAGTGCATCTTGGCCATTTGCATAATGAAAAATGGACATACTTAGCCCTTTTCTGATAGCATCTGGGCAGTGGAAGTTCCTCCTGATCGTGATCGACTATTTCTCCAAGTGGATCGAAGCTGAACCACTAGCGAAGATTATCGAGGCCAAGGTACAGAACTTCATCTGAAAGTCATTAGTCTATCGGTTTGGTCTCTCCCAAACTCTCATAATCGATAATGGGCGATAGTTAGCTGGAACGAGGTTCGCCGAGTTCTATGAAAATCTAAACATCTCCTACCGCTTCACATCGGTGGCACCCACAGGCCAATGAAAAAACTGAAGTGACCAATCAGACTCTGCTGCAAGGTATCAAGACAAGGCTCGACAGAGCAAAGAGGGCCTAGGTGGACAAACTCTACCACATCCTCTGGGCGTACCGAACTACATAAAGGATACCAATCGAAAAAATATCATTCGTCCTGGCCTTTGGCACGGAGGTAGTCATCCTGATTGAACTTAAACTTCCATCAGCATGAGTCATGGCCTTCAACGAGCAGCACAACCCATAGGACCTTAAAGTTATCCTCGACCTACTGGAAGAAAAAAGATAGGAAGCCCACATCCAGATGGCAACCTACAGATGGAAGATGGCTCGGTACTATAATTTCGGAGTTAGAAGTAAGACATTCAGAATGGAGGATTTAGTGCTCTGATGAGTTACCGTTTCTCAGCCTTAGAGCCAGGAGAAGCTCGCACCAAATTGGGAAGACCCATATGAAGTGGTGGAGGTCATCCAGCCCGGTACTTATCACCTGAAGGAGCTCAGAGGGATGACGCTTCCATGACCTTAGAACTCAAAAAATCTGAAGATATATTATCAGTAATCTTTCTTCAATAAAACTTCTTCATTTCAGCATTATTGTTTTCTGATGCAAGAATTATGTGATGACAGAAAAGAAACGATCGAAAGTGGTCGTGTTGGGCACGGAAGGAGAACCTCATCCTAACATGAGCAAAGTTGGAGATCGAGCTTCGAGGTCTTCGTCAGTAGGAGTTCGAGGAGTTCAACCTTCAACCTCGACTGCAGGAGCTCGAGGAGTTCAACTTCAACCTCGGCTGCAGGAGATAAGATCTTCCTCGAGCCAACCTCGACAGCAAGAGATAAGATCTCTCCCAAACATCTGTATCAACCTCAGCTAGAGATAAGATCTCTTCCGAGCAACCGGGCCAACCTCGACTGTAGGAGATAAGATCTCTCCGAGTCAACCTCGGCTGCAGGAGATAAGATCTCTCCCAAGCATCCGTATCAACTTTGACTAGAGATAAGATCTCTTCCGAGCAATCGGGCCAACCTTGGCTGTAGGAGATAAGATCTCCTCCGAGCTTCGATCTCGACTGTAGGAGATAAGATCTTCTCCAAGCCAACCTCGGCTGTAGGAGATAAGATCTTCTTCGAGCATCCGTATCAACCTCGGCCAGAGATAAGATCTCTCTCGAGCAACCAAGTCAACCTCGACTGCAAGAGATAAGATCTCCACTGAGCCAATCTTGACTGCAGGAGATAAGATCTCCTCCGAGCTTCGATCTTGGCTGTAGGAGATAAGATCTCCTTCGAGCTAACCTCGACTGCAGGAGATAAGATCTTCCCCAAGCCAACCTTGGCTGTAGGAGATAAGATCTCTTCCGAGCTTCAACCTCGACTGCAGGAGATAAGATCTCTCGAGCGCTCGTATCAACCTTGGCTAGAGATAAGATCTCTCTCGAGCAACGAGCCAACCTCGACTATAGGAGATAAGATCTTTTCCAAGCTTCGACCTCGACTGCAGGAGATAAGATCTCTCCCGAGCCAACCTCGATTGTAGGAGATAAGATCTCCCCCGAGTTTCCGTATCAACCTCGGCTAGAGATAAGATCTCTCCGAGCAACCAGGCCAACCTCGACTGCAGGAGATAAGATCTCCCCCGAGCTTCAACCTCAGCTGCAGGAGATAAGATCTCCTCCGAGCGATCAAGTCAGCCTCGACTATAGGAGATAAGATCTTCCCTGAGCTAACCTCGACTATAGGAGATAAGATCTCTTCCGAGCGTCCGTATCAACCTCGGCTAGAGATAAGATCTCTTCCGAGCGACCGAGTCAACCTCGACTAGAGATAAGATCTCTTCCGAGCGATCGAACCAACCTCGACTGCAGGAGATAAGATCTCCCTCGATCTTCAACCTCGATTAGAGGTAAGATCTCTTCCGAGCGATCGAATCAACCTCGACTGCAGGAGATAAGATCTTCTCCGAAGTCAACCTCGACTGTAGGAGATAAGATCTCCTCCGAGCATCCATATCAACCTCGGCTAGAGATAAGATCTCTTCCGAGCGATCGAGTCAATCTCGACTAGAGATAAGATCTCTTCCAAGCGACCAGGCCAACCTCGGCTGTAGGAGATAAGATCTCTCCCGAGCTTCAATCTCAATTAGAGATAAGATCTCTTCCGAGCAATCGAGTCAATCTCGGCTAGAGATAAGATCTCTTCCGAGCGATCGGACCAATCTCGACTGTAGGAGATAAGATCTCCCCCGAGCCAACCTCGACTACAGGAGATAAGATCTTCTCCGAGCTTCAACCTCGGCTGCTGGAGATGATATCTCCCTCGAGCTTTACCTTCAACCTCGACTGCTGGAGATGATATCTCCCCCGAGGAGCTCAACCTTCGACCTCGGCTGTAGGAGACGAGATCTCTTTCAACCTCGACTGGAGATGAAATCTTTCATGAGCTTCAACCTGAACTGGTGTAGAGCCCTGAAGAGGACTTCGACAGTCGTCTTTTCTACACTCCCTTCCTTCGAGTTTCGAACTCGGGAGTGGGAGAAACTATTATTAAGGATAAACCCCACTCTCACCAAAGTCCAGTCTGATGCTCAGCTAAGTGCAATCGATAGTCACAGAAGAGCTTCAGTAGATGAGCCTTAGCCGAACTCCTTTAGCCGATCGAACTTCTTAGTGGTCGAGCCCCTTTCAAACTCCCTAGTGGTCGAGTTTTAGCCGAATTTTTTTAACCGATCGAACTCCTCAGCGACCGAGCTTCAGTCAGACTCGTACGAAAGTCGAACTTCTTTTGAACTTCTCTTTCAGTTAAACTCCTACAGGAGTCGAACTCTCTCCGAACTTCTCAGTGGTTGAGCTCCGATCAAACTTCTCAGCAATCGAGCCTCGACCGAACTCCTCAGCGATCGAGCCCCAGCCGAACTCCTATAGGAGCCGAACTCCCTTCGAACTCCTCAGCGATCGAGTCCCAACCGAACTCCTCAGCGATCGAGCCCTAGCCGAACTTCTTTCAGATCGCTCCTGCAATTGAATTCCTCCAGGAGCCTCCAGAAGTCGAACTCCTTTTGGATCTCTCCTGCAGTCGGACTCCTTCGAAAATCAGACTTCTTTCGGATTGCTCCTACAGCCGGATGCCTACAGGAGTCGATCTCATTTTGGATTACTCTTACAGATGGGCTCTGAATGCATGCTTCTGCCAGACGACATGGCCGCCACTACCAGTCTAGCGACATCGTTCTCTCCGTAACAAGTTCCATGCGGCCCACGATCGGATGACATGGTTGCCACTACCAATCTAACAACACCACTCTCTTCGTAACAAGCTCCATGCGACCCACGACCAGATGATATGACTGTCACTACCAGTCTGACGACATCTCTCTCTCCGTACCAAATCCCATGCGGCCTCGAGCGGTTCGCTACCAGATGGTATGATCGTCACCATCATTCAAGCTTCTCTATAAAAGGGATCCTCCAGATATGTTCTCTCTAAACTCTCCTCTCCCCTCTAAAGCTCAAAGCTCACTTCTCTTTCCTAAGAACTCCATTTCAATTGGTCAGAAGAGCTGACTTGATTGTCGAAGGGTCTTGTCGGAGCCACCACCGTCGACTCTGGACGAGACTTTATTTTGCAGATCATCGACGGTGACCTCATCCTCCTCCACTCCAGCTCGATCCGACGTCAACCAAATTCTGCACCAATAGAATTGACGCTAGAAAGAGAGCCTTCTGCCTCTGAGGTTCTCCTATTCTTGAAGGAGTGCTCAGCGATGACCTTTCTCTTTTCTCTCCAGAGATCTCCCTTCTTCCTCTCTAGAGTTTTTTTTCGAGAGAAAATGCCTTTCAGGAGAGCTTCAACTCGACGATCGACGGCCTCCGTGGTCCGATCCCATCCAAACCCATCTACTCCCACTTCAGCCTTGACAACTTAGGTTCCATCTGTAGCCATGATAGATGCAGAACAGTTCAACCTGCTTGTCCAGCAAGTTCGTAATCTCACGGAGGTGGTGCAGGCTATGCATCGATAGGCCCCAGCACCAATTCGACCAGTGCAGGATTTTTTGGAGCCCTATGGTCCAGTCCGAAAATGACCGACTTAAGTTATCCGATCTCTGATCCCCAGAAAGGGAAAGCAGAGGATGGAGGGCCTTTGCTCGGACCACGACTCGATCCAGGTGGAAGCTTCGCACCCATTCCATCAGAAAATCATGAAGATCAAAGACCATGAAGATCTCTTGGATCAAAGGCTCTTGAAATGAGCCGACGAATCGAAGAGCTCCGTCACACTCTCTCCTCACACGGGTCATGCCCTTTGGACTCAAAAATGTAGGAGTAACATACCAGCATCTGATCAATAAGATCTTCAAGGAGTAGATGGACCACAACATGGAGGTATACGTGAATGACATGCTCATCAAAAGTCGAGCTTCTACAAACCACCTCGCCGATCTTGAAGAGACCTTCGGCGCATTTAGGAAGCACAAGATGAAACTGAATCCGACCAAGTACGCCTTTGGCATGACCTCCAAAATATTTTTGGGGTTCATGGTGTTGAGATGCGGGATTGAAGTAAACCCCAAGAAAATTCAAGCCATTCAGGAGATGACTGCTCCAAAAATGATCAAAGAAGTTCAGCGTCTGATCGGAAAGATGGCATCCCTAAATTACTTCATCTCAAGGTCGCCGAACGATATGTGCCCTTCTTTCGAATTCTCAGGCAACCAAAGAATTTCTGCTAGACGGCGAAGTGCCAACGGACGTTCAAGGAGCTTAAAAACTATCTCGGCTCACCCCCACTATCGGCAAAGCCTGAATCCAGAGAAAAATTATTCCTGTACCTAGCTGTCTCTCCGGTGGCTCTGGCGGCAGTCCTGGTCAAGGAAGAAGTGAAGATGCAGTGACCAGTCTACTACGTAAGCTGGATCCTGAGGGATGCGGAGACCAGGTACTCTAGGCTAGAAAAATTAACTTACTCTCTTCTAATTGCTGCCAAAAGACTCCGACCTTATTTTCAGAAGCACACCATAATGGTCCTCACGGACCAACCAATAAAAGCAGTCCTTCACCGAATGGATGCTTCTAAGAGAATCACAAAATGGACAATCGAGCTCATAGAGTTTGACATCAACTATCGACTCCGGCCATCGATCAAGATTCAGATATTGGCAGATTTTGTGCTAGAATGCACCATTCTAGTTGAAGCCGAGCTTGAACAGAACGAGACCGGCGCCCTGTTATCGCGACCGAGCCTCTCCGAGGAAAGTGCCGATCTTTTCGAAGGCTTTTGGGCTCTACACGTGGATGGTTCGTCTAACTCTACTGGAACTGATGCGGGGTTGGTCTTGGTCAGCCCCGAGGGAGTCGTCGTCGAATACGCACTACGTTTCGAATTTCCTGCGACCAACAATGGGACCGAATATGAAGCGCTGATCGTCGAATTAAAAATAGCATTTTTTTGATCCTTAAAACTGGCTACCCTTATAGGAAGTAGATTGTTTTAGTGAGGTAGCCATGATGCTCAGGACAGTCCTGGTTGACTGCTAGTTTTGAAGCTACCTCGTAATACATCTGCTATTCCCATTCACAAGAAGATAACTGGTGGATGTGCATAGAGTTAAGCCTTTCAAGCAATCCTTGTAGACTGTTTGGGCTCTGAAAAGTAGTAATCAATTTTGTCCCCTGATCATCTTATTGACTCTACCAAGAACGTGACCTGTTCTCGGGCTCTTAAGTACTGCAGAGAACTCAAGATACAGGTTCAACTTTTGAAGGCTCCAAACATCAAAAGGCATGGGTAGTATTTTCTTCAAATCGTTTGGTAGGCTTTTGGGCCTCGGACACAATTGATGCAGTGATTTGAACCATGCTATATATACACCTCACATATTGTTAGGTCTGAACACTTTCGCTCATGTTTCCTGCCTTTTCTTTATATTTTGGAGCATAGGTTACTTCATGCTTCAACTGCTAAATTGTCTAGATAGAAGTTCTTCAATTGGGCTGCTCTTATTAGCCCAATCATGCAATTGATCACGAGATTGGGTCCCTTTTTTTCAAAATTATTAAGAGGTTTTGAGACTTCATTTTACCATCGATTTTTTCTGCACGGTTTTAGTCTTGCGAGTCTTCACGGCCATTGGCCCAGTTAAGGAATCTCTATCTTTGTATTTATTTTCGTCATGATCGCACTTAATTTCAACCATCGGAGAGGAACGAGCAAAGGATTGCATATTTGCGCTCAAAACCAATAAGAATTCATTCGTGTCATCTAAGAAGCTGGCACACAGTATCCCCAAACTCAAATACAGAACAAGCGTAAGGAGAAAGAATACAGGATCACACACAAACTACGCTATCAATTGGACGGACAACTTAGAGGCTGAAAAGCGAGACACATGCAGAAAGGAAGAGGAAGGAGATCAAAAGAGAGCGGCTTGATTTGTTGGAACTTCCATGGGAGGATTCGCCGGTCGCTGATGGGACAGTCTTCGAACCACTTTCTGTATCAATCAAGAAAACAAAGTTTTTTAATACGCAGAAAACCACCATAAAATATTAGACTTGCCCAAAGAATTACTGTACCTGAAGGACCGCTTGGAACTGATGATGGTGTGGATGGGGTGGCAGGAGTGCTGCTTGGAACCGATGGCGTCGATGGGGTCTCTGGAGAAGGGTTTGCCGGGGTTGATGGGGTGGATGGAGTTGCGGGAGTGCTCGGTGATTTAGGTGGTGAAGCTGCCGGTCCACCGGCCACAGCTGCCACAAGCCCACAACGAATCAATACCTCAGCCAATGTTTCTAAATATATATTACACTCAAAGTCTACCATTGAATTTTGGAGAAGAGCCTACCGTTGCATTGGCTAACAGGTGGTGTTTGGACCTTGCAGGCCCCAGGGAGGGCCAGGGCCACGGTCTGATTGATGGTGATGCCGAGCGACGATGCACCACCGTTGAGCAGCGTGCAGAGGCACCGAGGCTGGGACTGCACCACGCTGGCTAGCTGCGAGCAGCACATCCGTATCAACTCGGCCAGAGATAAGATCTCTCTCGAGCAACCAAGTCAACCTCGACTGCAAGAGATAAGATCTCCACTGAGCCAATCTTGACTGCAGGAGATAAGATCTCCTCCGAGCTTCGATCTTGGCGTAGGAGATAAGAATCTCCTTTCGACTAACCTCGACTGCAGGAGATAAGATCTTCCCCAAGCCAACCTTGGCTGTAGGAGATTAAGATCTCTTCCGGCTTCAACCTCGACTGCAGGGAGATAAGATCTCTCGAGCGCTCGTATCAACCTTGGCTAGAGATAAGATCTCTCTCGAGCAACGAGCCAACCTCGACTATTAGGAGATAAGATCTTTTCCAAGCTTCGACCTCGACTGCAGGAGAAGATCTCTCCGAGCCAACCTCGATTGTAGGAGATAAAGATCTCCCCCGAGTTTCCGTATCAACCTCGGCTAGAGATAAGATCTCTCCCGAGCAACCAGGCCAACCTCGATGCAGGAGATAAGATCTCCCCCGAGCTTCAACCTCAGCTGCAGGAGATAAGATCTCCTCCGAGCGATCAAGTCAGCCTCGACTATAGGAGATAAGATCTTCCCTGAGCTAACCTCGACTATAGGAGATTAAGATCTCTTCCGAGCGTCCGTATCAACCTCGGCTAGAGATAAGATTCTCTTCCGAGCGACCGAGTCAACCTCGACTAGAGATAAGATCTCTTCCGAGCGATCGAACCAACCTCGACTGCAGGAGATAAGATCTCCCTCGATCTTCAACCTCGATTAGAGGTAAGATCTCTTCGAGCGATCGAATCAACCTCGATGCAGGAGATAAGATCTTCTCCGAAGTCAACCTCGACTGTAGGAGATAAGATCTCCTCCGAGCATCCATATCAACCTCGGCTAGAGATAAGATCTCTTCCGAGCGATCGAGTCAATCTCGACTAGAGATAAGATCTCTTCAAGCGACCAGGCCACCTCGGCTGTAGGAGATAATGGT